>PKML01043691.1:169487-210117 GCA_002933935.1 Eutrema yunnanense | reverse complement strand
GGTGGCTTATAGCCTAGAGTGATACGTGATACTGTGGATTCGTAAGGAGTATATCGAAGACGTATGATATATTCCCTAGAATTGAGTGGTATGGGGTATCGATACTCTTTTAGGTTATATTCTTGAGTGGAGTGGTACGGCAGATACCCATAACTCAGAGATGCTGCGGTGTCTTGGGTGATGTGGTATGGTTGATACCTTGCGAGGTATGGTGGATATCCTGCGGGATATGGCTGACGCTCGAAACTCGGGGATGCTGCGGTGTCTTGGGTGACGAGGTTAGTGTGTGTGTTGAGCAATAAAGTACATATGATGCCGCGGTGTCATAAGCATAGGAACTGAGTGGGAAACCTCGGAGGTTGGTTTGGACCTCGTGTGAGTGTTGAGATGGCCGGATGGGCCAAGGATTGTGAAATCGTTGCGACGATTAAGGTTCATTGGAGATGAACGGTAACGAAGATTCGAGGTCGAATCTAAGTTAGTGGGGGAGAATTGTAGCGCCCGTGTTCCGGAAGAATTGGTTATTAAAGGAGAAAAATAATTAATTCTAGTTGTTCCGGGCAGTATCGATCGATACTGGGCAGTATCGATCGATACCAGCCGGGTTTTCTTGTGGTTATCTTCTTCTCTTAACTTCTTTCGAGTATAAAACCTATCCTTTGGGAGGATAAGACCAGAGAAGGTCGAGAAGGGTCGAGAAAAAAGCAGAGAGAGAGAGAGAAGGAGAGAAAGTGAGAAGAAAGCTTTGCGAAGTTAGATCTTGCGAGATCGAGAGGTTTGGAGCTTGGTGAGAAGCTTGAAGAAGAGGTTTGACGAGCCTTGTGTTCGACGTGAGCTTGGGAGAGAGAGAGAGATCTTCTTAAGCTTGAGAAGTCGTTTTAAGAGCTCAATCCTTCTTGTTTAAGGTGAGTTGTGACCGAAGGTTAGCAAGTGAGCTTGCGTGATGCATTGTTAAAGCTTGGTTGATGCTTTTATGGCTTGTATGGCGATTCCTGCGTTTAGGTCTCGTGAGTATCGACCGATACCAGGTGGGTATCGATCGATACCAGACCATAGGCGGTGGTCTTGAGTTGTAGTGTATCGAGGTGTTAGACTTGAACCGTATTGTGTCGATCGATACCAAGTGTTATGTTGGGTGTCGATCGATACTAGTCCCTTGTCGGGACTTGTGTGTTGTTGGGCATCGATCGATACCAGGGGGGGTATCGATCGATACCGGTTGTTGTTGTGAAGTTTTAATTGTGGATAATTAATTCTTGTATGGTTGTGAATATTGTTATATTGTGCTTATTTGGTAGCCTGTTGTTTGGATGATCAATCTCACTCAGCATTTGGTTAGCCAAATGTTGATGCATCACTTTTGTCGATGCAGGTAAAGATAAGGCGTGATCGTGGGATCGAGGCGGTGAAGAGGGGATGATTAGGACCCGGGGCTTGCTTTTGTTGTTTGGGTATCGATCGACACTAGGGGAGTATCGATCGATACCAGTTGTTTTTATTGCTGTTTTAAATCGTTAGCGTGTTTAAGCTGTAGTACTTGCGTTGTACTGTTGTTGTATAATTATTATGATTGTTTAATGTTAAATATGTGTTTAATTATCTATGCAAAAAAAAAAAAAAAAAAAAATATGCGGTCCTTTCAATAGACGTGAGGAACGGGCGAATAAATCTCCCCCTGGGAGACATTGTCATGAAGTTTAAGATGGATAAGATGCTGAAGAAGCCTATTTGGACGGACATACATTCTCGATAGATGACTCACTAGAGGTCTCTGACAAAGTGGTTGAAGAGATTCTAGTCGATGACCCGTTGGAGACCATTTTGACAAAAGCAGAGAATGAGCATGGGTTTATGAGTGACGATGCCACCGGTTATGCTAAGATGCTAAACTCAAGCCAGACAATGGGGAAGATGGTCGAGTACATCAGTTTAGATGGAGCCGCAGAGATGCTTCCAACAGCAAGTCTTCTTACGCCTTCTGCTGACCCGTGGAGCGAGCTGAAGGCTCCAAAAATCAAACTTTAAACACTCCCAACTGGGCTAAGGTACGCATTTTGTGGCCCTAACTCCACTTACCATGTGATCATCAATGCTGAGTTGAACAATGTGGAAACTACTTTTCCTCTATGTGAGCTTAGAAAGTATCGTAGAGCTTTAGGCTACTCACTAGATGATCTCATAGGGATTTCACCTGACCTTTGCATGCATAGAATACATCTAGAGGACGAATCAATGACTTCGATAGAACATCAAAGACGGTTAAACCCGAATCTAAAAGATGTTGTAAAGAAGGAGATAATGAAACTTCTAGAGGCGGGCATCATATACGCTATCTCTGATAGTAATTAGGTGAGCCCAGTCCATGTTGTGCCAAAGAAGGGCGGTGTGATAGTTGTTGAAAATGAGAAAAATGAGTTGATACCAACTAGAACTGTTACATGGCATATGATGTGTATTGACTATAGGAGGTTGAATGCCGCTACTCGTAAATATCATTTTCCCTTACCTTTTATTGATCAGATGCTTGAGAGATTGGCTAACAACCCCTACTACTATTTTCTAGATGGTTATTATGGTTTCTTTCAGATTCCCATCCACCCAGATGACCAGGAGAAGACTACATTCACATGTCCTTACGGCACTTTCGCTTATCGCATAATGCCATTTGGCTTGTGCAATCCCCCATCAACATTCCAACGATGCATGATGTCGATTTTCACCGACTTGATTGAGGACATAATAGAAATTTTCATGGACGATTTATATGTGTATCGATCCTCCTGTTATGTCTGTCTTTCTAATTTATGCAGGGTATTACAGCGCTGCGAGGAAAAGCATCTGGTGTTGAACTGGAAGAAGTGCCACTTTATGGTCAGAGATGGGATAGTCTTGGGTCATCGAATTTCATAGCAGGGTATCGAAGTAGACAAGGCAAAGATCGAGGTGATGACTAGTCTACAGCCGCCATATTCTGTCAAGGGGATTAGAAGCTTTCTGGGACATTATGGATTCTACAGGAGGTTCATCAAGGATTTCTTCAAGATCGCTAGACCCTTGACACGTTTGTTATGCAAGGAGGTGAGGTTCCATTTTGACAGCGACTGTCTAGAGGCTTTTCACACCATCAAGGGAGCACTTCTCAGCGCGCCAGTTGTCCAACCACCAGACTGGGACTTACCTTTCGAAGTGATGACTGATGCAAGCGATTTCGCAGTAGGAACTGTTTTGGGACAGCGAAGGGACAAGAAACTTCATGTTATCTACTACGCCAGCAGAACTCTTAATGATGCGCATTGCAAGTACGCTACAACCGAGAAGGAACTTCTTACTATTGTGTTCGCTTTTGAGAAGTTTATAGTGCATACTGATCATGGTTCTCTGAAGTATCTACTTACAAAGCAGGATGCCAAACCTAGGCTTTTGCGTTGGATTCTTCTACTGAAAGAATTTGATCTTGAAATTAAAGACAAGAAGGGGATCGAGAATGGTGTTGCAAATCATTTGTCTAGACTACGTATAGTTGAAGAAACTCCCTTAGACGACAGCCTACCTGAGGAGAGCTTGTACGCGATCAGTATTGGGTGCAATAACTACTTCACATATGCACACCATACTCCCTGGTTTGGTGAGATAGCAAACTACTTGGTTGCAGATAAAGAACCAAATAACTTTGTTGGGAACAAAAAGAAGAAGTTCTTGAGAGACATCAGACGTTATTTTTGGGACAATCCATACCTATACAAGAAGTGCTCAGATGGTGTCTTTCAGAGATGTGTTTCATAAGGAAGAAATTCTTGGTATTCTTTTCCATTGTCATGGTTCGAAATACGTTGGACACTTTGCCACGTTCAAGACAGTGTCCAAGGCTCTACAAGCCGCTTTCTGGTGGCCAACTATGTTTCGCGATGCACATGCTTTCATCTCAAAATGCGATTCATGTAAGAGGCAGGGAAATATTAGCAAGAGGAACGAAATGCCACAAAATTTCATCTGGAGGTTGAAGTGTTCGATGTGTGGGGTATTGATTTCATGGGCCCGTTTCCATCCTCTTATGGAAATCAATACATCCTCGTTGCAGTCGACTATGTGTCTAAATGGGTTGAAGCGCTGGCTAGCCCAACGAATGATGCCAAGGTGGTCTTAAGGATGTTCAAATTTGTGATCTTTCCAAGGTTCGGTGTGCCTAAAGTGGTGATAAGCGATGGTGGGTCTCATTTCATCAACAAGGTCTTTGAAGGACTCTTGACGAAGCATGAAGTCAAGTATAAAGTAGGTACTCCTTACCATCCGCAGACGAGTGGACAAGTCGAAATTTCAAACAGTGAGATCAAGGGTATCCTGCAAAAGACCGTGAACACAACGAGGAAAGATTGGGCTACAAAGCTGGATGATGCTCTTTGGGCGTACAAGACAGCCTACAAGACACCTTTGGGCACGACACAATTCCATCTTGTCTATGGAAAATCTTGCCATCTTCTTGTAGAGCTCGAGTACAAGGCAGCATGGGCTGAAAAGTTGTTGAACTTTGACATAAAATCTGCTTCTGAAAGACGGACGATGCAACTGCACGAGCTAGAAGAGATTCGTCACATGGCATATGAGAGCTCGAAGATTTACAAGGAGAAGACCAAGACCTATCATGACAAGAAGATCATTCCCAGGAACTTCGCTGCAAATGATCAGGTATTGCTTTTCAACTCTCGCCTTAATCTCTTTCTAGGGAAGCTGAGATCGAGATGGTCCAGACCATTCACAATCAAGGAGGTGAGACCGTACGGAGCTGTGGTGTTGCTGGGCACTACAGGAAATGAGTTTGTGGTTAATGGTCAGCGCCTAAAGCCATACCTCGCTGACGTAGAAATCGACGGGGACGAAACCTTTCCCCTTGGTGACCCATCTCACGCCTAAAAGACTATCACGGAAAGCTAATGACTATAAACAAGCGCTTGGTGGGAGGCAACCCATGGTACGTTTTATTTTCCTTCTTTTTGTTTTATTTTTCTTTAGTCTGTTTTGCCTTCTTCTTGATTTATTTTTCACACTGAGACAGTGTGAAGTAAGTCTGGGGGAGGGTCTTTATCGTTACTAACACTATTTACTTTCTTTTGTTTTCTCTTTTGAGTCATTTTGATGTCATCTTTTCAGTTATTCTGTTTTATTAAGTCAAAACTTGTTGGAGATTATGATCACGAACTTTGAATTTTTATGTAATTTGCATCTAATTGACCATTGTTACAGAGTTAGCTTCATATCAGACTAATGAAAAATCTAAAGGCTGACCAGTTAATTAGAGGCATCCATGTTCCGGAAAAATTTAAAAAGCTTGAGCTAGTTTCTGAGCTCTTCCTTTTACGTCATCATCGTGATTGGTGTCTTCAAAGCGTGACTCCTCATTTGTATCTGACAAAACGACATGTGTGGAAGTATGGTACTCCTCTCCCATGCTTCGAAATAAAAAGCAGAAAATATGAAATGATTTTCTTTCGGGTAAAGGGCTAGAAAAATTTCCATCAATCCCATTATTTTACTTCAAAGAGATGATCACACTACGGTTGAAAGCTAGGTTGAGGAAAATTTTCGAGGATACCACTATTTGCCTACACCTTAGGAATAAATGGTGGCACTTAAATGAACCGAGGATTCGGTGGCAAAAACCATCAATACTCGAGTTCTAACCGCCATTAACCCTACGGAAAGAAAATGAGAAAAGAATAAGTTTGGGGGACTGAAAAGGTACCAAAGGTTGTGTTGTTGTCTTGTCACGATATCGAAAGGGAAAGAGTTTAGATGGTTCTTGGCATCATGATCATTGATGAGACCCATCGATGATAGCTTTTGAATATTCCGCGAAATAACGAGTTGAATCTGGGAGGCTGCGATGCTTGCAGAGAAATACATGGTGGTTCGATCTAGAGCTAGTTTGGCAATACGTGGATTACTAAGGTAATGGTCATTTCCGAGTTCTAAAGGATATGTGAGTCTCCATATTTTTCTTCTTGCTTAGTTTTATGTTTGCTTGAGGACAAGCAAAAGACTAAGTCTGGGGGAATTGATATGCTTGGTTTTTACCATTTTCTAACACATGTTTTGGTATTTCTTTTGAGTATTTTATCGAGTCAAAGTTCGTTTTAAGAGTCTTTTAGTCATTTATTTAGTTATATCAGGTAAAAAGGCATTTAAGGAAAAAATTGAAGAAATTGGAAAGCAAAAACGCATGGAACGGTGCAAAAAGAGCAAGAATCGATCGATGCAACACCATCAGAAGAACCAAAAATGATCGATGCAAGGAGTGCATCGATCGATCGAGCATGCCCAGAAAGTACAAAATCGATCGATGCACAATTGGAGCCGATCGATGCATCACCTTCCAAAGAGCCAGAATCGATCGATGCAAAGAGTGCATCGATCGATGGAGCATGCCCAGAAAGTCCAAAATCGATGATGCAAGTCGGCGAGAAGGAAAAGGAAATTTTTGATTTTCCTGTTTTGCCCCGGAAACTGCTTTTTCTGACCTAATTCGCCCATAACCCTATTTATACATTATTCTCAGCCACTTTTTAGGCCATCTCTCTTTTGAATACTCTCTATTATACTCAGATTTTTGGCTATTAATTTTGTAAGCTTGAAGAAGAATATGTGCATCTATTGAGAAGAATTATAAACCCTTTCCTCTCTTTTATTATTATTATGAGTTTCTCTCTATCTCCTTGCTTGTTCTCCGTTTCCATGTCCGAGTAGTCTCATAGTTAGGTTTAGGGTTTCAAAGGGGTCCATGAATCATTGAATTAGACATAGATAGGGATTTATCTTTTGTTGTTTTCGCTTACTGTTGTGTTTATTGCTTAGGCCAAGTTGACCGCTTGCCTATGATCTAGGGTTTAATCTATACCAGAGAAGTGTCGTAGGTTGCTAGAAAGAACATAAGCGAGCGAATTGTCCTTAGCCAACGGAAGTTGATGTTAAGGCGATTCGTGAACATATTGAACCATTTCGTTAATGCTGGTCTAGAACTCTATGTTCAACGAAAGTTAGGATTTTAGGTTGTTAGATATAGTAATCAATACCACGGAAGTGGATTTGTTAGATATTTATGTTTGAGTTTGAAACTTGTGTTTATTCATTCTCTGAATAGTTGTTTGATTCATGATCTCTGGATTTCCGCGAAGAAACTCTCGACATAACGCTTTTCTCTTATTGAATTTACGCCGTTTTTAGTTATTTTCATTACTTTGAAATTCAACTCTTATTATCATCTTAGCTTAATTTCATCTTGTGAGAATCGTAGTGTAACCTTGGTCTCTGTGGATTCGATCCTAAAGTACTACATTGACATATTGTTATGATTGCAGTAGTGTGCACTTTAGTTAATTAATTGACTACGTGGTAAAACACCTAAATCACCTGTCTCAATACCAAACAGACGGAAAGGATGGACGCCGGCCGGTACAATGGCCTAGAAATATTTTCCCTTAGTTTTCTTCTCTTGCTTCAAGGCTGAGTGTGCTCCATTTCAAGTTCTCCAATCACCTTCGAAATTGCCTCCAAGTACCTAGAAAACACTCCAATTTATGCAAGACTCACTAGGACCTAATGCAAACAACCTAGACCCAAATTAAGACTAAAGTACTAAGGAAAATTATGATTATGCATGGATGTGACTCAAAACAGTAAGTAATATGCATGCTAACAAGAGTAAAATATGAGAATATCACTGAGCGACAACCCCGCATGCATCACTCACTAACCTTGAGATTTTAGCAGTGAAGAACAAATAGAACCCTGACAACGGTGCCAAAAACTTGATTCTGCCTCGTTTGACGAGATAGTCGTGTTTTAAATTTATAAAACCCTACGTGTCTGCAAGTGCACAGTTGTGCGCTGTAGTACTTAGGGATCGATCTACAGATAATCTACGCCTGTTTGCAAGAATTTAAAACAAGTTAGAGGTGAGCTAAGACAAAGCTGTTTCTGGAAAGTGTGTCACGATATCAGTATACAAGCTAAAAGGAAAGTAAAAACGGATGTAAAAATGATAACTAAGTGTTGGGTTTTAGAGATATATGATGCATGGGGGGGGGGGAGGGTTTAACTAAGTTTCAGGTTTTAAATTTATAACCCTAAATGTCTGCAAGTGCACATATATGCGTTGTAGTACTTAGGGGTCAAATTACAGATATTTTGTTGTTTCGTTACGAATCAATCTAATACTTAAATCAAACTCGAACAAATCGATTTGGGGGTTGGTTTTCTGTCACGTGAATAACTAAATTAGTAAGAAAATAAAAACGAGGTAGAAAATAATTAAACGAAACGTTGGGCTTAAGCAATAAATAAAACAATTTAAAGAAATAAAACAATTGATAAAGGTAATCGACTACTGTAGTTATGGAACTCAAAACACGGAAATGCGCTACTTTCGCATCACCTAACGCCTAGGTCTATACAACTTGATTACTTAGCTTTCGTTGGTAATCACGCAGATAAATAAGCAATAAGATCTAGTTTGATTTGCGCTCACAATACTCTACAAGTATGCTTTCGTATCTTGCAGCAAAATTTATTGTTTACGCTAGTTCGGAAAAATCGATTCATCACATTTGTGGTTCCAAAATACCTAAGATCAGCTTCTAAGTGGCCAACAAAGAATCATGCAATAAAATCGAACATAGAACAAAGAACTCATAGAAGATTATGACTCCTAAATCTAACAAGTCATCAAATTAAACCATGAAATTCCCTTTGAAAAATCCCATTAAACCCAACTAGGAAACTACTCAATCATAGCGTAACAAAACATCATAAATGTAAATAGATGTAGAGATAAAGAAGTAAAAGAGCGAAGAACGAAGAACACATATGAAGATAGAGATCGAATGATGATCTCCTCGGTGACCCCTTCTCCAAACGTGGCTGCTCTCTGCTTGACTCTCCACGCACACGTTCTAGAATGACCTAAAACGAGTATATATAGCCTTCTGATTCATCAGGAACGTTTAGGGTTTCAATAATAAGTGACGGGATTAAGCCGGGCTTCAAACGGGCCTCTCGGGATGAAAAATAGTGCTGACTGCGGGTGCAGATTTGCTGGCCGCGGTCGTGACTGCTGGAGCCGCAGCAAGGGCAGATTTATGCTCAGCTTTGCTTCAAGGCAGGATTATCTGTCTTCAGTTCATCGGGGATATCGGGAGATCTAACCGTTGGAATGTCTCTACACCAATTGAATGTGAAAGCTGTTTGTCTCCTCTTTGTTGTGTCAAAATTTGAAGATGATCATACGGTGAAAAAATCTTCATTCCTTGCAAGACGTCGTACAGTCCAAATTTATCCAAAAACGGACTTTTTCTCCAAAAAGCACTCATTTAGTCCAATTTACCTAAAATATCTTTTAAAACTCTAAAACATAGAGATCACTTATAAACCATTCAAATCGGAGTTAAACCACCTGCAAACAATATTAAAATGATCTCTGAAAATGGTCAAAAACTGGTGTTATCAACTTCCCCAAGCTTTGTTTGTCCTCAAAGAAAATAAAAATCAAAGTTCGAAAAGAATCTTAAAAACGCAGGTACAAATAATATCTCAGTGACCGTTCTTCTAAACCATAATCAACGTAATGCATGAATCGAGACTCAGTCTAGAAAATTCTCACCAAAGTACTACAATGCCCGTCATGCGAAAATCTAACCACTTAAACCCTAACTTCCACTCAAGTAGCTCTTAAAATTCATCAAAATTTTTGCATGATTCTCATCAAAAATACTAACCAAGACTAACGAGGCTTGGTATTAAAGGCTTTTAGATGTGATGTTAAAAGTGTTTCGGGTTACCGTAATTCTGTCAGAGGATGCAAGATATTATGCAAAACAACATGAGAGGATGGAGTTGTTGAAATCCACATTTTCCAGTCACTTCTTCTTGCGCGGATTTGTTGCATTTTCCACCTTTCCTAACTTCCACTCAACTAGCTCTTTAAATTCATCAAATTTTTGCATGATTCTCATCAAAAATACTAACCAAGACTAACGAGGCTTGGTATTAAAGGCTTTTAGAGAAGAGGTTAAAAGTGTTTTGGGTTACCGTAATTTCGTCAGAGGATGCAAGATATTATGCAAAACAACAAGAGAGGATGGAGTTGTTGAAATCCACAGTTTCCAGTCGCTTCTTCTTGCACGGATTTGTTGCACTTTCCACCTTTCCTAGAACTTTTTTGTCTTTGACAGAACTTTTATGTATTTGACAGAACTTTTATGACATACATTGATTTTTCTCCGGGTTATGGATATAATGGCGTCTAACTCTCATGAACAAACCATGATTGCCTTCGTATAAAACACCGACCACTTAAGACTTTATAGGCTTTTGTTTCCTTTCCTTTCGGGTTTTTCTTATCTTATATTTTCTCTCTCTCTTTTTTTTTATTTAGGGGAAACGCCTTTTTAACATGAGTCTTAGGGAGGACGAAAATTACCCATAATATCAAGATTTCCAACGGAAATTTTAGCTTGATTGGTCGTTGATACCTCCTTTACTGAATCCATTCAGTCTTCTGTCTAAGGTGACAGAAAACTATGTCGTTCCTCCCACTCTGATGTTTTTGCACATATCTGCACACAGGACAACAAGAGAAGAATGCATGAGGTTCGAAAATAATGGATAAGGTTCGAGGTAGGGTACCAACTAAAGAATAATTGGCCACCCAGAAACAACAGAGAATGGTAAAAAGGTAAAGATGTCATGGATGCCTGATTTGTCGTCTCGTCTAAGACCTTTGATGAGAAAATTAAATTCCGGTTAAGTCCAAATAAAGTGATCTAATATATCATGTCATAAAGAATCTATTTGAGTCGAAATCATCTGGGATATTGCATTGCAAGTACTCTAGCTACCGCCTAGTCTAGTACTAAATCACGAAAGAGCTGGCACGAGGAGATATCGTAGAAGTACACATGTCGAAATCATCATAGCTTTGTCTCATCTGTCCCTGTTTTGAAAACTGATTTTAAAATTTTTTTTCTCGTCCAAGAAAAAAAAACCAAATTTCGTTAGTAACTGATGAACATCCTCCCCCAGACTTATATCGCAATGTCCCGAGTGTGAAAAATCTATGAGAGGGTGGTAAAGAAATTAAATTTGAATTCAGAATGATGAAGTATACTTACCTTACCAATATATATGCAAACCGGTATGGAGAGGTGTGGTCGAAGCTTGTGCAACCGCATGTCGAGAGATCGTGGTGCCGCCTGTGGATTTGACGCATCCGCGGTCTAGTGTGGTCTCCCCTCGGGTGGAAGACCCAGAGACGCTGTTGGGGTCAGTTTTCACCCATCGAGATTAACAAGTCTAAAAGCCGAAGACATTAAGTTAAAGGGAGAAGAATCACCCAAGCCGCAGCGATCTCGCATGCTCCACACCAGCGACCTCGCCTCGGTGACCCTATCTTCGGAGGGGTAAAGTCGAGCCGAGGATGAAGTAACATCATCTTTCAATCAAATTAGGACCGACAATGGGCCGAGACGACATTTCCATGACCATTCTATTGGGCCGAGCTAGAGGCCCAGACCAACAATTGCCCTAGCTTAGTCGGTCGCCACACTAGGTAAAAAGGAAACATTCATGTTCATCTCTGAGATTCTCGTCAATACAGACCCGTATAAATAGTGTTCATAATCAAATTTGTAACCCATATGAAAACCCTAGCATTGGCTCACAACAACTCAACTTTTACTCATACGCTTACAAACATCAATAATAAAAACAATCTTTGGATTATGCTTGTGTTTTTTCCAGAAACTTATGTTCCCTCTAAAATCTTGACAAAAATAGATAGTGTGAGTTTCAACTCTCACAGTTTGGCGCCGTCTGTAGGGATCAAAGAAGCTTTCTAACTGACAAAAAATAATAGGAATAAGGTTTGAAGATATGACTGGAGATGAACAAAAAACAGGCAACGACATGAACAACAACGACGGAAGCCCCAGAGGAATGATCGATCTTGGCGGTACTCCCGTAGCAACAGTGGAGATAACTTTGGCGCCCCCCGCCGAATTGAAGAACATGATCACCTCGCTACTAAGTAAGACGGAGGAGCAGGACAAGCTGAACAAAATCCTATCAGAAAAGGTCAAGACGCTGATCTCGGGAAGACGAACTAATGACTGGCCAACTGCAAATCTCGGCTCGGAAGAACTCCCAAGAGATCTCACAAGAAGGCTCGGCCTCCGACCAACTATCCTCGATTTCTCCATACTTGGGGTCACTTCGACTAACAGAGTACCACCACCACTGCATTCACTAGGAGAAGTGACGCCGATGGCACCGAAGCCATCCTTGGTCGACCCGTCTCGGTCGGATCTAAGAACAGTGCAACGAACCTCCGAGCCTGTAGGAAATCACCTCAGAAGCTCGGTCAAAGCCACCAATGGAAAAAAATTGGTGTCTCGGCTAGCATCATAAGCGGTGAACCCGCCTCGGCACAAGGAGGAACACAAGCTGCGAGAACTATCCCCGCTCCAAGCAAGCTCGACAATAATTTCATGGAAGGAAATTCTCTCTGGGCGAAGCAAATGCAACTGGTCGACGAGCTGAGGAAAAATGGACTGAGATCAATGTCATGAATTGGGAGTAGAGTTCTCAAACGATATCCGCAGCTCGGGCCACTTCGACAACAATCTAACGGAAGAGGTAGAAAGTGTTCTCTGGGTAGAGCAAATGCAGCATGCAGACAAGTTAAGGATGTATCTTGGCTGAAGCAATAAGTCGGCGAGGACGAGCCGACCCTAGGTAAGCGAAGCGAGCAAGATCAAAGCACCTCCGACCCAAGGAAACGCCGAAAGATGAATCGCCTACCCATTAGAGCATCATCCAATCAATGTAGGTCCCAAGATAAATCAAATGCCAGAGAAGTGTTAAACTGAAGCTTAGTTTAGCATCTATAAAATAGTAAATTGGATGAATAGTAAAAACATATATTTGTGAGTAGATAAGATTTTTTTTTGGCACTGTTTAGCCACTTGCTCGCTTTTAATGTTTCTATATATGTGTAGAGTATTTTATTCTCTGATCAATAAGATGAAATCAGCACAATATATATATATATATCTCTCTCTCTCTCTCTTTCTATCTATACTCTCTCAAATCGTCCTCCTCTCTCTCTCTCTCTTGTTCTTCATCTTGTTCTTCATAAATCAGCACTCATAATCCCTAAATCTTACATGGTATAAGAGCAAGTTGCTCCTTGAAGACCATATTTTCACAAATCATAAAGGTCCATATTGTTTTTTCTTTCAAAAATTGAAGAATGGAGAACTAGAAATAGATTACTCTATATGTTGTTCTTACGGGAGACAACTATCTCTTGTGGTCAAGAACTGCAAAAACAGCCCTGCGTAGTAGAGGCTTGTGGGAACATGTTGTTTGCTCTCAAGAAGTGTCAAAAAACAATGGAAAAGAAGCTGAAGCGGATGAAGGAGCAGTGGAATCTCCCATTAGATTTAGGACCAGCAAAGAGGATACCAAGTGGATCCAAGAAGATCGGCTTGTTCTTACTGTTCTTCAGAGCTCCTTGGAGCAGTCTATCTTTGCAGCATACTCATATGCTGAAACTGCAAAAGAATTATGGGCTACTCTCATGAGTGTCTATGGTAACACCTCTAATCTCAGTAGGATATTTGAGGTGAAGAAAGCTTTGAGTGATCTTCAACAAGAGGATAAGTCATTCAAAGAGCTGTTGGGAGACTTCAAAACTTTGTGGGCAGAGATGGAGATGTTGAGACCTCCTACTACTAACCCAAAGGAGCTAAGTGAGAGGCGTGAGCAGGATCAGGTCTTTGGACTCCTTCTCACACTCAATGGATCGTTTAAAGGATTGATCCATCACATTATGAGGTTTGAGAAGCTACCCACCCTGAATGAGGTGTGTATGATGATCTAGAAAGAGGAAGGATCAAAGGGTCTCTTTAAGGGGACAAGTGAAGCTGCCCATGTGAGTCGAAGTACTTACCAGCAAGCTGAGAGGAAGACCATATGGTGTGACCATTGTAAGATGAAGGGGCACACCAAAGACAAATGATGGACTCTTTATCCGCATTTTAGGCCAGCAAGGCTGAAGGGAATGGGTCAGTCATCCAGAGGTGTTGCTGGATATGCTGGAGCTACATATGATGATGTGGTGAGAAAGTGTGACTTGGATGCTCTTATCAAGAGCATTACAAAGCTGTCATAATCTGGTAAGAATTTTATTGCCTCTAAAACTCAAAAACCTCTGTTGATTCTAGTGCTTCTCATCAGATGATTAGTAATCCGAAGCTCCTGTCTAATCTTAAACCCCACGTTGGAAAGGTTACCATTGCAAATGGACAGAATATTTCGATTAGAGGAATTGGAGATTTAGAGATGTTTAGAAAGAACTCAAAAACTCTATTCATGCCTGGATTTACCTCTAAAACTCTGTCAGTGCAAAAGAATACTAAGGATCTTGATTGCTTGGCTGTTTTTAGTCCTGATGATGTGCGGTTTTTAGATAAGTCAGGGGAGATCATTGGGAAGGTTGTGCAAAGGATGGTCTCTATGTTTTGGATAATACTCAATCGGTTGTTGCCACTCATTTTACTTTGAGTTCTGATTGCACTAACTCTATTTGGCATGCTCGACATGGTCACCCTCACTCCAAAGCTCTCCAACTCGTTTTGCCGAACCTAGCTCAAGATCATCATGAATGTGAAGCATGTATTCTAGGAAAACATTGTAGAACTGTTTTTCCTCAATCCACTACTGTTTATGATGAGTGCTTTGATCGGGTTCATTCTGATGTATGGACATCACCTTGTTCTTCTCGTGATCAATATAAGTACTTTGTTTCCTTTATTGATGAGAAGTCCAAATACACATGGGTTACCCTTATGCCATCAAAGGGTCATGTTCATGAGGCGTTTTCTAAGTTCCACAATTATGTTTCTACACAGTTTGGAGCTAAGATTAGGTTTTGAGAAGTGATAATGGGGAGGGGGGGGGGGGGAATACATGAGCAGCCAGTTTAAAGAGTTGTTGGCAAAATTGGGTATTGTTCATCAAACATCTTTTGCATATACTCCTCAGCAAAATGGAGTTGCAGAACATAAAAATAGACATCTAATGGAGGTGACGAGGACAATGATGTTTGACAAGTGTGTCTCAAAGCAATATTGGGGAGATGCCGTGATGACTGCGTGTTATCTAATCGACCGGCTGCCAACCCATCACCTTGGTGATGTTTCTCCATACGAGGTATTAAACAAGACTAAACCATGTTTTAACCAGCTCAAAGTGTTTGGATGTGTCTACTATGTCTTTGTACCAGAAGCTCAAAGAAACAAGCTACAACCCAAGAGAATCAAGTGTATGTTTGTTGGCTATTCTCCTACTAAGAAAGGGTACAAGTGCTATAATCCAAAGATCAGGCGTATGTATGTCTCTAAGGAAGTCAAGTTTGATGAGAAAAGGGGTTATTTCAGTGAGAAGAATTGGGATAACCTGAAGAATATGGTTTCTCCTGGATTTGATCGAGCTACTACATTGAAGTTTATTCTGGATGGTCTAAACAGTCTAGTCAGTCCGAGGAGTACATCTCCAGCTGATAGTGAAGAAAGCATGTAAAATGAGGGTGTAGCTGGTGATAATACTCTGGGAAGTAACATAGAAGAAAAGATTTCTACCCAAGAATCAGATGAGAATGTTGAAGCGGGAGAAACTCAAACAGATGGTTCAACTCCATATTCGGATGCTGTAGTTGAATATTTTTAAGAAGATGATACTAATGAAGAGTCTGCCCCTCTGCTTAGACGAAGTGAAAGACTCAAATTTGGTCATGATAACTCGAAGAACATTAGAGTTTATTACAACAATGAGGTTGTAGCTCATCCAATCCAAGCTCATTGCTTAGTTGCTCATTTTCCAGAAGAACATCAAGCATTTCTCAGCAAGATTGATCAACACAAAATACCAACAAGCTATGAAGAAGCCTGTTTGAGTGAAGTGTGGGTTAAGGCTATGCTGAAAGAAATCAAATCCATGAGGAAGAATGGAATTTGGGATATGGCTGATCTACCTGATAACAAGAAGCTTGTGGGTTGTAGATGGGTGTATACAATTAAATACACAAGATCTGGAGAGATTGAGAGGTACAAAGCTCGGCTTGTTGCCAAGGGGTATACTCATAAATATGGAAAGGACTACACATAAATATTTGCTCCAGTAGCAAAACTTCACTATGTGCGTGTTTTTCTCTCTATAGCTATTAATCTCTAATGGTATCTATGGCAAATAGATGTAAAAAAATGATGAAACGTCTTATTCGTGATCGGTGTCGACCGATACCAATGGGGTATCGATCGATACTGAGGCGATTTCGAGTTTTGCTCCTTGTTTATCCTGACACAAATTCAAAATGAAAAAGAAAAAGAATCAAAAGCAGACTCACCAGTGGGTTACCTCCCACCAAGCGCTCGTTTAACGTCATTAGCTTGACTGTAACGCCCTTCAGGCAGGATAAGAATGCGAGCTTGCACCAAAACAGGCTCCACAACTTGACCTCGCTATCTTCAGAGTTTTGCTCAACATATTCTCCACAAACTCTTTTCCTTTCTCTTTCAGCTCAGAAGTAAGAAGAACTCTAGCCTTAGAGAATGGTTTCGAGGCTCCTTTTCACTTCACCTTGTACTCAATCGAGTTTCCAACATAGTTCTGATGGATTAAAGTGACATGCGGATTCTCGATTCTTTTGCTATTCACCTTCTTTTTTGTTACCTTAGCCTTCTTGACAACTTCCTTGGGGATGCTGGGCGGTTCAACCGAATCATCTATGACAGTTGGCTCGTCAGGAGGCTCTTCCAAAAGATTAACTGCTAATGTCTCTCCTATGACAACTTCAATGCAAGAGACACGTGTGGGGGTTCCTCTAGTATGTATGGCATCATAGTAGACATCTCCGTCAATGTAAGAGAAAGAGATTCTCTTATTAGGTGTGTCTATGATCGCGCCAGCAGTAGCCATAAACGGCCGTCCCAGGAGCAAAGACACTTCAGATCCTTCGCTCTGATATATCATGGTTTTTACCCTATTTAAGCCATGATATAAGTCCTTTTTATAGAGTCTTTCTAGTGTTTTGTAGTCCTTTAGAGTCTTTTTCAGGTTATAGCACGTTTGAAGCATAATTGGAGACATTGGAGCTTTCTGGAACATTCTGGAGCGAAGCAGAGATCCGTGTAGCTGAGACATCAAAATCACCTGATTATCGATCGATACTAGGCAGTATCGATCGATACCCGTCGAGGAAACAGAAGGATCGCGACTTATTGTAGAGTTGAAGAATTGCAGAATTGGCCCAGAAGACTTTGATATTTACAAGATGGCACAGAACGTGTTTTAGCTTATAAATTAGGTTTTCAGCCACCTGTTTAGGCTAAACTTTATTTTCTATACTTTGATTTTACTTTGGTTTTAGAGACACAAGTCTGAATCTCCCTTCGTCCGAGATCAGATCTCAAAACCTTTCTGATTATTTTATTGATGATTTATTCAGTTATGTTGATTGTTTCATTCACCATATCTGAGTAGATCCACTTTAGGTTTAGGGTTTTCTCATATAGGGATTTCTTTGAATGCTACGTTAATTATCTGTTTAGGATTCACCATCTGAATTAGTTATTCGCTTAGGTTGTGTTCAAAGCTAATTCTAGGTTGACGAATCTGGAACTTAGATCTTAGGATAATTGATTAGGCACGAGAGTGCGATTAATTACCTGATAGAACCTTAGGTGAGCAAATTGATTATTCGCAAAGAGATTTGGTTTAATTGATTTGTGAACATATCAAACCTGAACTTTAAAGCTGATTTAGACTTTAGGATTCGCAAAGAGATTTGGAATTCCTAGGATTTAGATTTAGATAGTTTTCGCAACGAGAGTTGGTTAGCTATATTTTAGTGATTTGAGTTCAAGAACCGTGCGTAATCTGAATCATGTTAGTTAATTTAGCTGCATTCATTGATTTCCTGAGAAAAACCCTGAGCCTATATTTTCCTCCATTGATTTACAACACCTTTAATTGCGTACTTGTTTTCGTTTACATCTTTTGATTTAGCGTATTTTGGATCTATATAATCTATTGTGTGTCTCTTTGAGTCTTTGTGGTTCGACCCCTAGCTATACTACGATTACTGCTTTAGTATCTGTTAGGGTATTAATTTGAGCATATCAAATTTGGCGCCGTTGCCGGGGACTTAATTCGCCATTAGATTTTAGCTAAGAAATTCGTCTAAATCGTCCGAGTATTGATCGATACCCGTCGTCAATTTCAGTTACTTACGTTCTTGACTTTTGATTTCAGGTGCATGCCTAATCGAGAAACCAGAAGCAACAAGAATGCTGAGCTAGTTGATCTATCACTGGAACAACTAGCACTTGTGGAACACACAAACAAGAAAGCAAAGAAATCAGCTAAGATGAACAACAATCAGTTGGTTCGTGATGCAGTTGGTGCTTACAGAGACCAAGAGGGTCGATTCTGCAATGAGCAAGGACAACGTCTGAATGAAGAGGGGATCGTCATGCCACCTGCTCTTGTTGTCGCTGCGAATATCGCTGGAAACGCGAGGAATGATGTGGTTAATCGTGGAAGAACGATTGGTGAGTACAACAGGCCTGACCAGTTTTTCGCCAATCGGTCAGCGATTCGTCCTCCTGCGTTTGAGAGGAATGACTTTGAGCTGAAGCCTGCTTACTTTGCTCTTGTGGGACAGCATCTCTTTCATGGTCTTCCTCATGAACATCCAATGGACCATGTAGAGAAGTTCGAGGACTTGGTCACTAGCATCAAGAGCAATGGAGTGTCCTACGACTATCTCTTCTGCAAGCTCTTCCCCTACTCTCTAGGTGGAGATGCGACCTACTTGCTGAGGCAGCTACCTCCTGGTTCGCTAACTACTTGGGAGGACAATAAGAGAGCCTTCCTGATCAACTTCTACGATGATGCACGATCTGAGGATCTGAGGAATAAAATCTCCCAATTTTCTCAAGGACCTACTGAGGCGTTCAAGGCTGCTTGGACGAGATTCAGATCGTATCAGAGAGATTGTCCACATCACGGATACTCTGATGTGCAGCTGCTAGGTATCTTCTTTAGAGGAGTAGATTGGAGGTATCAGATGGCTCTGGACGCTTCGAGCAATGGTAATTATAACACCAGGTACCCTGAGGATGCTTATGTGTTGATTGAGAACTTTGCATCTAGCAGTACCACCAAGAGCACAGATTTCGAGCGCAAGAAGCTGGCTTGTAACATGGATGGGTCGCAGATCGCTGAAGTTAAAGCTCAGCTGGATTCTATGCACAGTCTTCTGCAGGGAAGGACAACAAAGGCCGTCCAATTTGCTGCTGAGAATGAAGTGGAAGATGTTAACTACATTGGTTGTTCTGGTTTTCAGGGTCAACGATTTGGGTACAACACCAATCGAAACTTCACCAACAATTCTCAGCAAGGAGGGTACCAATCCCCACCACCCAAGGCTCATGAGAGTAAGATTGAGGCTATGCTTGAACATCTGGTTCAAGGGCAGGAGAAGATTACGGTAACTTTCAATGGGAAACTGGATGCTGTGTACACCGATTTGAGTGGAATGATCGAGGCTCTCAATACGAGTCACAGGATGCTGGAAACGCAAGTAGCTCAGACTGCAGCAAATGCCAAGGGAAAGACGGTTCATTCACTCAATGCTCACGTCAATGCAATCACTTTAACTGCAGAAAATTTTGATGAGGATCCTGAAATCACCAGAGTATCGATCGATACCAGCCTGTATCGATCGATACCAGCCTGTATCGATCGATACCAGCCCAGACGCTTGCCCGAATGGATTTCAAATCCCGTGTATCGATCGATGCTCCTTGTGTGTCGGTCGATACTGAGGCGATTTCTGAGGAGCAGGTTGAGAAGAAGCCTGAATTTGCTGCATCAGTGTTCGATTACAGAAGTTTCGATCGATACCCTGTCTGTATCGATCGATGCTCACCCGAAGAAAATTCGAAGCAAAAAGCCAGTATCGATCGACACTCATCAAGCATTGATCGACACCATCCTGAAAAGCCGATACATGAAGTCAATATCGCCCAATTTTGGGAAGACCAGGAAACCGAGTATCAGGCAGAGAGAGCTAAGGAACGAAACTGAGAAACGTGCGCATAAGATTAAGGAGTCAAATCCTACTCCTAAACTTCTCAGAGATCCCATCTCTCCAAAGCAGCTGCGTGGCTTTGAGAAGATGGTAGGGAGGATTTCCACTGAATCAACCTTTGAAGAAGCTCTAGAGTGCCGTGCTCTGCTAAGTCACTTCAAAGATTGCAGAGAAACTGAGGAAGAGATTAAGGCACTCTTCATTAAGGCTAGAGGTACACCTCCACTGAGACAGCTGACCCAAAGAGAAGATCCAGGGAAATTCGCGGTTCCATGCTCTATCTCTGGAGTTGATTTCAAAGATTCTCTCGGTGACTCATGGGCTAGTGTCAATGTCATCTCAAGGGCAATTGCAGAGCGGTTGGGGGCTGATATTCGATCACCAAAGGTATCTATCACACTCGCGAACGACTCCACCTCGCTTCCACATGGTACTATCCATGGTTTGCTGGTCAAAGTAGGAGATTGTCTGGTGCCTACTGATTTTCAGGTTGTGGAGATGAGTGCGATATCTCGTATGCCTATACTCCTGGGACGACCATTTATGGCTACTGCTGGCGCAATCATAGACACGCCTGATAAGAGAATCTCCTTCTCTTACATTGGCGGAGGGGTCTATTATGATGTCATTCCCCGTAGGAGTGCTCCCACACGTGTCTTTAGCATCGAGGTTGTTACAGAAATGTCGCTGGCAGTTGATCTTTTGGAAGAGCCTCCTGATGAGCCTACTATCGCAGACATTCCAGTTGAACCGCCCATCATCCCAAAGGAAGTTGTCAAGAAGACAAAGGCAACAAAGAAGAAGGCCAAGCGCATAAGAGTCGAGAATCCCCATGTCACTTTAATCCCTCAGAAGAGTGATGGGAATTCGATTGAGTATAAGGTCTAGTGCAAAGGAGCTTCGAAGCCATTCTCTAAGGCTAGAATTCTTCTTACTTCGGAGCTGAAAGAGAAGGGAAAAGAGTTCGTGGAAGACATGCTGAGCAGAACTCTGAAGATAGCAATGTCAAGTTGTGGAGCCTGCTTTGGTGCAAGCTCTCACTCTTATCCAGCCTGAAGGGCGTTACAGTCAAGCTATTGACGTTAAACGAGCGCTTGGTGGGAGGCAACCCACTGGTGAGTCTTTTATTTCTTTTATTTTTCGTTTTTGTGTCTTGAGTGAATCAGATTGGAGCAAATGAGGAGAAGCTGAACTGGCCTTGACGAAATCGCCAGGGTATCGATCGATACCCTGTTGGTATCGGTAGATACCCTGCGGGCAATGATGAAATTCTGTTTCGACTTAAGCCTGTATCGATCGATACAGGCTGTGTGTCGGTCGATACTTTATGTTCCAGCAAGGTAACTTCTTGTTTTTCCCAATTTTATTCTGTTCTTTTGTTTTCTTTCACTGACTCTAGGCTAGATAACACTGGAGACAGTGTTGTTCAAGTCTGGGGGAGGTGTCTGCTGACATTGCGTTTGTTTTTCTTAGAGTCATAAAATAAAAAAAAATTGTCATTTTATTGAGTCAAAACTTGTTGGAGATGATGATCATGTGCTTGAACCTATTGATTTGATTTGATTTTGTTTTTGAGTGCACAGTGTTACAGGATCAGTTCTAGATCGACTAATGAAAAATCCAAAGACTGACCAGTTGACTAGAAATCATCCATGTCTCCAGCAGAGTTCTTCTGAAGCCCGAGCCAAACTTTTGCACTTCATCGATGGGGTTAGTGTTCATAGAGCTTGATTCATCATTCATATCTGATAAAGGAACCCATGTGTTTAGAGTTATGGTATCTCTCTCCCCTGTTATAAGTTGATAAAATAAGAGCATAAAAGATTGAAATGATTTTCTTCTGGGTAGAGGGTTAGGAAAATTTCCAGCGATCCCATTATTCTACTTAAGATGGAATGATCACACAAAGGATTGGAAGCGAGGCTAGGATTTTCCTATGATGCCATTATTCGCCTACATCCTTTGATACATTAGGAGGGAAGAACCGGGGATTTGGTGGCAAACACCATCAATACTCCCGTCTCATACCTTGATGTGTATATGCAAAGCTGAAAAGAAAAGAAAGAACATAATAAGAAATAAGTCTGGGGGAGAGAAATTGATACAAAAAGTGTGAAAAATGGTGGTTCCTTGTCATGATATCGTATGGTAAAGAATCTAGAAGGCTCTTGAATATTGGCTACAGCGATGAAACTAGCGATGTGGGCTTTACTTGAACAAAGCTGTGGGATAATGTGTGGAGTCTGGAAAAGCTGCGAATCTCTACGGAGAAGTACATTGTGGTTAGATCGAAAGCTGGTTAGGTGACATTTGGGTGCTTGGGAAAAGGATCTTTGCGATGGTTCCTGAACAGGTGAGTCTCCGTGTTTTCAAACCTCTTTCTCTGGTTTAGTCTTCTATTTGCTTGAGGGCAAGCAAAGGCTAAGTCTGGGGGAGTTGATATATCATGGTTTTTACCCTATTTAAGCCATGATATAAGTCCTTTTTATAGAGTCTTTCTAGTGTTTTGTAATCCTTAAGAGTCTTTTTCAGGTTATAGCACGTTTGGAGCATAATTGGAGATATTGGAGCTTTCTGGAACATTCTGGAACGAAGCAGAGATCCGTGTAGCTGAGACATCAAAATCACCTGAGTATCGATCGATACTGCCTAGTATCGATCAATACCCGTCGAGGAAACAAAAGGATCGCGACTTATTGTAAAGTTGAAGAATTCCATAATTGGCCTAGAAGACTTTGATAATTACAAGATGGCTCATAACGTGTTTTAGCTTATAAATTAGGTTTTCAGCCACCTGTTTAGGCTAAGCTTTATTTTCTATAATTTGATTTTACTTTGGTTTTAGAGAGACAAGTCTGAATCTCCCTTCGTCCGATATCAGATCTCAAAACCTTTCTGATTATTTTATTGATGATTTATTCAGTTATGTTGATTGTTTCATTCACCATGTCTGAGTAGATCCACTTTAGGTTTAGGGTTTTCTCATATAGGGATTTCTTTGAATGCTAGGTTAATTATCTGTTTAGGATTCACCATCTGAATTAGTTCTTCGCTTAGGTTGTGTTCAAAGCTAATTCTAGGTTGACGACTCTGGAACTTAGATCTTAGGATAATTGATTAGGCACGAGAGTGCGATTAATTACCTGATAGAACCTTAGGTGAGCAAATTGATTATTCGCAAAGAGATTTGGTTTAATTGATTTGTGAACATATCAAACCTGAACTTTAAAGCTGATTTAGACTTTAGGATTCGCAAAGAGATTTGGAATTCCTAGGATTTAGATTTAGATAGTTTTCGCAACGAGAGTTGGTTAGCTATATTTTAGTGATTTGAGTTCAAGAACCGTGCGTAATCTGAATCATGTTAGTTAATTTAGCTGCATTCATTGATTTCCTGAGAAAAACCCTGAGCCTATATTTTTCTCCATTGATTTACAACACCTTTAATTGCGTACTTGTTTTCGTTTACATCTTTTGATTTAGCGTATTTTGGATCTATATAATCTATTGTGTGTCTCTTTGAGTATTTGTGGTTCGACCCCTAGCTATACTACGATTACTGCTTTAGTATCTGTTAGGGTATTAATTTGAGCATATCACGCTCATCTCCACAACCTGAAAATTAGTGGGCACCAGACAATCTCCTACTTTGATCATCAAATCAGAGATTGTACCATATGGAATTGAGGTTGAAGAGTTCGCGAATGTGATAGATGTCGTGCGAGATCGAATATCAGCTCTCAATCGCTCTGCAATTGCCCTTGAGATGACATTGACACTAGCCCCTGAGTCAACGAGAGACTATTTAAACTCCACCGATATCATCGACTCCATACGCAAAGTATACAATCTTCTTCGACTTTTCGATCAGGAAATCCAGCTTGGCCTGAACCTCAGAAATCTGCTATCCATCAATTCCTGCAGCCTGCTTCTTCCGCTCGAAATCAGCATTATTGGTGCTATTGCTAGACACCAAGTTCTCAATTAGCACAATCGCATCATCTGGATACCTGTTGTTGAAGTTCCCATTACTCGCAGTATCCAAAGCCATCTGGTACCTCCAATCGATCCCTCTGTAGAAAGTACCCAGCAGCTGAACCTGATTGAACCCATGGTGCGGACAATCTCTCTGATATAACTTGAAACGAATCCAAGCAGCCTTGAGTGCCTCTGTTGGACCTTGAGAAAACTGAGAAATTTTGTTCCTGAGCTCTTTGGATCTCGCATCATCATAGAAATTGCACATGAATGCATTCTTCGTCTCATCCCATGTAGTTAGCGAACCAGGAGCCAACTGCTTCAGCCAATAAACAGCATCCCCACTAAGAGAGTGTGGGAAAAGTTTGCAGAAAAGGAACTCATTGGGCACTCCATTGTACTTCATACCAGTGACCAAATCTTTGAACCTCTCGATAAGATCCATGGGATGTTCATGAGATAGCCCATGGAAATGATTCTGACTCACAAGAGCGTATTACGCAGGCTTCAGCTCAAAGTCATTCCTCTGAAACGTCATTGCCCCTTCGATTGGCAACGAACTGATCAGGTATGTTGTGCTCACCAAGTGTTCTACCTCGATCAACTCCAGCATTCCCAACGTTGGCTTGCGCAGCTGGCGCGGCAATCTGACCAACAACAGCAAAAGCGGCAATGACGTTTCAAGCCTCATCAAGTCGCTGCCCTCTCTCATTGCACACTTGACCCTCTTGGTCTCTCAAGACTCCAGCTTCATCAGCTCTTAAAACCACTGGGTTGTTCATCCCTGATGTTTGCTTTGTCTTTCTGTTTGCGCGTTCTAAACGTGCTAGCTTCTCTAACGATAGATTGACTAGCGGAGTGCTCTTGTTTCTTCTGGTTTCACAATTAGGCATGCACCTGAAAACAAACCACTAGACAAGGCACGTAAGTAAACAAAAAAAATACGTTGAGTATTGACCGACAGTGATGGTATCGATCGATATCAACAAAAAATCGCCTAAGTATCGACCGATACTAGGTAGTATCAGTAATACCCTAAACAGTACTAAAGCAGTTGTTGCAGTATATCAGGGGTTGAACACAAGAACTCAGAGAAATCGCACAATATATTGTATAGTTATCAAATCAAGCTAAGCAATTCAGATTAAACAAAAAGCAATAAGCAGTAAACGAGTTGTAAATCGATGGGAAAGAGATAGGTTCAGGGATATTTCTCAGGAAATCAATGAATGCAAAATAAACTAACTAATCAGGGTTCACGTTACGAACGGTTCTCGAACTCAAATCACTAGAGTATAATTAACCAACTGTCGTTGCGAAAACTATCTAAATCTAAACTATAGAATCCTAAATTTCTTTGCAAATCCCTAAAATCCAGCTTTAATTTCAGGTTTGATATGTTCACAAATCAATTAAACCAAATCTCTTTGCGAATAATCAATTTGCTCACCCTAAGTTCTATCAGGTAATTAATCGCACTGTCGTGCCTACTCAATTATCCTAAGATCTAAGTTCTAGGTGATCAATCCAGAATTAGCTTTGAGAACAACCTAAGGCGAAGAACTAATTCAGATTATGAACCCTAAATAACTAATCAACCTAGCATTCAAAGAAATCCCTTATGAAAATCTCTAAACCTAACAAGAGATCTACTCAGACATGGAAATTGAATCAATAAGCATGTTTGAATAAATACTCAATAGAAAACAAGAAAGAGTAACAAAAGGGTTCGAAATCTTCTCTCGACGAACAGAGTTTCAGACTTGTCTCCCTTGAAAAACTCTATCACAAATCCAGAATAAAATAAAGCGTAGCCAACAAAGTGGCTGTAAAATCCTATTAAATAACCTAAATAACGTTCTGGGCCTTTTTGTAAACATTAAAGATTTCTGGACGAAGTTGCAATTCTTTAACCCTTCATTAAAGTCGCGGGTCGTGTCTGCTGTGACGAGTGTCGATCGATACCAGGGGGTATCGATTGATGTTCGACGTGAAATCGGGTACTCAGCAACACGAACTTCAGCTTTGCTCCAAAATGCTCCAGAAAGCTCCAATATCTCCAATTATGCTCCAAACGTGCTAAGACCTGTAAAAAACTCTTAAACACTACAAAATAGCAGAAAGACTCTATAAAACGGACTTATGGCCTAAAAGGGGTAAAAACCATGATATATCAGAAAACATGTGCATCCTTAAACATAGGAGGCCACCAGAAGCCTGCTTGAAGAACCTTGGACACTGTCTTGAAAGTGGCAAAGTGTCCAACATAATCGGATCCATGGCAATGAAACAAAACATTCGACACCTCTGATTCAGCAATGCATCTTCTGTAGATACCGTCGGAACAGTGCTTGTACAAGTAAGGTTCATCCCATAAGTATCGCCTTATGTCCCACAAGAACTTCTTCTTGTGATAGCTCTTGAGGTGCTTTGGTTTTGCTTCTGCAGCGAGGTAGTTGGCGATATCAGCATACCATGGTTGATCAGAATCGGCTGCAACTACTAGATACTACTCTGAAACACCAAGGTGTTCAACAATCAGAACTGGTTCGGGAATCGCCTAGTATCGACTGATACCATAGGAGTGTCGATCGATACCAAGACCTGCAATTCGTGGGAATTGCTGAGTTTCTGCGAAGCCCATCCGAAATTCAGTTTCAATGAAGTAAACAGATTCTTCTGGTAGTTGGTCATCAATAGGGACGTCTGCATCGATCCGAATCCTCGAAAGATGGTCAGCGACCCCGTTCTCTATGCCCTTATTGTCCTTAATCTCGATGTCGAAACGCTGTAGCAAAAGAACCCAACGACAAAGATGAGGCTTAAGGTCCTTGTTCTGCATCAGATAATTGAGAGCAGCATGATCAGTATGGACAATCACTTTGCTCCCAATCAAGTAGGATCGAAACTTCTCAAAAGAGAAAACGACTGCAAGTAGTTCCTTCTCTGTAATGCAATAGTTCCTCTGAGCATCGTCCAAAGTTCTGCTGGCATAATAGATGACGTGCAGCCTCTTATCCTTCCTCTGACCCAGAACAGATCCAATAGCAAAGTCACTAGCATCACACATGATCTCAAAAGGCAGAGTCCAATCAGGAGGTTACACAATAGGAGCACTCACCAAAACCTTTTTTATCTCTTCAAAGGCTGCAAGACAGTCAGACGTGAAATCGAATTTGATCTCCTTGCATAATAAACCAGTGAGTGGACGTGCTATCTTGGAGAAATCCTTGATAAATCTCCTGTAAAACCCAACATGACCAAGGAAGTTTCGAATATCCTTCACGGGATTTGGTGGTAGGAGGCTCATCATAACCTGAATTTTTGCCTTGTCAACTTCGATCCCAGCCTCAGAGATCTTGTGCCCAAGAACGATGCCATCCTGAACCATAAAGTGACACTTTTTCCAATTAAGGACCAAGTGTTTCTCATCACACCTCTGTAACACTTTTCACAAGTTAGCCAAACAGTCCTTGAACGATGATCCATACACTGAAAAGTCATCCATGAACACCTCCATGAAATCCTCAATCCTGTCTGTGAAGATAGACATCATGCATCTCTGAAAAGTGGCTGGTGCGTTACACAATCCAAATGGCATTCTCCTGTATGCGAATGTGTCATATGGACATGTAAAGTTCGTCTTCCCTTGGTTATCCGGATGTATCGGAATCTAGAAGAAACCTGAATATCCATCGAGAAAACAGTAGTAGGGATGACTAGCCAGCCTCTCCAACATCTGGTCGATGAATGGCAGTGGGAAATGATCCTTTCGTGTAGTTGCATTCAACTTCATGTAGTCGATGCACATTCGATGTCCAGTGATCGTTCTAGTATTAATCATTTCATCCTTCTCATTCTTCACCACGGTTATTCCTCCTTTCTTAGGAACAACGTGCACTAGACTGACCCAAGAGCTATTCGAAATAGCATAGATAACACCAGCTTTCAAAAGCTTCATCACCTCCTTTTTGACCACTTCCATCAGATTCGGATTCAGCCTCCTCTAATGCTCAATTGAAGTCTTTGACTCGTCCTCAAGGTGAATTCTATGCATGCACAGGTCCGGTGATATACCTGAAATGTCATCAAGAGAATAGCCAAGAGCTTTGCGGTACATGCGCAGCTTGTTCAGTAGTAAGGCAATCTCTGCGATGTTCAAAGAAGCATTTACAATTACTGGGTATGTAGAATTAGGACCAAGAAAACTATACCTCAGGTTTGGTGGGAGTGGCTTTAGTTCCACTTTAGGAGCGTTCTCTGCACTCCAATCTCCAAGTCCAGCAGCTTGCTTAGAACTTTCGGCCATCTCTCCCTCGATTCGCAGGGTATCGACCGATTTCAATGGGGTATCGATCGATACTGGCGATGTTGAATCGAGCATCCTCGAGTATCCAGCTGTATCAGCACACGAGTGCATCTCTGAGGTGGCTGAACAGACCAATGATCTCTCTAGTGGGTCCTCAGGATGTATCTCTAGGAAATACTCTTCAGCTATATCACTGAAGGTGTCAACAAAGAAGGTCTGCCCATCTATAGTTGGTTTCTTCATCATCTTATCCATATGGAAAGTCATGACCAAATCACCAATGTTGAGAGTGATATTCTCATTCTTGCAATCAATCAAAGCACCGACTGTTGCAAGAAAAGGTCTGCCTAGGATGAGAGGGTCCTTAGGCTCAACATCGTACTGCAGGACTATGAATTCAATTGGGATCAAGCAATTCCCAATCCTAATAGGGACATCTTTGAGTAACCCCTCTGGAAGTCTAACTGAACGATCAGCAAGTATCAGAGATATCCTCGTGGTTGTGAAGTCTGTCATCCCCATCCTTTTGGCAACTGAATATGGCATGAGGTTGACACTTGAGCAAAGGTCACAAAGAGAACGCTCAAACCTGTCTGTAAATATCGTACAATCCAGCACAAAACTCCCTGGATCTGGCAATTTCTTTGGGATCCTGTTGGTCAGGATTGCACTGCACTCATGAGTAATCATCAAACATCCTTCTTCAAGATTCACGTTGCGGGACACCATCCTCTTCACATATCTCCTGAAGGCTGGAGAAGTCTTGATGGTGTCAATAAAAGGTAGTTCAACAATTAACTTATCCATAATTGCTTTGCATCTAGAGTCTTCTACCTCTTTCTTAGTCTTCCCAGCAGGTCTGAGATAAGGTATCCTCGGCGTGTAAACTCTTGATGCGACCACATTAGGCACTTCCTTTGAAACCTTAGGAGTTGGTTCGGCTACGGGATCAGTATCGACCGATATCGGAGTAGTGTCGATCGACACTCGCGGTTTTGATTTGTCCCGTGAAAGTATCTTGAGAGGTGTCGATCGATGCTGGCTAGTGTCGATCGATACTGGGGCGATTTCGGTATCCTCATCGTCAAGATCAACGAGAATATCTGCAATCGGGTCAACTTTTACTCCTGGAGTGACCTCTTTTCCACTCCTTAAGGTGATTGCATTGATGTGAGCCCTTGGATTCTCTACTTTCCCTGGAAGAAAGCTTTCTTGCCTTTATACAGCCTCTGATGTCTAAGCTATCTGGAGTTCCAGCTTCTTCTGCCGAATATTGATAGCGTCGATCCTTCCGCTCAGATCATTATATAGGACATCAATCTTCCCATTGAAATCCACAGTGAGCTTCTGCTGTCCTTGAAGAAGTTGTTCGAACATAGACTCGATCTTGCTATCTGGAAGCTTAGCAGGTACAGGCTGATAAGATGAACTCCCATAGTTCCTGACATACCCACTGTTCTGAGATGGTTTCTGGCCAAACTGATTCGAACCTCCTTGCTGAGAGTTGTTGTTGAATTGATTTGTCTGACCCTGAAAACCAGAACCACCAATGTAGTTAACATCCTCTACTTCATCCTCGTTGAATACCTCGACATCCTCAGCGAAGTGAACAGCTTTCTGTGTCTTGCCCATCAGAAGACTATGCATAGAATCCAACTTAGCTTGAAAGTCAGCGATCTGTGAACCATCCACGTTACCAGCTAGCCTTTTCCGCTCAAAATCAGCATTCTTGGTGCTATTGCTAGACGCCAAGTTCTCAATAAGGACATAGGCTTCATGAGGATACCTGGTGTTGAAGTTTCCATTGCTCGAAGCATCCAAAGTCATTTGGTACCTCCAATCAAGTCCTCAGCTGAACATCAGAGTATCCATGGTGTGGACAATCTCTATGATATGATTTGAACCTCGTCCAAGCAGCCTTGTACGCCTCAGTAGGTCCTTGAAAAAAATTGTGAGATTTTGTTTCTCAGATCCTCAGATCTTGCATCATCATAGAAATTGGTCAGGAAAGCATTCTTAGTTTCCTCCCAGCTAGTCAGCGATCCAGGAGGTAACTGTTTCAACCAGTATGTTGCTTCCCAACCAAGAGAGTATGGGAAAATCTTGCAGAAGAGATAGTCGTAGGACACTCCATTGCTCTTGATGCTAGTGACCAAGTCCTCGAACCTCTCAATATGATCCATGGGATGCTCGCTGGAAAGACCATGAAAAGGGTGCTGTCCCACAAGAGTGTGATATGCGGGTTTCAGCTCAAAGTCATTCCTTGGGAAAGCGGGAGGACGGATCGCAGAGCGATTTGCGTACAACTGGTCAGGTCTGTTGCACTAACCAATCGTCCTACCACGATTAACCACAGAGTTCTCAGCATTCACTGTGTTCGCGTTCCCAGCAGCATTCCCAGCGACAACAGGAGCATGTGGAATGATGTTCCCCTCTCCATCTGGACGTTGTCCTCTCTCATTGAACAAACGACCCTCTGGGTCCCTGTAGGCACCAGCCTCATCTCGAACCAACTCTACTTGATTGTTGTTCATCTTTGCTGGCTTCTTTGCTCGTCTGTTTGTGCGTTCCACGAGTGCTAGCTGCTCGAGTGACAGATCAACTAGCTGAGTGCTCTTATTCTTTCTGGTTTCACGATTAGGCATGCACCTGAAAACAAGAGTCAAAAACGTTAGTAACTTGTAACACGATGAGTATCGATCGATACCAAGTGGTGTCGATCGATATCAACAAAAGAGAACGGCGAGTATCGACCGAAACTAGATAGTATCGACCGATACCGACGAACTTAGTCGAAATTCACAAACGTAATCTAATGGTGAATTGAGTCCCCGGCAACGGCGCCAAATTTGATATGCTCAAATTAATACACTAATTAGATACTAAAGCAGTTGTCGTAGTATAGTTAGGGGTCGAACACAAGGACTCACAGGGACACACAATATATTATATATGTGAGAATTACGCTAAGTGATTAATGGTATTAAAAACAGAATGCAAATTAAAATGGTTGTAAATTCAATTGGAGAAAGATAGGTTCAGGGTATTTCTCAGGGAATCACTGAATGCAGACAAGTTAACTAACAAGATTCATATTTAACATGGTTCTTGAACTCAAATCACTAAGATATAGTTAACCAACTTCCGTTGCGAAAACTATCTAAATCTAAATCCTAGAAATTCCAAATTCCTTTGCGAATCCTAAAATCTAAATCAGCATTTTAAATCATGTTTGATATGTTCACAAAACAACTAAACCAAATTCCTTTGCGAATAGTTAACTTGCTCACCTTAGGTTCTATCAGGTAATTAATCGCACTTCAGCGCCTAATCAATTATCCCAAGATCTAAGTTCTAGGTGATCAATCTAGAATTAGCTTTGCAAATAACATATGGTGAAGAACTAATTCAGATAGTGAATCCTAATAACAAATCAATCTAGCATTCACAGAAAACCCTATTGAGAACCCTGAACCTAACAAAGGATCTACTCAGACATGGAGAATGAAACAATCAACATAACTGAATAAATCATCAATAGAATAAAATAACAGTAGAATAAAACAGGGGTTCGAAATCTTCTCTCAGACGAACAGAGTTCGGACTTGTCTCCCTTCTCAAAAGCTCTCTCAGAAATCCTCAAACAAACGTAATGAAAAGCACCCAGCCAAAGTGGCTGTAAAACCTAATTTAATAGTCTAAACACGAATTGGGGTCTTCTTGTAAATATTAAAGTCTTATGGGCAAGTTCTGCAATTCGTCAAACTTCATTAAAAGACGCGACTTGTAATCTGCTTCGATGGGTGTCTATCAATACCAGGGGGTATCGATCGATGCTTGACGCTTCGATTGGGCACTTAGTCACCAGACTTCAGTTTCGCTCCAGAATGCTCCATAAAACTCCAATATCTCCAATAATGCTCCAAATGTGCTAAAACCTATAAAAAACTCTAAAAGACTCTATAATAGAATAAAGACTCAATAAAACGGACTTATATCATGGCTTAAACGAGGTAAAAACCATGATATATCAGTAAGTTGCATCTCCACCAAGAGAATATGGGAAGAGCTTGCAGAAGAGGTAATCATAGGACACTCCATTGATCTTGATGCTAGTGACCAAATCCTTAAACCTCTTGATATGGTCCATGGGATGTTCATTCGAAATTCTCAGACTAAAATCTAATGACGAATTGAGTCTCCGGCAACGGAGCCAAATTTGATATGCTCAAATTAATACCCTAAAAGTACTAAGCAGTAGTTGTAGTATAGTAGGGGTCGAACACAAGGACTCACAGAAACACACAATAGATTATATATGAAAGGACCGCATTTTTTTTTTTTTTTGCATATAATTAAACAATAATAAATTAACCATTTAATTATTACACACCAATAATTAAACACCTCAAGAACAATCCAAGTTCTACAACGATAAAAGGCAACAGCCCCGAGTCCTAATCATCCCCTCTTCACCGCCTCGATTCCACGATCACGCCTTATCTTTACCTGCATCGACAAAAGTGATGCATCAACATTTGGCTAACCAAATGCTGAGTGAGAATTATCATCCCAACAACAGGCTATCAATAAGCACAACAACAGCAATATTAAATAGCCAAACCAAGAATTAATTAACACCAATTAAAACTTCCACAAAACAACCGGTATCGATCGATACTCCACTGGTATCGATCGATGCCCAACAACACACAAGTCCCGACAAGGGACTGGTATCGATCGATACCCAAACACACACACCTGGTATCGATCGATACAACACACGCTACCCGACAATGGCCTGGTATCGATCGACACCCAAACACACACCTGGTATCGATCGATACAACACCACTCGAGTCTATCCACCTCGATGCAATACAACTCGAGTCTATCCACAAGGGACTAGTATCGATCGATACTCACATGGTATCGATCGATACTCCCTGCGAATCACAACAACCTACGCGAGATCTCAACACAGAAATCGCCACGACTACACACGGAAAGCATCAACCAAGCTTAACAACATACCATACAAGCTTACTTGCTAACCTTTGGTCCCAACTCACCTTAGACACGATGGAACGAGCTCTAGAAGACCTCTCCTCTTCTCAACAGCTCACGCCCCAGCCAAGCTTCTCCCAAGCTCTCCTTCGAGCTTCTCTCCAAGCTCGAATCCTCTTGATCTCGCAAGATCAAAGCCTCACCAAGCTTCTCTCGCTCTTTCTCTCCTTCTCTCTCTCTCTCTCTCTCTCTCTCTCTTTCTCGACCTTCTCTTGGTCTTATCCTCACAAGGACATCCTTTTTATACTAGAAAGAAGAGAAGAGAAGAAACGACAAGGGGAAAAACCCGGCTGGTATCGATCGATGCCTGCCAGTATCGATCGATACCGCCCCCGGAACAACCAGAATTAATTATTCCCCACAATAATTAATTCTTCCGGAACCACGGGCGCTACAATATAGGTGAGAATTAAGCTAAACGATCAATGGTATTGAAAGCAGAACGTAAATTAAAACGGTCGTAAATTCGATTGGAGAAAGATAGGTTCAGGGTATTTTTCAGGAAATCAATGAATGCAGATAAACTAACTAGTCAGGATTCAGATTTAGCGCGGTTCTTGAACTCAAATCACTAAGATATAATTAACCAACTCTCGTTGCGAAAACTATCTAAATCTAAATCCTAGAAATTCCAAATCTCTTTGCGAATCCTAAAGTCTAAATCAGCTTTCAGATCAGGTTTGATTTGTTCACAAAACAACTAAACCAAATCTCTTTGCGAATAGTTATTTTGCTCACCTTAGGTTCTATCAGGTAATTAATCGCACTCTCGTGCCTAATCAATTATCCTAAGATCTAAGTTTTAGGTGATCAATCTAAAATTAGCTTTGCAAACAACATATGGTGAAGAACTAATTTATATGGTGAATCCTAATAACTAATCAACCTACCATTCAGAGAAAACCCTTCTGAGAACCCTAAACCTAACAATAGATCTACTCAGACATGGAATTTGTAGCAATAAACATGTTTGAATAAATCATCAAATAAAATAGAAAGAGTAACAAGAGGGTTCAAAAACTTCTCTCGGACGAACAGAGTTTCAGACTTGTCTCCCTTCAAAAGCTCTCTCACAAAACCAAAGTAAAATAAAGCATAGCCATCAAAGGGGCTGTAAAATCCTATTAAATAACCTAAATCACGTTTTGGGGTTTTTTGTAAATAATAAAGTCTTCTGGGATATTTTGCAATTCTTCAACTCTTCATTAAAGTCGCGGGTCGTGTCTGCTTCGATGAGTATCGATCGACACTGAGACTTCAAATCGGGTACTCAGCTACACGAACGTTGCTTTGCTCCAAAATGCTCAAGAAAGCTCCAATATCTCCAACTATGCTCCAAACGTGCTAAAACCTGTAAAAGACTCTAAAACACTACAAAATAGTAGAAAGACTCTATAAAACAGACTTATATCATGGCTTAAACGGGGTAAAAACCATGATATATCACTTACCAAGGGCCTCCTTGACCTTCTTGTCAAGGGCACCAGCTGTCGTCGGAACAGGTCGCAGTCGCATCCTCTCCCTGTATGAAAGACGCTCTGGTTTCCTAATAGGGACCATCTTGTTGGATTCGGTGGAACTGTCGTCAGGTACCAGGTTAACCAGAGAAACGGCAGGAGCAATATCTTACACTTGGGATTTTACCGGAGGACCAACCACAGCGAGAGTTAAGTCCTTGGCAACGGCTTCAAGTTTCGGAATAAGGGATGGAGCTGGAATCGAAGCTTGAGCTTGAGTTAGGACTTGAGCTTGAGTTGTGGGAGACGGAGGACCTGCAAAACCAGCTGACGTCGATTAAAAAGGGAAAAAACCTATAATCCTTCAAAAAAATAATAATAAAAAATAAATAAAAGAAAAAGGGGATACGGACCTGCGAGTCGGAGAGCAGCCGCAACGGACAACCTTGGAGCTGGACGATTGTGAGCCTGCAGAATCCTGGCAAGAGTAAACTGCTTCCAGTTGGAGTTCTCTTCTCTAAGAAGATCGATGAGCTGTCGAACCTCAGACGTCACAATCTTCGAGGAATCAATAGACTCTGCAAAAAGAAAGCCAAATCAGTACAAAAGAAAAAGCGTTTAAGGAATTCCTGAAATGGGCACATGAGCCGACTTCCTAGGGTTCATGTTGACCGGTAATTTGAGCCCAGGAATGCCGAAGTATCGACTCGCCCTCAATAGACTTCCTGGAGATTCTGAAATAGAACCATTGCTCCCACCATTTGTCTTCACTTGCATTAAATCTGAAGACAGACCGGTTAACCTTCGCCGGAAAATAATAGGTCCTGCGAAGATTCGAGTTTGCTTTGACATGGAAGAGCTGGAGGAAGTTCTCGGTGTTAAACACAACCCCGGTTTCTTTAGAGCGCACTCAGAGTGCGACTAGGTTTCTCATCGCGTTGGGCATGAGTTGGGGAAGGGCGAGCCCGAGGTTGCCGACGATGTTAGAGATGGTTGCCGGGATTGGAAAGGTGAGGCGGCACATCAAGAAAAACACGGCGTAGCACATGCGTAATCCTCTAGAGGATTTACCAGAGAATCATCATCAGATGGAATGAGGAAATCACAGAAATCGAGTCCGCACAAGGAGGAAGTATTCTTGAGCTCCTCAGGTGAGATCGTGCTCCCTGAGTGAGGCCCAAATCGATCGGCGGGGGCGAGTGAAGCACTCGGCTGAGAAGGGGAGGCCATAGTATAAAAGCAAAAGAAATCAAGGATGAAAGGAGTAAGTTCGTCGGAAATAATGGGGGAAGAACTTTTCGCAGAGGAAGACAAGCGGTGAAGGATTAAACGTAAATACGACTTGAATAAAGAGAGTAAAGAGGACATCATTACCTTGGGGAGTGGGAAGTTGAGACGACGTGGGAAACTGAAGCAGCGTGAACCGTTCATTTATACAAACCGCCCATTCACCCACTCGCGCTGTCACTACCCTTAGATATCACACATTTAATACAAGATCCCTGCAATCTTGGCATTTGAGCAAGCGAATGACCAATCAGGGACCGAGATTGCATTAACTAAGAGACCAATCAAGACCCAAGATTGCAGCATCGCATCCTCAATGAGGAGTCAATAAATATGATGGGGGGCAACTGTTGGGCCCAGATTCCGCACTCAAGGCCCATCCCGAGTAAATAGGCCCGACAAAGATGGATCGAGCCACAACGAGGTCTCTTGAGTCTGTTTACAAGCTGAAGTAAGGGAGGTCGCGAGATATAGGGAGTCAACAAGCTGGAAAAACCGAGCACGAGGAAAGGAAGTGAGCTCGCAGGAAGACAGGAGCATGCACTTGACCAAGTTCAAACCTGGTCAAACAGATTTATTTCATATTAAAAACAAAAGACTACAAATTTAATTATGTAGTTAATGTGTATAATAATTAGGCAGTTACATTTTCAGCTGGTATAAGTTTTGAATATCAGCCTCATTGTAAAGGACCGAATTCTTGGCGAACAGAATAATATACAACTTTTCTATCAAATTCCTCTAAGTTTTTCTAAGTACATTCAACCTAACGCAAGCTGAGAAATGAGGTTGTGAGATTCAGCTCTCACACACACCCCGAAACCTTAACCATTTCATTTTTGAACCTCATGCATTATTCTCTTCTTTTCTTATGTGCAAATATGTGCAAAAACGCCGGAGAGGGAGGAACGACACAATTTTCAGTCGCTCGAGAAGACATAAGACGAGATGGATTCGGTTATGGAGATATCAACAAATCGCTTAAAATTTGCCTTGTAAATTTATTATCACTGGTAATTTTCGTCCTTTCAGAGACTCCCGTTAGAGGCGTTTTCCCTTTAAAACAAAAAAATGAAAGGAAAGGAAACAAAATGCTAAGAGTCTTAGGGTAGTCGATATTTTTATACCAAGGCAACCATGTTTCATATGGGAGTAGTAAGAAACCATTCGAATCATTTCACGGAGAAAAATCTAAGTCCAGGGGAATGGTAGAAAAGTTCTTTCAAAGAGAGAAAAGTACCGGAGAAGAAAGAATGGCAGAAAACTACACTTATGCAAGTAGGAAGTGACTGGAAACTGTGGATATCAACATCTCCACCCTCTCTTGCTGTTTTGCATAATATCTAGCATCCTCCGGCAGAAATACGGTAACCCGAAACAATTTTAACCTCACCTCTAAAAAGCCCTTAATGCCTAGCCTCGATTGTCTTGGTTAGTATTTTTGATGAGAATCTCGCAACCTTTAATGAATGTTAAGAGCTAGGTGACTGAAACTTCAAGTTTGTGTGGTTAGATTTTCGTATGACGGATACCGTGGACTAGCGTTGCAGTACTTTAGTGAGAATTTTCTAGACTAAGTCTGATTGCTGCATTATGTTGGTTATGGTTTAGAAGGACGGTCTATGAGATTATTGTTAGTTCCTACGTTTTCAAAAACTTCTTTCCGAGTTTAGATTTCTGTTTTGTTTGAGGAAAAACAAAGATCTAAGTCTGGGAGAGTTGATAACACTGGTTTTGACCATTTTTATGGATCGTTTTAATATCTTTTGTAGGTGTTTTAACTCTGTTTTCATTGGTTTTCAATTGATTTACTTGTTTTAGTGTTTTGAAAGACATTTCAGGGAACTTGGTGATATCAACCTCGGTGGTGAGATTTATATGAGGTGATGCGTCCCTGCTTGATCAACTCCGGAGGAAGGCTGATAAAGATGGTGTTGCAACAATGGGATCGCGATGATGATGGTTCGTTGTGATGATGCGGAATCGATGAAGGTGATTGGCGATGATGAAGGGGATTGATAGAAGTGATTTTATGGATAGATTGCAGGTGATTAGATGAGAGAACATATAGTAGAGTTTTCTGATTCACAAGTGATGGAAAACTCGAATTCAAAGAGAATGATCTAAGAATCGATATTGAGAGAAGACAATCTCTGGTTGTGCAATTGCATCTAAAATCTTCGCTCAAGAACAAAGGAGGCGTGATTTGGGTTTTATAACTCAACCCAAATCGACAAGCCCTAAACTACAGCACGTTTGAATTAAAACAACAAAGCGTCTAAAATTTAAATAAAACAGCGACAAGTTTAATCACTTAAATAAAACAACGAGGCGTCCCAGCTATAAAGCTCCTAATTGGTGCACCTCTAAACAACTAAGTACAGAATCAAAGTGACCTGTACAAAAACCCCTTTGATCGAGAATCTTAAGTAACTTGACGTAGTGATTCATCTGCCTCATTAAAAACCCTGTTGAGCAAACCCAGTGGGACAAAACTCAACTCGGGAAAAGAGTACAGGATCCTCACCTAAGTTACTTAGTCTTCAGGATCGGGTCTAAGCTTCAATTTGGAGATGTAGAAGACTGAAATCGATGGCAGTTTGAGTGAAGTGAGTGAGTGAGAGTGAGAGTGAAGTAGGTCTGAGTGAGCTTCACTGTGAGTGAGAGAGTGAGCTTCACTGCTATCTTCTTAGTTCTGGTTCGAATTACTCCATCTGGCTCCAACTCCTTGTCTGCTTCTGCTTCCTTAGTTTCCTTGCTGGCCATGATCACATCATCCCCTCTCTCTTGAAAAGGATTTGTCCTCAAATCCAGACAATCTTGCAAGCTTCCACCAGGGTCAAAGATCAGTCTGCATTGCTTCCTATTTGCGTGACCAACCTGTATTACCTGTAAACTCACAGCAACGTCTCGAAACCAAGGATCATAGGTGCAATACACATATTCAATAGCAAACAGAGCCATACCTAGATCGTTTAAAACAGACTTTACTAGTTCAGCATAAGTATCTAAGTGCCTATCATAAACCAGCATGTAGATCATGTCAAACTTAGATGACTCCTTCCTAATGCTAGGTGATATCTTAGAAAGTCTATCAGCATCTATACACATATAATTCAGAGTTGTGCACGTTTTAAATCCATAGGAATTCTGATGCTTAAATTCGACATAGTCTGGAAACACATACCTTGGAGTTATTGTATCAGGAACAATAACTTCCTTACCTGATTTGGGTCGGATGTCACCATGATCTGCATCAACTTTTACTTCTTGTAACAGAGGGATAACGAGCTGTCTTGGCTGAATGCACACGTTCTGATGCTCACGTCCTTGATCAGCCTTGTTCATATCCGATTTGGGATGAAGTTCCTGGTCCGAACTACTGCTCAATAGGCTGTGCACAATGTCTTGAGTTTCCTCTTGGTCGAAAGTGAAGATTTCTGCTGGAAAAACGTCCATGTATTCCTGCAAAATCTCTGTCACAGCACTAGGAAACTCCTGTGACTGGTTAGCACTAACAACGGTTTCCTGATAAGCAAATTTAAAGGGCTGCATTTCAGGTTCAGAAAGTTCAGATACTTCACTACGGTTGATGTATAGGCTGTTGGACACTTTCTCCTTGTTCTGGCCACTCATATACAGCTGGTCTTTGTAGATCTCACTTGGTGTTAGAGGCAGAAGAGTGACCTTGCGTCCCTTGAACTCAAAAGACTGCTTGTTGCTGGATCCTTCATGCAGCACTCTTCTGTCGAATTGCCAAGGTCTGCCCAAGAGAATGTGACTTGATTTCATCGGAATGACATCACACAGCAACTCATCTTCGTACTTCCCAATTGCTAGCTTGACTAACACTTGCTGTGAGACAGTTAAGTCGCCCTTGTTGTTCAACCATTGCAGCTTGTATGGTCTGGGATGGGATGTGGTCTCCAAATTCAGCTTCTGCACCATCTCTGCACTAGCAGCATTGGTGCAACTTCCTCCATCTACAATCAAGGTACAGACCTTGTCTTGAACTATACATCTGGTATGGAAGAGGTTTTCACGCTGCTCTCTATCGTCTGGATGAATCTGAACACTTAATGCCCTGCGTGCTACAAGCAACTCTCCAACTGCTGCTGGTTCCTCTACTTCTGATTCAGTGTCTGTCTCGCCTGAGGAGCTGTCTTGAGGAACAACCTGTCCTCCTTCTTGCAGCAGGAACATCTTCTTGTTAGGACAGTCTCTAGAGTAATGTCCCATTCCTTGACACTTAAAGCACCTGATGTTGCTTGTAGATGCTCCACTTCTGGGTCTGAAATCGGTTTTGATCTCTTCTTTAGCAGCAGGTGT
>PKML01043691.1:90153-168474 GCA_002933935.1 Eutrema yunnanense | reverse complement strand
AAAAATCGAAACAGAAGTGATGCAGGTCCTAATTGATGCAGGTTCTAGTTGATGCAGGTTTCTAATTGATGCAGGTTATGCAACACAGAAACTAATGTTATGCACCTAACTATATGCTTCAGGATACCCAAACAGAAACAACCTATTGATCCGTCACGAGCTAACAAAAATTTCGAAACCTAATCACGACCAAGGATCGCGCACAGCTCATGCTTCCCGAGACTAACCACTTCGCGAAACAGGTTTTATGAGAACTTATGCTATGCGATTTCGTACTACCTAAGACACGATCTAGACAAACAGGACACGAAACTAACAGCCTAATAAGTATACTAGAACAGACTGAAAGGAAAACGACAAGCCCTAGTCTAATACTCGAACCTGCAATTATCGCGACAAGCCTAAGTTCTAAGAACAGAACCAATCGCCAACTGGACAGATGCTGTATAGTCTAGAATAGATATGATGCGATGCAGACAACAACCTAGGATGATGCTAAACTGGATTGCTTCGATTAACAAGAACAAAACGCCCAGCCCTAGAATCGCGAAACAGCCCTAGAATCGTGAAACAGCCCTAGGTCTAAGACTTGCAATTCGCGAAAACAAGAGAGAGAGTTAGGGATTTTCTCAGCCTTTGGTCCAGAGCAAGCTCTGATACCACTTGATGCGTCCCTGCTTGATCAACTCCGGAGGAAGGCTGATAAAGGTGGTGCTGCAACAAGGGAGTAGCGATGGTGATGAATTCTCGGTGATGATGGTATTGAAACGAACGTGATTGCGATGATGAAGGGAGTGATAGAAGTGGTTTCGTGGGTTGATTATAAGTGATTAGATGGGAGAACATATAGTAGAGTTTTCTGATTCACAAGTGATGGAAAACTCGAATTCAAAGAAAATGATCTAAGAATCGATATTGAGAGAAGACAATCTCTGGTTGTGCAATTGCATCTAAAATCTTCGCTAAAGAACAAAGGAGGCGAGAATTGGGTTTTATAAATCAACCCAATTTTCGACAACCCTAAACAACACAGCGTCTAAAATAAAACTACAAGGTGTTTAAAATAAAACAGCAACAAGTTTAATCACTTAAATAAAACAACGAGGCGTCCCAGCTATAAAGCTCCTAATTGGTGCACCTCTAAACAACTAAGTACAGAATCAAAGTGACCTGTACAAAAACCCCTTTGATCGAGAATCCTAAGTAACTTGACGTAGTGATTCATCTGCCTCATTAAAAACCCTGTTGAGCAAACCCAGTGGGACAAAACTCAACTCGGGAAAAGAGTACAGGATCCTCACCTAAGTTACTTAGTCTTCAGGATCGGGTCTAAGCTTCAATTTGGAGATGTAGGAGACTGAAATCGATGGCAGTTTGAGTGAAGTGAGTGAGTGAGAGTGAGAGTGAAGTAGGTCTGAGTGAGCTTCACTGTGAGTGAGAGAGTGAGCTTCACTGCTATCTTCTTAGTTCTGGTTCGAATTACTCCATCTGGCTCCAACTCCTTGTCTGCTTCTGCTTCCTTAGTTTCCTTGCTGGCCATGATCACATCATGAGGGATAGACGATGGAGAACAAAGGCTGATGTTCGCTCTTTCCTTTGTTCAAGTGATGGTCATTGGCAGAAAAGGACTCGACACGATGGCGTTCGCTCTTTCGTGTGGAGTAAGGATGGTTGCGTGATGGCGGGGTGAGTACACGACACAGAGGGGGAGATGACTCTCTGATACGGTGCAAGGCTCAAGCTTACTCGAGTCACACGAATAAACAAGAACGGAAGATGAGAAATCGCTTCTCAAGAACACTAGAAGAAGTGCGACTCTTTATTGATAATAAGGTCAAAGGTGACTACAAAGCTGCGTAGGGGACTTTATTAAATAGTCCTTCAGCTTGAACCTTCTAGGGTTCAACTCTAAACGACGAAACAAAAGACTCAAAACATTAGGACCTGCAAGAAAAACAAGAAAACAACAAGATGTTCCAACACGTCTAAACACTTAAGGCAACTATGGCCGCGACTCTAAAACTTAAAAGATTGATGTCGCTTTAGCGTGAGACTTAGTCGTTGTTGAAGGTCACATCACCTACAAGTATAGTATATAAATTGAACAACTTACATTGCGTAGAAGACGGTGAGAGAATTATAGCCAAGAGAATTGTAACCGATTGGTTCTATTGAGCTGATGATGTCTTGCACATCAAGATTGATCCTTTTGGTGAGTTGTTTGGTTTTGGAACGAGTCATTGGCCCTTCCCTCAGTACTGTCATTGGGATTGGATCGTTGTTTGGATCGATGTCCACATCACTTGGGATAAAATAGCGCTTTTCATAACATAGTACGTTTTGGGATAAACTCGAACCGTCAGAAGTCTTGCAATCAAAGAAGACCTTCTCACCGTCTGATCATCACCAAATCTAGACACAACCAGCTTTCAAATGCAATTGGTTTGGAGACATTCCAATGGTTGGATTATCAAATATACCCGAAGAACAAAAGGTATATGAAGCTGCCTAAAAGAGAAGTCCACCACGGCCAGAGGAGCTCCACCTGCGGCCAACCAGCACTTCGCCGCGACCAGGAAAGCTCCACCTGCTGCCAAACACCATTTTGCCTTGGCCCGAGAGTCCGCACCCACGGCCACTCCCTTCTGCGACCTTTGTTTGTCCCAAAGCTAATTCCGTCTTTTCTTCCCCCATTGAGAAGGTTTTGACCCCAAAACGGTTTCTCCTGCATCAAAGGAAGATAGGTCAGCAACATTAAATGTGTGGGAAATATTAAACTCACCTGGAAGTTCAAGTTGATAGGCGTTGTCATTGATCTGCTTCAGGACTTTGGAAGGACTTTCTCCTCTTGGTGCTAGTTTGGAGTTCCTCTTGTGTGAAAATTTTTATGCCCTCATGTGTAGCCAGACACATTCTCCTGGCTCAAAGATCAGTTGCTTCCGTCCTTTTTTAGCTCTCCTCTTGTATTCCTCCGTCTTCTTCTCAAGATTCTCCTTAAACTTGATGTGCAGCTTCTTGATCTGCTCTCCTCGGTTAAGGCCATCCAAGTTGACTTGCTCAGCTTGCGGGATTGGTTTAAGATCCAATGGTGACAAGGGGTTTACCCCGTATACAACTTCAAAAGGTGACAACTTAGAGGCAGAGTGAGTAGCACGGTTATATGCAAATTCAATAAAGGGAATGCAATCTAACCAAGTTTTCATATTGTTACCGAGAGTTGCTCTAAGCAACGCAGAGAGTGTGCGATTTACCACCTCGGTTTGTCCATCCATTTGAGGGTGACAAGTTGTAGAAAACAACATCTTAGTGCCTAACTTCCTCCAAAGTGTCTCTGTCCGACACGATCGTCCTCAGAATCCCATGCAAACGAACAACTTCCTTGAAGAAGAGAACTTAGTGTCTCTGTCCGACACGATCGTCCTCAGAATCCCATGCAAACGAACAACATCCTTAAAGAAGAGATTTGCAATTTGCGTAGCATCATTCGTTTTGTCACAAGGGATAAATTGGGCCATTTTAGAGAATTAATCCACGACCACGAAGATGGAATCCTTGTGCTTGATCTTTGGTAACCCTAAGACAAAGTCCATAGAGATATCTACCCAAGAGGCGTTAGGAATTGGCAAAGGTAAGTAAAGACCGTGAGGATGTGACCTGAATTTTGCCTTGTGGCATGGCACACTTCTACAACATAATCTCTCCACGTCTTTTCTCAAGTGAGGCCAATAGAAATGTTCCCTCACTACTGCCAATGTGTTGTCGACACCAAAGTGCCCAACAAGACCGCCTCCATGTGCTCCACTAAGCACTAAATCTCTCATGAAACCCTGTGGAATACATAGACGCTTAGACACATCTTCATCAATCCAACCCAAGCAATCTAGTCGATTGCAAACTTGGTGAATTAAACCGCCTAATGTTTCTTTGAACCTTTTAGCCTTAGCTCTTATCTCCGGACTAGTTGGTACCAGCACTTCTCCCTCGGCTACAAGCTTCTCTACAGGTTCAAGCTCAGCTTCAATATCCAGTTCAAGATGCTCTTCCTTGGTGCTTTCCATGCTCGTATCACATATAGATGTATGTACAATAAATTGATAAGTAGATAAGTTGAACGTAACTGAAATTTTTACAATGTCAAAGAAAAAAAAACCCGAAAAAAAGAGCAGAACTTTTTCCATATGTTTTTTCCGTAGAGGTAGATCCAAATCATAAGTTCCAATATTAATTACCATAAGATTAAGAACTTTTTCATATAAAAAAGGATTAAGGGGCTGCTTGGGGATTAGACTTTTAGAACTTTTAAGACTTTAAAATGAGTTGCAGTCCTTTTTGTGCCGGACTCATTGTGGGTTAAATGGGTTCAGAATTCTATAATTCGGAACGTTTTTTCTGGTCAGTGAAGGAAAATTGGATCTTGGGATCATGGATGTGGAAAAAAAATTATTAAATTCAGGGAGGATGCAAAAGCTTTTCACAAAGTTGAGGTTCGAAATGGTATTCAAACATTGTTTTGGTACGACAACTGGTCTCCTTTGGGGGCGTCTATACGATATTACAGGGGCGAGAGGATTCATCGACATGGGCAAAAGAGCTAACGCCACTGTTGCTGAAGTATTAGACACCCATAGATGTCGCAGGCATCATACCACAATTTTTAATGAGATTGAACAAGAGATCACCTCTCGTGTTCAATCTGGCTGAATGGAGGGAGAAGATATTCTTTTATGGAAAAGTGCATAGAATTCTTTCAAGGTAAATTTTATCAGCAAGAGCACATAGAACATTATCAGACCAATCAATTAATCAAAGGAAATATTGGTACAAAAGTGTTTGGTTTACCCAACCAAAGTATTCTTTCTTTACTTGGCTAGCAATTCAGAATCGATTGGCTACAGGAGATGGAATGAGTCAACGAAATGGAGGCCATAGCTACGATTGTGTTTATTGTGGCTTAGACAAATCGAGGAATCATCTGTTTTTCTCATGCATCTACAGCTCCGAAATATCGGAAAATCTTGTTTCTCGCCTCCTTGGGAATGCTTACTCAACGGTATGGGATAATCTCCTCATTCTTCTCCACACTTCATCTCTTAATCGGCTGGAATTTTTTCTATTTATGTATACTTTTCGAGCTACGATATATGATAAGCGCAAATGTAATACCCTAAAGTACTAACAGCTTTGTCGATTGTAGTATTTAGGGGTCGAATCCACAGAGACTCAAGAATCACACAATATATTAAATAGGTTCGAATTAGGCTACGTAAATCAATAAAACAGGAAACAATAAAAGTAAACGAGAGTTGTAAATTCAATGGAGGAAGATAGGCTCAGGGTATTTCTCAGGAAATCAGAGAATGCAAATTAACCAATTAGTCAGGGTTCAGATTAAGCGCGGTTCTTTAACTCAAATCACTAAACTATAAGTAACCAACTGTCGTTGCGAGAATTATCTAAATCTAAATCTCAGAACTCCAAATTTCTTTGCAAATTCTAAACTCTAAACCAGCATTAAGTTCAAGTTTGATTCGTTCACAAAACAACTAAACCAAATCTCTTTGCAGATAGTTATTTTGCTCACCCTAAGTTCTATCCGATTATCAATCGCATTGTCGTGCCTAATCGATTAACCTAAGATCTGAGTTCTAGGTGATCAATCCAGAATTAGCCTTAAGAACAACATATGGTGAAGAACTAATTCAGATTATGAACCCTAACCAATTAATTAACATAACATTCATAGAGATCCTTTATTGAGAACCCTAAACCTAACATGACATCTACTCAGACATGGAGATTGAAACAAACAACATGATTGAATAAATCTCTGAAATAAATAATAAATGAGAAAGAGTAACAAGGGTTCAAAATCTTCTCTCGGTCGAACAGAGTTTTAGACTTGTCACCCTCGTAAGCTCTCTCAACAGAAATCCAAAGTAGAATAAAGCGTAGTCACAAAAGTGGCTGAAAAACCTAATTATAATGCTAAAACATGTTTTGGGGCTTCTTGTAATTATTAAAGACTTCTGGGCCAAGGTGAAATTTCATCAGACTTGTAAAAAGTCGTGATCCTTCTCTTCATGTGATAGGTATCGACCGACACCATAAGTGGTATCGATCGATATCAAGCTTTTGTGTCGATTCTTCAGGCTTGTGTCAGTCGACACCAGGACTTAAACTCGATCCTTCAGCTACATGATCCTTGCTTGGCTCCAAAAATGCTCCAATTTTTCCAATTCAGCTCCAAACGTACCTAAACTTGTAAAGACTCGAAAAGACTCTAAAATACTAGAAAGACTCTATAAATAAAACTTATATCATGGTTAAAAACGGGTAAAAACCATGATATATCAATATACCATCTTTGGAGAGAGCAAAATGTTAGTAGACATGGTGATCCACCACTTCCTACAGCTCGGCTAATAAAGCTTATCGACAAAAACGTCCGCAACCGCATCAGCGCTATCTGCAAAACAGAAGATCGAGCATATGATGATGCTCTAATCAAGTGGTTTGCCACAAGACCCCCCCTTGAGGCGCAAAAGCTTATGTAATTTTCTTTTACCCATTTAAAACACAATGACGCAATCATTGTAAAAAACAATTTTTTTTTGTTCAAATATAATTTTACATTTAATTCAAAAAAAATTGAGTTACGGTTTTGCAAATTAATAGTTCTACCAAGAACACTTTTACTTTCCTAAAATCTCTCAAAGTCCCTAAAATCACTCACACACAAAACTTCTTTTATTTTCTTGATGGTTCGTTGCTTTTTTTAAAGCCAGAATTTGCGACTTGTATTTTTTTTAGTCATAGTCATAAATTAAAAAACAAAGTCAGTCTAAAAATGTACAGCCAACAGTTTAAAAGCATAAGTCCTAACCAAGTACCCCATAAGAACTCTTTGGTTACTAAAGAAAAAACGTTTGGATCCTCATGCGATGTAGAAGAAACAAATAAGATGGAGGTGCATAACACTCTTTAACATTCTAGTGATCCTAATAGAACAAATCCCTTTAATGCCTATTGTCATATGGGAAAAAGAACAAAAGTGAGGGAGCTAAAATTACAAACATACCAACTCTAGTTTCGTCATGTGATCTTTTCTTGACCTATGTCTCCAATTTGGACCACATTAACATGTGATATTTCCCTGCGGTTTAAAATACACTTATATGCTAATACAACCACCAACCCCAATTTTTTTTCTCTAATAAACTACGTACTAATTAATAAGTTTAACATTAAAACACGGAGAACTAATAATTAACATCCCACTTGTTCGGTTTTATAAGAAGTTTTGTGTGAACACAAGAAGATTATGAAACAACATAAATAATTTTTTAATCTCTTTTTACATAAGAACTTAAGTCATTTTAATCGATAAGAAAATACACTGCATGATAAAAAAAAATAATTAGCATAGAAACTTTTAAAAATCAAGTAAAAATCTCTACGATCTCTTATAAAATGAAAAAGATGAAGTAATAATCTTGACCAAAACATCTCGTTCAAAAACAATATGCAATTAAGTCGATACAAAAATTGCAGTGGAAGGGCAAAAAGAAGAGATTATCATTATTATTATCTATGACAAACACATCTATAATGATAAGCACTGTTGATAGGATCATTCCCTTCGACGGGGACTTGCTCAGCTCTGCATTTGTATCTGCATCCTCTGCACTCATTGTATGTACAAGTTGGAGCCGTCGAGCCTATCAAATGCCTCCTTAAATTCTGCATTGAAATAGTGTCATACATACATACTACTATATTAATACAACTAAAACAGCTTTAATATTTATTGTTTCCTCAAAGTAATTACTAATAAACAATATTTCTCTCTACGAGAATTTACCAGGAGATGTACTTGTGAGGGTACTGAGACCGTATCTGCGAGAGTACGAGCTCTTGAAGCTGATTCAAAAAGACACAAACAGAAGAATTTCAAAAAAATAATTGAAATAATAATATCACTGTTAGTCAAATTGATGTGGAATTAATAGATTGGAATTAAGAAGACAGAAAACATAGAGATGGGTGGAAAGAATGAGACCTTGAACTACACAATGTCCAACAAGCAAACCAAAGAGAAGAAAGAAGAGGGATATACATAGTGGCTTGATGTTCCTCATTTCATGCTTCATCTTCTTCCTCTTCTTCCTCCTCTTCTTCTTCTTCTTAATTCTTCTTCTTGCTTTATCGTATGGACCAAATGTTTTGGAGAGAGATAAGTTTTGGCTATTTGGCTGTAAGTTTTGTCTTCTACTTATCATGTAATGGTGATGTTTTCGAACACGTAGAGTAGAGATAAGAGTTGGGAAATACGGAGGATGTAGTATTCACTTTTAACCCACTAAAATTAAAAAAAGGAATAAAAACATATTTAACTCCTCTCTCTTTTATTTTTTGGCACATCATAGTTAACTCATCTTATGTATGTCTTCTATGCTCTTGTCTCCCTATCTCATATCTTTTTTACATATACTAGATTTTTTCAAAATTCCTATTCGACCGGAAGATCAAGAGAAAACGACATTCACTTGTCCATACGGTACGTTTGCTTACCGGCGAATGCCTTTTGGTTTATGTAATACACATGCGACTTTTCAGCGATGCATGATGTCGATATTCACCGAATACATCGAAGATTTCATGAAAGTTTTTATGGACGATTTCTCCGTCTACGGATCTTCGTTCCAAACATGTTTGACAAACCTTGGAAAAGTCTTGAAACGATGAGAAGACAAACATTTGGTTTTGAATTAGGAAGAATTTCATTTTATGGTTCGAGACAGAATTGTGCTCGGACATATAATTTCAGGAAAAGGTATCGAAGTGGATAAAGAGAAAATCGAAGTCATGAGCCTACAACCTCCTACGAATGTGAAAGGTATCCACAGTTTTATAGGACACGCCGGATTTTATAGGTGAGTCATAGAAGATTTTTCCCAAATTGCTAGACCCCTTACATGCTTACTATGCAAGGAGATGAACTTCGAGTTCAACGGGGAATGCCTATCCGCGTTTCATAAAATCAATGACGCCCTTGTCTCCGCTCCAGTCATGCAACCACCTGATTGGGAACAAACATTCGAGATCATGTGTGATGCAAGCGATTTTGCAGTTGGAGCTGTACTTGGGCAACGAAAAGACAAGAATCTGCACGCGATCTACTACGCAAGCATAACGTTGGATGAAGCTCAATGTAACTATGCAACAAAGAAGAAAGAACTCTTAGATGTCGTGTTCGCCTTTGAGAAATTTCGATCATACCTTGCAGTATCTAAGGTCATAGTTTATACGGATCATGCGGTGATCAAGTATTTGATGGCTAAGAAAGACGCCAAACCTAGATTAATAAGATGGATAGTCCTACTACAAGAGTTTGACATCGAGATTCGAGATCGAAAAGGAGCAGACAACGGAGTAGGATATTACCTTTTGCAAGTACGAGTAGAAGACAAATTACCTTTGAACGATAGTTTGCCAGATGACAATGTTTACGCAATAGACACGATACCTCTCGCTGCACATATAAAACCCCCATGACCTCTTATACGACGGTTATACACTTTCAACACTCCATGGTTCATGCACATTGCCAACTACCTCGCTGCAGACATTGAATCACCAAAATTCTTTTACTATAAGATGAAGAAATTCTTGCGAGAAATAAGACGATACTTTTGGGGTGAACCATACCATTACAAGAGATGTGCAGATGGTTTGTTTCGATGATCTGTGGCTGAAGAAGAAATGGAAGGAATATTATTCGGATGCCATAGCTTAGCTTACGCAGGTTATTTCGTTACTTTCAAAATTGTTTCTAAAGTTCTACAAGCAGACTTTTGATGGCCTACTCTATTTAAGGATACGCAAGCTTACATCTCGCGTTGTGTTTCATGCCAACGTATGGAAAACATAAGTAAGAGAAAGGAGATGCCTCAAAATTTTATTCACGAAGTCGGATTTTTTTATGTCTGGGGAATTGATTTCATGGGACCTTTCCCAATTTTCTTCGGAAACCAATACATCCTAGTTGCCATTGACTACGTTTCTAAGTGGGTGGAAGCAATTTTAAGCCCTATGAATGACGCAAATGTGGTTATTAAGATGTTCAAATCAATCATCTTTGGGCATTTCGGAGTTCCTATAATCGTGATAAGCGGTGGAGGATCTCACTTCATTAACAAGATTTTCGAAAACTTATTAAAAAAGAATGGAGTTACGCACAAAGTCACCTCTCCATATCATCCTCAAACATGCGGCCAAGTAGATATCTCTAATAGGGAGATCAAGTCGATTTTGCAGAAGACAACCAGAGCTAATTGCAAAGATTGGGCTTCCAAACTCGACGATGCACTTTGGGCCTACCGGACAGCATTCAAGACACATTTAGGCACAACTTCATTCAATCTTGTCTATGGAAAAGCATGTCATCTTCCTGTAGAACTCGAATACAAAGAACAATGGGCTATCAAGGAGATAAACTTCAATTGCCCTACAAGTGATTATGATGATTATTTATACAAGTCTACATTAGTGAGGATCTCGAAGTAAAAAGTCTACTTCGTACGTCTGCTGATTGGGCAATTGATGACCTATACCCTTGGTTCGGCCCACAAGGGTTGGCGAGTAACCTGTATCTCAGCCCATTTGCAATCCGATGGGCTCTACCATTCCATTTGCAATCTGAGGCATTCGAGGCAGGCTGTTCAGGGTTATCATGCTTCGGCTTAGGTCTTTCTTATTCCTTTGGATCGGTATTCCTTGCCTTGAATCGTTAATCTTGAGCGGGTTAAATCCGACCCCAACAGCTTGCCCCCAGCTCGTCAAACTCGAGAGTGATCATGACGAGGTAGAAGTTATCGAGATCGAGATTAACCGCCAAAAAGAAATGATGCCGAGCCGTGATTATCAGGGGATTCTTCATTCGAGGCGAAAGCATATTTCTTGGGGCAAGTTTGATACGCCTCGCTGCCTCATGGTTATATAGTTGTTAGCTATGCTCCGTAGACTTGTTGCAATTGCGGGAGGGCTCACTCGTGTTCGTGTGATTTCCTTTAAATGTCTCGAGAATTGTAAATGCTTTATGTTGGTTCCCAAGGTCATTGGCACTCACGCGCTGAAAGCCTATAAAGGGAGAGATTTATCTACATTTCTCCTCATCACTTTCCAAAACTTCCGAAATTCAGGCAGCTCTCTTCTCTCTCTTCTTTTTCCTCTTCATTTATTATTTCGGAGGCGATATGTCAGATCGTGATTTTTTTGAATGGCTTGGTTGGTTCGACCAATCGTCTTCCGCCCGGTCGTGATTCCACATTGGACGCCGAGATGAATAAGTCGACCGAGGCGGACAGGGAATATGATCCCGTTCTCCTTCAGCCGCGGGAGCCAACGTTGAGGTTGATAAGTCTCCCGAGTTTAATAGCTCCTCTGAGGCGAATCTTCCTTTCGCCATGGTTCAGGAAGCCGTAGTGGGACATTCTTTCGATATGGTACCTTTTGAAGGGTTTATTCCTTCCTTCGTCGCAGTGCCCGAAACTGCGGTGATTACTGAAGGAGTGAAAACTGAAGCGAGAATGGAGATAAATCACCTTGTGGACATGTTTTGGCCGGATCTGTCGAAGCGGAAATCTGTGAGAAGACCTAAGAAAAAGCGAGCCGATCCTCCAGGTTCCACGCTTTCCTCCAAGATGTCGTTAAATGAGTTGTAGGTGCGATTCAATATATATGAGGATGCTAAATTTATGGTCCCCGAACCGTCCAATGGGACTGACAAGCCTCCTCCAGATTGCTTCACTGTTTATGAGGCCTTTCCCAATTTATGTTTCCTTTGGTTTCCGATCCCTGAAGTGATCCTTCAGTATTTGTGGAGACACGAACTTGCTTTAGCCCATATCAAGACTCGGAGGCTTCGTCACCTTATAGGGATTTTAATTCGTAGTTACGAATGTGATCTCGAGGTCACCGTTGATCACCTCCAAAATTTGTTGGACATTCGTAGAGTTCCCAACTCTGTCAAGTTTTATATTGGTAACAAAAGGACTAAGAGGATCATCACATGGTTTCCGAGCAAGGACAGTAGTTGGGAGGATCATTTCTTCTTTGTTCGCATTTCTGAGGCTTCCGTCGGCAGCAGCTGCCTTCGCCTGGTCAAGACGAACGTGGGACTGCTTGGTAGCCGACCTGTAGATTATGGCTCGGTACACTATTCGATTTTGTTTTCTGACCTTGTTTTCTCATCATTTTTTTGGTATATCATGACTTCCTTCCCCCGATCCCAGACAATCTAACCGAGGTATTTGACGCATTGAGAGCGGGAAATTTTCATTGGGGAAAGCATTACAACCTTCAGAGGGTAGAGAAAGTTCGAGCTCCTATTAGCGGCGCTTTGGTTAGTTCGAATACTTCGTCTTCGGAGTATTGAGGATGAAAACGGTTCAGAAAATATCCGCCCGTGATAAGAGCGAGAGGGAAGCAGGGAGATGAGTTGCTGGAGGATACGCGGTGATAGCCCCCAAGATCCTTGCTCCGATTGATGGGGAAACGAAGCTTGTCCCCACTTTTCTTCCTATGTCTAGACCCTCTGCTTCGGCTTTAACAAAGCATGCTAATGCGTGTGGCCGGAAACGTTCTGCACCGAATGACGAGCGAAGCAAGGTTACGAAGAAAAAGAAGAAGGCTGATACTCCTGCCCCTGGTGATCTCTTATCCTCCGACATAATTGTTGATGATGATGCTGCGTCCGCCCCCATCTTTGCGCAGATCAATGGACCCGAGGTTCATCTCCCCCCCCCTTGAGCATGCTAATCAAGGATAAGGCGTACGCTGACATGTCGTTACGCGGCATCCGTGTATGAGCTGGTTTTTATGGATTTTAAACGATGTCCTACCCCCTTTTCTTATTATTCCCTTTTTGCAGTTTGTCACTTCCATCAATGAGATGGTTTCCGCCTATGACTCGAGGGTTCACAGAGACAGGCACCTTGTCGAGGATGCGAGGACAAACGCTTCAACACTGAAGGGCAAACACGACAAGGCGGAGAAGAGAATTGCCCTCGCATCTGCCAAGATTACGAATCTTGAAGGGGAAAATATGATATTGAGGGAGAAGTCGGCCAAATCTGCGTGCCACATGCTTAATTTGAACGAGGAGAGGATGCGGTTGAAGAATGATATAGCTTCGTTGAGGAGGCGGCTAACAGCAAAGGATACTCACCATGATTCTAACGTCAAGAAGGCTCATGATTCTAACCAGCCAGCTCGGAGATTCCAAGATCGGGTTGACAACATTAAGGCGAGTATAGACCGGCTGGAGGGTGTCAAGAATAAAGAGCTTGAACTGGTCGAGGTCAACAGCAATCTAGAGCTCTTGGACATTCTTCGGAAGGACAATCCTCTGACCCTTAAGGCTGAGGCGGAGAAGCTGATAGGCTGGAAAGCTGGCTTGATCGGAGCAGATGAGGAGTTTGATAAGATCGCTTCCTGTTTGAAGGAAGGGTTGGTGGTTTCTCCTGTTTTGGAGGATTCAGTGGCTACTATCCTCGGGAATGATCCGGTTGAGATTACCGTGAGTAGTGTCGGTGTCGCCGATCCTGCGGGATCTAACGATCACCTATCTGGGATCGCCGACCTTACGATTGACGATGGCGAAGTTAATCGTCATGTGTAGTAACTTTTTGTTTGTAGTGTGTTTTGTAAGATTTGTATTTCTTTGTATTGAACCGATGCATGTGTGGCTTTATCCGGTTTGTAATGTATCGTTGTTTCCTTGATATTGTCGATGTTGTTTTACTTAGGAAATATAATGTAATTTGCCTTTCGTGTTGATTTTGTCTAATTTGGACATGCCGAGGCATGTCAGAGTCTCATACTAAATGACGTGTTTCGAGACGATTTGTATAGTACTGTGTTGAGACGTTGAAGACCAGTGTGCTATGAAGCGGTTGGTTACTGGGTTTAGGTTTTATTTCGGTTTTAGGGATTGCGATGTGGACTCGTCTTACGTTCCCCTTTTGATAGTAAAAATGTGAGTATTTTGGTCGAGGTATACCCTTTCCTTCCTCTGGTCCGGATATACCCGCCTAAAATTTATATTGCGCGCTTTAACCCGCAGTGGATTGTAACAGAACTGCGATCCGTAAAGGATAGGGGTTAAAATCCAAAAAGGATGTATGAACTCGTTGTTGTGGCCAGCAACAGACGAGAATGATGATTGCAAGTGCGAAAGGTTCTCTTTTTTTTTTAAAGATGGGAGTATGGGGATACGTACTGATATTCTCATATTTTACTCGTTTTAACATGCATTTATCTTAATGTTTTGAGTCGCATGCATGTGTTTTTCATAATTTTATTAGTGTTTTGGTCTAAATTTGTGTTTAGGGTGTTTCATTAGATCCTAGAGAGTTTTTGCATACATTTGGAGTGTTTTCTAGGTGTTTGGAGGCAATTTGGGGATATTTGGAGAAATGGACGAAAGTAGGATGCAAGGGTCAACCGAGACACCAGAAAGTTGTGGCTGGACGAAGGCCATCCGATCTCTGAAATCAGCTTCAACGGTCTTCATGGAAATTGTAGAGAAAGGAGTTAGTTGTATACTGGAGTTGGATTCAGGTCATTCGGATGTGTTGTTCGAGAGATATGGCTGCTTTACTGAGAGTATATCTGTCTGGCCGCCGAAAAGAAGAATGGAGTTTTCACTAGATGCACCGACCCATTCTGGGTCAATGCTGTGGGTCGGTGCAAACTCCCCATGACCAGTTTGATCCAGACCCGACACGCCTGAATGACCTGGCTGGACGAAGGGTCTTCAATCCGAATTAGCCTCGGTGGTTTTCACAAAAGTTATAGCCCAGTGAGTTAGCTATCCATAGGATGTTGTTTGAGGTCATTCGGAGCGGTGGTTCGAAAGATACATCAGATTGAGCCGAGACGTGTTTGTCTGGCGCCCAAAGGAGTTATGCTCAAAAGTGTTTGCACCGACCATTTTCACCGATCCAGGACCGGTCGGTGCAAACTCCCAGAATCAGCAAAAACCCAGATTTGGCAGGGTCAATACCCGGTTTGTTACGGGGTTACCCGGTTCGCCCCCTTTCATTATTTAAGCCCAAAAACCTAATTTTCTCAATCTATCTCTTTTCTTATCTCTTTTCTAAGTCTAAAACCTTGGTTCTTGTGATTTGTAAGAGAGATCATACACTTTTTATGCAATCTAAGCTTATTTTCTTGTGATTTCCATCTTCCATTTTCTATTTCTTAATCATTATCATCATTAATCATGGTTTTTGATACTTCTTTTATAGGATTTATCAAGAACACCATGATTAGTGAGTAGTCTTTTAGGATTTGAGGATTTGGTAGATTTATGGTGATTTAATGGTTGATTAATGATGTCTAGGATTAGATTATATGATTTCCCTTCTTGATTAGTGGTTTTAAGGCTAGAGCTAGCTTGAGAAAGTGGATTTAGATCAAAAGGCATTTCATGCACACAAGGTGTTCGATGAAATGCCTTGATGAACTAGTTAAGAGATATTCATTTCTAGCCTAAGAGATTAGTTGTCTAGAGTGATTATTTGGTTGCTCTTGAATGTTTAGACTTAAAGCTTGCTAATTAGTGATTCACAAATGAGAATTTGATCTTAGATTAGTGATTAGCTAAGTAATTAATGCCTTGAGAGAGGATTAGTTAAGATTAGTGATATTTGTCTAGGGATTAGTCTTCATTAAGCATTGGACATCATTAATTAGCCATTGGATTGCCTTATCTCAATTACCTTATACTTGAATTCGCCTTTTATCATCATTTTCATATCGTTTAGTATTGCTATTAGTTGTTTCTTGCCTTAATTAAGTTAGACCACTAGCTTATTCAGCAAAACTCATCTTATTAGCTTAACTTAGGAAGTTATATGCATTCTTGGTGCATTGAGTCAAACCCATTGGATTGATACCTCATATACTACTTTGTATATTGAGTAATTGATCTCAAAGATACAAAAGTCTATTATCAATTTGGCGCAGTTGCTGATATGCTCAAATTAATACCCTATTCAGATACTAAAACTGTTGTCGTAGTATAGCTAGGGGTCGAACACAAGGACTCACAGAAACACACAATGGATTATATAGGTGACAATTAAGCTAAGTAATTCAGATGTAATTGAAAGCAGTGCAGAAATTAAAAGTGTTGTAATTCAATTGGAGAAAGATAGACTCGGGGTATTTCTCAGGAAATCAATGAATGCAGATTCAGATTACGCACTGTTCTTGAACTCAAATCACTAAGGTATAATTAACCAACTGTCGTTGCGAGAATTATCTAAATCTAAATCCTAGGAATTCCAAATCTCTTTACGAATCCTAAAGTCTAAATCAGCTTTAATACCAGGTTTGATATGTTCACAAATCAATTAAACCAAATCTCTTTGCGAATAATCAATTTGCTCACCTAAGGTTCTATCAGGTAATTAATCGCACTGTCGTGACTAATCAATTATCCTAAGATCTAAGTTCCAGATTCGTCAACCTAGAATTAGCTTTGAACACAACCTAAGCGAAGAACTAATTCAGATGGTGAATCCTATAAACTAATCAACCTAGCATTCAGAGAAAACCCTTATGAGAACCCTGAACCTAAAGTGGATCTACTCAGACATGGAGAATGAAACAATCAACATGTTTGAATAAATTATCAAATAAAACAGAAAGAGTAACAAGAGGGTTTGAAATCTGATCTCAGACGAAGGGAGTTTCAGATTTGTCTTCCTCACAAAACCAATGTAAAATAAAGCATACAAAATAAAGCATAGCCAACAAAGTGGCTGTAAAATCCCTATAAATAACCTAAATCACGTTTTGGGGCTTCTTGTAAATATCAAAGTCTTCTGGACCAAGTTGCAATTCTTCAACCCTTCATTAAAGTCGCGGGTCGTGTCTGCCTCGATGAGTGTCGATCGATACCAGGGGGTATCGATCGATGCTCGACGTGAAATCGGGTACTCAGCAACACGAACTTCAACTTTGCTCCAAAATGCTCCAGAAAGCTCCAATATCTCCAATAAGGCTCCAAATATGCTAAAACATGTGAAAGACTCTAAAACACTACAAAATAGCATAAAGACTCTATAAAACGGACTTATATCATGGCATAAAAGGGGTAAAAACCATGATTTATCAACTCCCCCAGACTTAGCATTTGCTTGTCCTCAAGCAAATAGAAGACTAAACCAGAGAAAGAGGTTTGAAAACGTAGAGACTCACCTGTTCATGAACCATCGCAGAGATCCTTTTCCCAAGCACCCAAATGTCACAAAATCAGCTTTTGATCTAACCACCATGTACTTCTCCGTAGACATTCGCAACTTTTCCAGACTCCACACATTATCCCGCAGCATTGTTCAAATAAAAACCCTCATCACCAGTTTCATCACTGCAGCCAATGTTCAAGAGCCTTCTAGATTCTTTACCATACAATATCATGACAAGGAACCACCCTTTTCACACTTTTTGTATCACTTTCTCTCCCCCAGACTTATTTCTTATTATGTTCTCTTTTTTTTTATTTTCAGCCTTGCATATACACATCAAGGTATGAGACGCGAGTATTGATGGTGTTTGCCACCAAATCCCCGGTTCTTCCCTCTCTATGTATCAAAGGTTTAGGCGAATAGTGGTATCACGGGAAATTTTCCTAACCTCTCTTTCAACCTTTGTGTGATCATTCCCTCTTAAGTAGAATAATGGGATTGCTGGAAATTTTCCTAGCCCTCTACTCAGAAGAAAATCATTTCATCTTTTATGCTCTCATTTATCAACTTATAACAGGGGAGAGAGATACCATAACTCTAAACACATGGGTTCCTTTATCAGATATGAATGATGAATCAAGCTCTTTAAACACTAACCACATTGATGAAGTGCAGAAATTTGGCTCAGGCTTCAGAAGAACTCTGCTGGAGACATGGATGTTTTCTAATCAACTGGTCAGTCCTTGGATTTTTCATTAGTCGATCTAGAGCTGATCTTGCAACAATGGTCACTCAAAAACAAAATCAAAACAACAATTCAAGCACAGGATCATCATCTCCAACAAGTTTTGACTCAATAAAACGTTTTGACTCGATAAAACAACTGACTCTAAGAAAAACAAAAACAATGTCAGCAGACACCTCCCCCAGACTTGAACAACACTTTCCCCAGTGTTATCTAGCCTATAGTCAGGGAAAGAAAACAAAAGAACATAATAAAATTGGGAATAACAAGAAGTTACCTTGTTGGAACATCGAGTATCGATCGACACACAGCCTGGTATCGATCGATACCAGGCTTAAATCGACTTGGTGAACTTTTTATCCGCGATTGGTGTCGACCGATACCAATGGGGTATCGATCGACACTAGGCGATTTCGAGTTTTGCTCCTTGTTTATCCTGACACAAACACAGAACGAAAAATAAAAAGAAAAATGACTCAAAGCAGACTCACCAGTGGGTTGCCTCCCACCAAGCGCTTGTTTTACGTCATTAGCTTGACTGTAACGCCCTTCAGGCAGGATAGGAATGCGAGCTTGCACCCAAACAGGCTCCACAACTTGACATCGCTATCTTCAGAGTTCTGCTCAACATGCATTCCACGAACTCTTTTCCCTTCTCTTTCAGCTCCGAAGTAAGAAGAACTCTAGCCTTAGAGAATGGTTTCGAAGCTCCTTTGCACTTCACCTTGTACTCGATCGAATCTCCATCACACTTCTGAGGAATCAATGTTACATGGGGATCTTTGACTCTTTTGCTCTTGGCCTTCTTCTTTATTGCCTTAGCCTTCTTGACAACTTCCTTGGGGATGCTGGGCGGTTCAACTGAAATGTCTGTGACAGTAGGCTCATCAGGAGGCTCTTCCAAAGGATATGATATCAATGTCGCTCCTATTACAGCATCGATGCAAGAGATACGTGTGGGAGTTCCTCTAGGGATGGCTTTGTAGTACACCTCCTTGTCAATGTATGAGAATGAGATGCGCTTGCTGGGTGTGTCCATAATGGCACCAACCGTAGCCATGAACGGTCTTCCGAGAATCAACTGCGTACGAGATATTGCATTCATCTCTACAACCTGAAAATCAGTAGGAACCAGGCAATCTCCTATTGTGATCATCAAATCAGCGATTGCCCCATATGGAAGAGAGGTGGAATCGTTCGCGAACGTGATAGATGTCTTTGGAGGTTGAATATCAGCTCCCAATCTCTCTACAATTGCCCTGGACATGACATTGACGTAGGCTCCTGAGTCAACGAGAGACTTTTTGAATTCAACTATAGAGATAGAGCATGGAACTGAGAAGATCCCTGGGTCTTCCCTCTTAGTCAACTGTCTCAGTGGAGGTGTACCTCTGGCCTTAATGAAGAGTGTCTTGATCTCTTCCTTAGTTTCTCTGCACTCTTTGAAGTGACTTAGCAGAGGCCAGCCCTCTAGAGCTTCTTCAAAATTGAACGAGCGTGGAATCCTTCGTACCCTCTTCTCAAAGCCACACAGCTGCTTTTGAGTGATAGGATCTCTGAGGTGTTTAGGAATAGGATTTAGCTTCTTGGGCTTGTGAACTCTTTCTGCAATAAACTCAGGTGTTTTCACAATTTATGGCTCGTTCTGCGAGGGGTATCGATCGACACCAGGTAGGGTATCGATCGATACTCTCGCTGTTGAATCGTCCCTGGCAGATACATCATCATCAAAAGGAAGCTCCACAACTGATTTATCCAACAATGCCTTGCATCTGGCGTCCTCCCATTCCTTCTGTGTCATAATATGAGGCATAGGATAAAGTATCATGGGTATATACACTCGTTCTGCAACTACTTTAGGCACCACAGTCGAAGTCTCAGTTGTCTCCTCAGAAATCGCCTCAGTATCGATCGACACCAATGGGGTATCGATCGATACACGGGTTTTGGAAGTATCCCGTTTCAGAATTGTAACTGGCATCGATCGACACTTGGGGGTATCGAGAGATGCCTTGGCGATTTCAGGATCCTCATCGAAATTTTCTGCACTTGAGGAGATCGCATTGACGTGTGGTCTTGGATTTTCAGTTCTCCCTGGAAAAAAACCTTCTTGCCTCTTTACAGGTGCTGCTGTTTGAGCAACCTGAGTTTCCAGCTTCCTCTGGGAGAGACTGATGGCTTCGATCTTCCCATTCAGATCCATGTACAGCGAGTCAAACTTCCCATTGAAATCTCCCTGCAACTTCTCTTGTCCTCGAAGAAGCTGTTCCATCATGAATTCCATCTTATTGTCTGTGGACTTTGGAGAGATGGGCTGGTACGAAGAGTTCTCGTAATTGCGATTGTTATTGTTGAAGTTTCGGTTGTTGTTGTACCCAAATTGCTGACCCTGAAATCCAGAACCACCAACGTAGTTACAATCTTCCATTTCATCTCCACTGATATTATTGACTCCATCAGCAAAGTGTACAGCCTTCTTCGACTTCCCAATCAAAATATCCAGCTTGGCTTGAACAGCAGCAATCTGCGATCCATCAATTCCTTCAGCTTGCTTCTTCCGCTCGAAATCAGCATTCTTGGTGCTATTGCTAGACGCAATGTTCTCAATCAGCACGACTGCATCATCTGGATACCTGGTGTTAAAATTTGCAATACTCGCAGTATCCAGAGCCATCTGGTACCTCCAATCGATCCCTCTGTAGAATGTGCCCAGCAGCTGAACTTGATTGAACCCATGGTGTGGACAATCTCTCTGATAAGATTTGAAGCGAATCCAAGCAGCCTTGAGTGCCTCTGTTGGACCCTGAGAAAATTGAGAGATCTTGTTCCTGAGCTCTTCAGACCTCGCATCATCATAGAAATTGCACAGGAATGCATTTTTCGTCTCATCCCATGTAGTTAGCGAATAAGGAGCTAACTGCTTCAGCCAATAAGCAGCATCCCCACTAAGAGAGTATGGGAAATGTTTGCAGAAGAGGAACTCATTGGGCACTCCATTGTACTTCATACCAGTGACCAAATCTTCGAACCACTCGATATGATCCATGGGATGCTCATGAGATAAACCATTGAAAGGACTCTGACTCACGAGAGCATAGTACGCAGGCTTCAGCTCGAAGTCGTTCCTCTGAAAAGTTGGGATGCGAATCGCAGATCGATTGGCATAGAACTGATCAGGTCTGTTGTGCTCGCCAAGTGTCCTAACTCGATCACCTGCAGCATTCTCAACGTTGGCGCGCCCAGCTGGCGCGACAATCTCAATAATAGCAGCAGGGACAACGACGTTTCTAGCCTCATCAAGTCGCTGCCCTCTCTCATTACACACTTGACCCTCTTGGTCTCTCAAGACTCCAGCTTCATCAGCTCTTAAAACCACTGGGTTGTTCATCCCTGATGTCTGCTTTGTCTTTCTGTTTGCGCGTTCCACAAGTGCTAGTTGTTCCAATGACAGTTCAACTAGCTGAGTGCTCTTGTTGCTTCTGGTTTCACGTACATGCATACACCTGAAAACAAAACACTAGACAAGGCACGTAAGTAACTAAAAAAATACGTTGAGTATCGACCGATACCAAGTGGTGTCGATCGATATCAACAAAAGAAGACGACGAGTATGGACCGATACTAGGGAGTATCTATCGATACCGACAAACTTAGTCGAAATTCTCAAACTAAAATCTAATGGCGAATTGAGTCCCCGACAACGACGCCAAATTTGATATGCTCAAATTAATACCCTATTCAGATACTAAAGCAGTTGTCGTAGTATAGCTAGGGGTCGAACACAAGGACTCACAGAAACACACAATGGATTATATAGGTGAGAATTAAGCTAAGCAATTCAGATGTAATTGAAAGCAGTGCAGAAATTAAAAGTGTTGTAATTCAATTGGAGAAAGATAGGCTCAGAGTATTTCTCAGGAAATCAATAAATGCAGATAAACTAACTAACAGGATTCAGATTACGCACTGTTCTTGAACTCAAATCACTTAGGTATAATTAACCAACTGTCGTTGCGAGAATTATCTAAATCTAAATCCTAGGAATTCCAAATCTCTTTGCGAATCCTAAAGTCTAAATCAACTTTAATACCAGGTTTGATATGTTCACAAATCAATTAAAACAAATCTCTTTACGAATAATCAATTTGCTCACCTAAGGTTCTATTAGGTAATTAATCGCACTGTCGTGCCTAATCAATTATCCTAAGATCTAAGTTCCAGATTCGTCAACCTAGAATTAGCTTTGAACACAAACTAAGCGAAGAACTAATTCAGATGGTGAATCCTATAAATTAATCAACCTAGCATTCAGAGAAAACCCTTATGAGAACCCTGAACCTAAAGTGGATCTACTCAGACATGGAGAATGAAACAATCAACATGTTTGAATAAACCATCAAATAAAACAGAAAGAGTAACAAGAGGGTTTGAAATCTGATATCGGACGAAGGGAGTTTCAAATTTGTCTTCCTCACAAAACCAATGTAAAATAAAGCATACAAAATAAAGCATAGCTAACAAAGTGGCTGTAAAATCCCTATAAATAACCTAAATCACGTTTTGGGGCTTCTTGTAAATATCAAAGTCTTCTGGACCAAGTTGCAATTCTTCAAGTCTTCATTAAAGTCGCGGGTCGTGTCTGCCTCGATGAGTGTATGACGTGAAATCGGGTACTCAGCAATACGAACTTCAGCTTTGCTCCAAAATGCTCCAGAAAGTTCCAATATTTCCAATAAGGCTCCAAATGTGCTAAAACCTGTAAAAGACTCTAAAACACTACGAAATAGCATAAAGACTCTATAAAACGGACTTATATCATGGCCTAAAAGGGGTAAAAACCATGATATATCAGTTGCCAATTGGGTTTTGAATCAATATTAGGATTTTATATCTTCTTGAGATTAAGCACTTTCTTTTTCTTTTTCTTTTGTTACTAATCTCTCTTTCTAGTTCTCTTTTGTCTTTGTAGGTGCATGAACACAAGGTCTAGAGGCGGAGCAAATCTTGTTGAGCATAGGGACAACATTCACTTATTAGAGCGTGGCATTAGAGCAAGAAGAGAGAGAGAAAGAGCCACACACATCACACGGCTCGGTATGGAGTATGTACAAGAGCAACCACTTGGTCCCAACAATGTGGACGTTACTCAAGGTGGTAATGGACACCACCAAGGCCAAGAGGGCCACGACCACCACCCAAATCCCCACGGCCACCAACCAAACCCACACGGCAACAACCCAAACCCACCAGCCCATGTTGCTAGAGCTCCAATCCATCCTTAACAAGCTCAAGACGTAGTTGGAGCGGGAGACACGGCTAACGCTCACCGGAACCGCCAAGGAATCCAAGCTCCTCCGGTGGAGAACACAAACTTTGAGGTCAAGGCTAGCCTCATCACCATGGTCCAAGGGAATAAATTCCATGGTTTACTGCTGGAAGACCCACTTGATCACTTGGATCATTTTGATAGAGTTTGTGGATTGACAAAGGCAAAACGGTGTCTCGGAGGATGCCTTCAAGCTAAGAATTTTCCCATTCTCTCTAGGTGACAAGGCGCACCAATGGGAAACGAGCCTTCCTCAAGGTTCCATCACCACTTGGGACGAGTGTAAAAGGGCATTCTTAGCCAAGTTCTTCTCTCCTTCAAGAATGGCTAAGTTGAGGAATGATATATCTAGCTTCACACAACGAGTCCTTCAACGAAGCATGGCAGCGTTTTAGAAGCTACACCACCCAATGTAAACACCACGGGTTCTCGGACGCCTCACTTCTAAGCACATTATACCACGGTGCTTTACCAAAGATCCGTATGCTCTTAGACACGTCATCTAACGGTAACTTCTTGGCCAAACAAGTGAATGAGGCCATGGAACTTGTGGAAAACCTTTCTCAAAGCGATGTGACATATGTGGAAGACTATGATAGAGCAATGAGATCAACCCATGATTTTGATGAGCAAAAGAGGTCCAAGGAGTTGAAGCTTCTTAATGAGAAATTGGACAAGCTACTTAATAGCTCTCAATCATCGGTTAACTTTGTTGCCACAAACCAAGGGTGCATTGAAGGTGACATGGCTTTGACTAACCAAGCAGATGTTAACTATGTTGGATACCAAGGAAGTTATCAACGGGATTTCAACAACACTCAACAACAATCTTTGCACCTCAAGGCCAAGCTCCTTCTACCAAGCCTCAAGACTGCCCTCAAGCAAATAGAAGACTAAACCAGAGAAAGAGGTTTGAAAACGTAGAGACTCAATTGTCACCTAACCAGCTTTTTGATCTAACCACCATGTACTTCTCCGTAAACATTTGCAGCTCCCCAGACTACACACATTATTTTACAGCATTGTTCAATCAAGCCATCCTGGCCAGTTTCATCGCTGTGAATTAGTATCAAGAACCTTCTAGATTCTTTCCCATACAATATCATGACAAGGAACCACCCTTTTCACACTTTTTGGTATTATTTCTCTCCCCCATACTTATTTCTTATTATATTTTCTCTTTTGTTTTTAGCTTTGCATACACACATCAAGGTATGAGACGCGAGTATTGATGGTGTTCGCCACCTAATCCCCGGTTCTTCCCTCTCAATATATCAAAGGATGTAGGCGAATAATACCATCATAGGAAAATCCTAGACTCGCTCTCAATCCTCTGTGTGATCATTCTCTCTCGAGTAGAATAATGGGATCATTGGAAATTTTCCTAACCCTCTACTCAGAAGAAAATCATTTCATCTTTTAATGCACTTATTAATTAACTTGTAACAGGGAGAGAAATACCATTACTTAAAACACATATGGGTTCCTTTGTCAGATAGGAATGAGGAATCAAACTCTATAGATACTAACCACATTGATGAAGTGCAAAAATTTGGCTCAGGCTTTAAGGAACTTTGCTGGAAACATAATAATCTGGCATAAATCCTCTACTATAAAGATGATTCCAAATTCTTGTCCCCGGGATAAATTTTTCGTTCTTGCAAACACTACAAGGGCAGAAAAACTTACCGCCATTACTCTGTGTTAGAGGCTGGCTATTTGAAAATGTCATGAAACCACCGTTGTGAATTCTGTCGATAAATTTCCCGTCTCTTCATCGAACCTCTTATACATCCACTCCCGTAAATTACTATAATTGTAATTTCCCGACATTATTTAACTAATAAAAACTGAATCTTTTTTGTTATTGTTTTTTTTTTTTTAGATCGAATGAAGAGTTGAAATGGGGTGAATTGTTCTTTATAGACATTTATGGCGACTACATAGCGACTACAAGGCGTCTGAAAAGCGATTACATATGTAGTCGCATAAAACCGATACACCAACCCCAAAACAAATTACACGTGTTTTCCACCGGTATTTAACGACTGTTTACCGACTACAGTGCGACCCGCCGAAATAGTCGCCCAATAATTGCTTATTTAGCGACTATTACGCGACTATTATATCCCGTCTGAAATGTTGTCGTAAATTGGTCGTAAAATAGCGACTATTATAGCGACTATTATAGCGACTATGTACTTTGGTCCTAAAACATCGACTCAATTACGACTAAACTTTATCGGTCACCAAATAGTCGTAAAGTAGTCGCTAATTAGTCGCAACCTTTAGCGACTAAATAATTAGTAGCCATTTGAAGTCGCCAAAACGCAGTTTTCTTGTAGTGAGGGATTAGTCTTCATTAAGCATTAGACATCATTAATTAGCAATTGGATTGCCTTATCTCAATTACCTTATCTTTGAATTCGCCTTTTATCATCATTTTCAGATCGTTTAGTATTGCTATTAGTTGTTTCTTGCTTTAATTAAGTTAGACCATTAGCTTATTCAGCAAAACTCATCTTATTAGCTTAACTTAGAAAGTTATATGCATTCTTGGTGCATTGAGTCAAACCCATTGGATTGATACCTCATATACTACTTTGTATGTTGAGTTATTGATCTCAAAGACACAAAAGTCTATTATCACGTACCCACTTCCCCCCCCCCCTTTGAGAGGGGGGACAGCTGAACCTCTCCGAAGATTGGTTGCCTACATACCCTTTTCAGGGATCAAGCCGTCTCGTAGTTCATGTTTAGGACGCGATGGTTTTAGTGATAGTATTTCTTGAGGTGCATTGCGTTCTACGATCTTGGGATGGGGTCGTCAGACATGTTGGCGAGTTCATATACTCTTGGGCGAACCACCTTAGTGACTTGTAAGGTCCTTCCCAATTGGCCCCGAACTTACCAGCGTTGCGTTATGTTGTGTTTTGAAAAACTTTGAGAAGGACCAGATCCCCCTCGTTGAACCTTCTGCTTCGAACGTTAGAATTGTAGTACTTAGATGTCGCTTGCTGGTAGTTTTATATACGTATAAGTGCTTGGTCGCAGCGTTCGTTTACCAAGTCGAGTTCATCGAGGAGCATCAGGTGATTGAGTCCCTCTTGTTCGGGTAGAAGTATGCGTCGTACTCCGGGAAATTCAACTTCAGGAGGAATCACACACTTCATTACGTATACGAGAGCGAAAGGTGTTTCTCCTCTGGAGCGTCGTGGGGTAGTTCGTTGGTACCAACGCACACCTTCCAGTTCGTCAGCCCAACGACCCTCTTTCTCGTCGAGACATTTTTTCAGGCCATCGATGATGGTCTTGTTATCTGTTTCGGCGTGTTCGTTTCCTTGCGTGTGGCGTGGTGTTGATTTGCTTAACCTTATCTTCCATTGCTCGCAGAACGCCTCGAATCCTGTTGAGAAAAATTTAGAGCCATTGGCTAGGACGATTTCGTACAGAACTCTGTGTCGACATATGACATTCTTCCAGACGAAGTGTTTTACCTGGGTATCCTTGATGCTAGCGTAAGAGTCTGCTTCGATCCATTTGGAAAAGTAATTTGTCAAGATTAACAGAAATTTGTTTTGCTTGGATCGTTGAAATGGGCCGACAATGTCCATGGACCATCACATGAATTGGTAAGGCGAGGAGATTGATGATAGCAACTCGGTCGGTTGGTGAATCGTTGGGGAGTGTCGTTTACATTTCTCTCACTATGTAGAGAAATTCTTGCAATCTTTCACCATATTTGGCCAATAGTAGCCGTGTCGTTTGATTTTGATTGCTAGAGCTCTTATGTCGGAATTGTTGCCACATGGACCGATGTGGACTTCCTCCATTACTCTCCTTGCTTGCGAACCTTCGACGCAGGTTATTAGTGGTCCTGAGAATCTCCATTTGAAAATGTCCCTTCGGATCATGATATATCGGGCTGTTTTAGCTTTGATTTTCGGGCAGCCCATTTGTCTTGTGGTACCTCTCCGTCCATTATGTAAGTGCGAATGGGTCCCATCCATTCTTTGTCGTAGCCATACTCTCCTTCGTGATGTACTTCTTCGTCCATATCGATTGCTTTGTTCTCATCGGGTGGTTCGTCTGGCGTACTGATTGCGTTAATGACTCCAATAATATCGATCCTCGGGTTCTCAATGAACTTGGCGGGGATCACTCTCTTAAGACCGGGGGCCGAAGTTGACGCTAGAGCGGCTAGTGTATCTGCTTGGGTGTTCTCGCGTGAATAACTCTGGTAAGTGTGAACTAGACGAACTGTTTGGCCAACTCTTGGACGATCCTTAGGTAGGCTTCCATTCTTTCATCTCTGGCTTCATATTCTCCATTGAATTGGTTTGCCACCATATGAGCGAGTTTTAGACCAGCTAGCCTCGTACTCCGCTTCGTTGTTGGAAGCGGAAAATATCAGCCGAAATGATTGCTCTAAGATCTCGCCGGTTGGTGAAATTTTGGCAGAGTCCTACCCTGGATCCTTGCTTCGAGGATGAGCCGTCGACATGTAGTGTCCAGGTGGAGTTGGCGTCGGCTCTTATATTTATTTCGTCGGGAGCTCGACTAAGAAGTCTGCTAGTACCTCGGATTTTGCGTAGGTTATGTTCCGGTACTCGATGTCGTACTCGCTGAGTTCGACATCCCATTTTGCTAGTCTCCTCAATTGGCTAGGACTATGTAAGAAGGTGCATAGGGGGAAAGCGGCCAGCACCACAATGGAATGCGACTGAAAGTAGGATCTCAATTTCTTGGCTGACATAACCACTGCGAGTGCCAATTTTTCCATTTACGGGTATCTGGTCCCCGCATCGGTCAAAGTCTGGCTGACGTAGAAGATTGGCCTCTGTTCTCCTCGTTCCTCTCTGATGAGCACTCAGATTACTGCTGTTGTTGACACGGCGACGTAAAGGATTAACGGCTCGCCTTCGACCGGTTTGGCAAGGATGGGCGGGCTAGCCAAATATTGTTTTAGCTCCTCGAAGGCGTCTTCGCATACGTCAGTCCATTCGAATTTTATGTTACCTCGTCGGGTGTCGTAGAATGGCAGGCATTTGTGGGTGGATCGTGAAATGAAACGGTTTCACTACAAGAAATCAGCTATTTCGCAATGAAAAATTCCTTTGCAAACACATTATAATCCGTTGCAAAGTAGCCTTTGAAACAAACTTGCAACAGCCAAAAATCCGTTGCGAAATCGTCGTTGCTAAAATATTCCGTTGCTAATTCATTGCCACTCTGCAATAAATTTGCAACGAAATATTAGCAACGGATTTTTGCAACGAGGGTCTTGTTAATATTTGCAACGTATTATTTGCAACATATTTGCAAAGGACAGTTCATTGCAATAGTTGCAACGATATTTCGTGGATAATCGTTGCAACCTTTTGCAACGGATTGTTACAACAAAGGCGTTGCTGATTTGCAACGGGAATTTTCCAACTTGTTTGCAAAGCACTATTTATTACAAGTTTGTAACGAAATATTGTGAGTAATTGTTGCAAAGTTTGCAACGGAATGGTTATATTGCTAATATTTGCAACGGTTTTTTTGCAACATACTTGCAATGGTGTAGTTCTGTTGCACTATTTGCAACTAAATGTTGTGGATAATCGTTGCAAACATTGCAACAGAATTTTTGCAACATATTTACAATCACAAAGATCAATTGCACTATTTGCAATTAAATGGCAACGAATTTTTTGGCCAGATATTTGTTTGAAATCTTTATAATTAATGTTTTTGCAAATTTTTACAATTAAACCGATTATATATTTTCAAATTTGCCTAAACGTTGTTGGTTAGGAATGCAAAAAAAAATAAATATGCAAACCTACACAAAAACCAAAACATTGGTCAATTGGATAATATAACACACCAAAATTCATAGACCAAAATCTAGAATGCAAAAAAAACCTAATCTGCTTCTTCCATACGGTCTTGTTCGTTACCTCCTTCGCCGTTATCTTCACCATCATCATCATCGTTTTCTTCGTTGTTACCGTCCACGTTCTGGTTGCTGTTCTTGTTTACCGGAGTCTTTTTCCAGACAAACCTGTTTTGTCAAGCACCACTTGGGGTAAGTGGACCTTGTTAGGCTGCTCGATCCAAGATCATAGTTACGCCCTTTGTTGTTCATTGCGATCTGCCAAAAGAAGATAGTTAAAGAACGACAATTTAAATACTTATGCAGTAAAAGAAGACAATTCAACACAAGCTATTAATATGACCGATCCAAAGTCTGTCACTCCAGTGTGCAAGATATCTATGAACAACATTATATGCAAATTATCTTTTTCTTTATCATAAGTTATTAATAATATAAACAATCCAAGTATAACACAAGTAGTTTAAATTTAACACCTCTATGTAAGTGGCAGTGAGCTGCTGGTGGGAAGGTCCAGTGGCTGTCGACATTTGATTCTTCTGATCATTGTCTCGCTAATTCCTCAGTAACAGCTAATCTGCAGCAAAGAAGTAGAGTCTAAAATCTGAAGTACATGTTCAGTGAAAGAAATGTTATAAACAATATCAACCAACGTTATCATAATATACAAATTCAGTGAAAGAAATGTCAACACCACAAAGATTCATTTCATATCAACGGAGTCAAATCTTACCTGCTATTCCCAAATCAATTTCCATTTCAGGTTACTAAGCATTTAGGTCTAGCTTGAGACAAAAATAAAATCTAAACACTACAAGATCATATGCATTCGCAAATATGAAACAAAGAAGATAATTACCAGCTCGGTAGAGCTCTACATATGAATCCATCTAACCGAATTGCTGAGCGAGAAGATTGTTGCCCCTGTTTATATAGATCTGATCACCAATCGATTAACACCATTCTCAAAACTCAAACCTGTGACAGTATCCACCAAACCAAAATTCATTTCAAAACACAATCCGTGGAAACTCAAGCAATCAACACTCGGTGAATCAAAAAAAAATATAAATAACAACTAAGAGAAAGAGCGAATCGAACCGTAGAAGAAACTGAGAGAGAGAGATAGTGAATCGCCGGAAGAGAAAGTGAGAGAGAGTGAATCGCCGGAAGAGAAAGTGAGAAAGAGTGAGTCTCTACATTGTTGACTATGCGAAGTTTTATTGGTCTCTAGATAGTGAATCGCCGGAAGAGAAAGTGAGAGAGTGAGTCATTGGAGATGCCAAAAAAAAAAAAGATTCTTCAAAAGTTAGGCCATATCAAAGCAGAAAGCTTGAAATGGGCATGAACAAAAAAATCATGGAAGAAATTTCGCATACACTCAAACTCTCATACTCCAACGAATTCAAAGCTAGAAAAGAAATTTGCTCCTAACTCTCAAACTCACCAATCAGTCATCTGCTCCTAACTCTCAAACTCATAACATTAAATCAGTTTAAACATGAATCAGTTTAAACATAAATTTCACATACCACCATAACAACCTGTTTAATTATCTAGAAAAGACAAGTCAGATGTTTAATCATCTAGAAAATACAATTATAGACACTTTTAACACAACCGTCAGAAGTAGGACACCAAAAAAATCAAACTACAATGTCCTGTACAAAATATTTTAGACAAGCGAGAGACATTGGAGATTGCTAAGGAAAAACTTGCAAGGTAACTCTGGAAAAAAAATAGAGAATAGAGTTTCTACTATAGTTTCGTACAGGAAACAAAGATGTTATAAACCTTAGCAAAACACAGAAAGACGAAAATGCTATCTAGGGCTTGAACACGAGTCGAAAAAGATGACAAATTTCACAAACAAATCCAATGTCAAGAAATTTACGGACGCACAAATCTCTGAACCCACATGAAAGTTCAAATAACAAGGCTTTAATTTAATTAAAAAAAATGAAGAACATCAAAGATTAAAAACATAAACTCACGATAAACTTCCATTAAGCTTTTATGGATGGAGATGAGACATGTTTCGTCACTCCGGTGCTCTCATCACTGCCGCTACCTCTAGGCTAGGAAGGGGATGCCGGGAACTGGTGGAACTAGCTTACCTTGTTGCTCCAAGAGGCAAACGAGATTGGCGAGACCGGTTAGTTCGCTGTGATGAAGAAGGGCGTCGGAGATTCATCTGCAAACGACAATAAGAGTTTGAAATATAGAGGAAGCGACGGCTAACTATAACAGAAATGACTTATGAACCTTTGTTTTCTTACCATTATTAGGGATTTTCCGAATCGGAAACTGAGAGAGTGAATCGCCGGAAGAAACCGAAGGAAGAGAGTGAATCTCCGGAGATGAAATGAAAACAAACTGAGGGAGAGAGAGATAGAATGAATCAAAGGGAGAAGAAACTGATGAATCTCACGAAGAAGAAATCCAGAGAAGAGAGAAATATGGAAGCATAACAAACTTAAGGAGAATAAAGAAACAAGGGAAAATAGGGTTTTGACTTTTGAGATATAATTCGGATAGACACTATTAGAGCATCATTATCGGTAGGTTTTAATGAGTTTCTTAATAAGTTTCTTAGAATAAAATATTGTATAATTAATAAAAAGCAGGTTTATATCTAAGAACCGATTCTTATTTAAGCAACTTAAGAAGCGGTTCTTAAGTTATACGTGTCATTATGTAATTGGGTGACGTTTTGAGTAGAGGAAACGATGTTCTTTCGTCTCGATGAAAATCATTTTTCTCTTCTTCTCCTCGCGAACTCCGTCTCCTTCATCTCCGGCCGAATCGTTTGGCTTCTCCGGCGGATTCCACTCGCCTTCCGGCGGATTCGATTCGTCTTCCTCCTCCGTTGTATCGTCGGTTCTTCGCAACAAGAAGAAGAAACCATGGCTTCATCTGCAAATCCTTGAAGGTTATTTATCATCTTCATCACCATTCCTTGTCGATTTCAATATATTTCGAGTTTCTGATTTTGAAATTTAGGGTTTTCTTCAAATTTATGATTTTCTTCAAATCAACTCTGATTTTGGTTCATAGATGTCAGATATAATCGATCAAATCAACTCTGATTCTGGTTCACCTTAAAATTTTGTTAATTTGCAGGTAATAGCAAAAGAAGCAAGAGATTTTAAGCTTGGAGGGTCACGAGAACCCAAATCGAGAAATCAAGCCTAAAAACAGAAGAATCATGGTATTTTCCAGATTATCGCATTGTTGGTTCTGTTTTCCATTGTTAACTCATTGTTTTGTTTAGAAATTTGTTGTTTAGAAATTTTAATCTTTCGCCATTATTGATTCCCTAAATACTTTAATTTCAGTCTGACAAAGAACCGAGCTCGAAGCTTTTGATAATGTATGTGGTAGATTAGGGTTTTAAATTAGGGATAAAGGTTGTGTTAGGTGGTTGTGATGAATGGTTTAGGCTGGTAGATATATGTCTACTCGTTATGGTTGTGTTCAATGCTTTCTTTTGACTTTGTTTCTCTTCTATTAAACCCGTAGCTTCTTCACTCTCTTCCACTACCTTCTAAAACCACATTCCTTCTTCACTTGTCTATCATGTTTGTTTCTCTTCTATTAAACCCGTAGCTTCTTTACTTTCTTCCACTATCTTCTAAACACATTCCTTCTTCACTTGGTTCTCATCTTTCAAACACACTTCGTCTTGTCTTTCTCTCTTCTTTGACCTTCTCTGAAATGGCTTCTTCGAATCCATTTAGTCAGCCATCAAACTTTGTTGACCTGTTGAACAGTCAACAAGATAGTATTCCCTTTACTTGCGTGGAACTTTGTTCATCCCAAGTTCCTCTGTTTAGCAGTCAACAGGGCTCTACCTTTGGTGAAGACACTCCTGCTGAGCGCAGAGAACGACGGAAATGGACACCAAGCGATGACATCTTGCTCATCAGCTCGTGGTTAAACACAAGTAAGGACCCGGTGGTGGCAAATGAACAAAAATCTGGTGCATTTTGGCAGCGCATCGCAGCCTACTATGCAGCAAGTCCTAAGGCCGCAAGCCATGAAATCAGAGAGGCGGGACAATGTAAGCAAAGGTGGCAAAAGATAAATGATGTTGTATGCAAGTTTTGCGGTGCGTATGAGGCGGCAGGAAGAGAGAGAAGCAGTGGTGAGAATGAGAACGATGTTCTGATTTCTTAACAGAGCAGCAAAAACAGAAGTTTCTTAACAGAGTTTCTTAACTTCAAATTTATAATTAAATATTGCTTAAGAACCCCAAATGGGTTTCTCCCAATAATGATGCTCTTATCATTTAGCCGGGAATAAATTTTTGCGACCAAAGTTTAGCCGCGAATGAATATTTCGCAACCAAATTTTTTGGTTTTAGCGAAGCCACGATCTGGAATTTGTAGCTATCTATCTAGTCGTGGCTATATAAAAATATTTTCATCCTTAAATTTGAATTTGAATTTAAATTTGTAATATGAAATATCAAATGAATTTGAATATTTAGGTTGTACACTATTCTAGTATCATTGTTCTGTTTTTTTTTTTGTAACAAGGGTTTATTATTGTTCTGTTTTTCCAATGACAAACGACCTATCTAATTATCCTTCATCTACAATTGTCATTGAGATATCAAATTAATTTTGGGATAACAATATAAATCATCTTCCAAGATCGAAAAATTAGTGAACGATTAACAAAGTATGATTTAATAATTGAAATACTTATCCCAAAGATGAGATGTGAAGGAACATGAAAAATGCTAGGAAAATTATAAAGATGCATGAGTTGTTATTCTTGTTTTCCATAAGGTTTAATGTTTACTGAATGTTTTAAATTATAATGTGCAATATACCATGCACAACTTGGATAATAGTTATATGAGTAAGATGATTGGAACTTGGATTTTTTTTTTTTAATGAGTCATTTAGCAACGGAATTGCAAGGAAGCTCAAGAAATCCGTTGCAAAATCAAGAAATCCGTTGCTAAACCCATGCTATTCCGTTGCAAGAAGTGAAACCACATATTTGTTAAGTGTGAAACTACAATTGGATTACTATATGTTGACAACGATTCATTTACTTGTTATTCTTGTTTTCCATAAGGTTTAATGTTTTGTTTGCTCATATTCGATTACCAAATATATGGTATGTGAAAAATATGACTTAAGATCATATAAGTGAGTAAGTGTGTATTCATGTTTACTCTTTCATAAGATGAATGTTGGACTCTTATATATTTTTGACATGAATGATGATTCTTGTGGTGTTTTATTTCACTGATTGTATTAAATTTACACTGTGCAATATACCATCCACAACTTGGATAATAGTTATATGAGTAAAAATATTGGAACTTGTTTTTTTTTTTAATGAGTCATTTAGCAACGGAATTGCAAGGAAGCTCAAAAAATCTGTTGCAAATTCAAGAAATCCGTTGCTAAACGCATGCTATTATGTTGCAAGAGGTGAAACCACATATTTTTAAGTGTTAAACCACAATAGGATAACTATATGTTAACAACGATTTCTTTACTTGTTATTGTTGTTTTCCATAAGGTTTAATGTTTGTTTGCTCATATTCGATTACAACATTTATGGAATGTGAAAAATATGCCTTAGATTATATAAATAAGTAAATGTGTATTTATGTTTACTCTTTCTTAAGATGAATGTTGGACTCTTATATATTTTATCATGAATGATGATTGTTGTGGCGTTTTATTTCACTGAATGTATTAACTTTACATTGTGCAATATACCATGCACAATTTGGATAGTAGTTATATGAGTAAGAGGATTGAAACTTGGGTTTTTTTTAATGAGCCATTTAGCAACGAAATTGCAAGTAAGCTCAAGAAATCCGTTGCAAAATCAAGAACTCCGTTGCAAAACCAATGCTATTCCGTTGCAAGAAGTGAAACCACATATTTGTTAAGTGTGAAACAACAATAGGATAAATATATGTTAACAACGATTCCTTTACTTGTTATTGTTGTTTTCCATAAGGTTTAATGTTTGTTTGCTCATATTCGATTACAAAATTAATGGAATGTGAAAATATGCCTTAGATCATATAAATAAGTAAATGTGTATTTATGTATACTCTTTTTTAAGATGAATGTTGGACTCTTAGATATTTTATCCAGGAATGATTATTGTTTTGGCGTTTTATTTCACTCAACGTATTAAATTTACATTGTGCAATATAACATGCACAATTTGAATAATTGTTATATGAGTAAGATGATTGAAACTTGGGTTTTTTTAATGAGCCATTTAACAACGGAATTCCAAGTAAGCTCAAGAAATCCGTTGCAAAATCAAGAAATCCGTTGCAAATTCAAGAAATCCTTTGCAAAATCCAGAAATCCGTTGCAAAGCCCATGCTATTACGTTGCAAAAAGTGAAATCACATATTTGTTAAGTGTGAAACCACAATAGGATAAATATATGTAAACAATGATTCCTTTACTTGTTATTGTTGTTTTCCATAAGGTTTAATGTTTGCTTGCTCATATTCGATTACAAAATTTATGGAATGTGAAAAATATGCCTTAGATCATACAAATAAGTAAATGTGTATTTATGTTTACTCTTTCTTAAGATGAATGTTTGACTCTTAGATATTTTATCCATGAATGATGATTGTTGTGGCGTTTTATTTCACTGAATGTATTAAATTTACATTATGCAATATACCATGCACAATTTGGATAGTAGTTATATGAGTAAGAGGATTGAAACTTGGTTTTTTTTTTAATGAGCCATTTAGCAACGGAATTGCAAGTAAGCTCAAGATATCCGTTGCAAAATCAAGAAATCCGTTGCAAAATCAAAAAATCTGTTGCGAAATCCAGAAATCCGTTGCAAAACCCATGCTATTCCGTTGCAAGAAGTAAAACCACATATTTGTTAAGTGTGAAACCACAATAGGATAAATATATGTTAACAACGATTTATTTACTTGTTATTATTGTTTTCCATAAGGTTTAATGTTTGTTTGCTCATATTCGATTACAACATTTATGGAATATCATATAAATAAGTAAATGTGTATTTATGTTTACTCTTTCTTAAGATGAATGTTGGACTCTTAGATATTTTATCATGGAATGATGATTGTTGTGGCGTAATATTTCACTGAATGTATTAAATTTACGTTGTGCAATATATCATGCACAATTTGGATAATAGTTATATGAGTAAGAGGATTGAAAATTAGTTTTTTTAATGAGCCATTTAGCAACGGAATTACAATTAATCTCAAGAAATCCGTTGCAAAATCAAGAATTCCGTTACAAAATCAAGAAATTCGTTGCAAATTCAAGAAATCCGTTGCAAAATCCAGAAATCCGTTGCAAAACTCATGCTATTCCGTTGCAAGAAGTGAAACCACATATTTGTTAAGTGTGAAACCACAATAGGATAAATATATGTTAACAACGATTCCTTTACTTGTTATTGTTGTTTTCCATAAGGTTTAATGTTTGTTTGCTCATATTCGATTACAAAATTTATGGAATGTGAAAAATATGCCTTATATCATATAAATAAGTAAATGTGTATTTATGTTTACTATTTTTTAAGATGAATGTTGGACTCTTAGATATTTTAGCCATGAATGATGATTGTTGTTGCGTTTTATTTCACTGAATGTATTAAATTTACATTGTGCAATATACCATGCACAATTTGGATAGTAGTTATATGAGTAAGAGGATTGAAAATTGGGTTTTTTTTAATAATCTATTTAGCAACGGAATTGCAAGTAAGCTCAAGAAATCCGTTGCAAATTCAAGAAATCTGTTGCAAAAATCCAGAAATCCGTTGCAAATCCCATGCTATTCCGTTGCAAGAAGTGAAACTACATAATTGTTAAGTGTGAAACCACAATTGGATAAATATATGTTAACAACGATTCCTTTACTTGTTATTGTTGGTTTCCATAAGAGTTAATGTTTGTTTGCTCATATTCGATTACAAAATTTATGGAATGTGAAAAATATGCCTTAGATCATATAAATAAGTAAATGTGTATTTACATTTACTATTTCTTAAGATGAATGTTGGACTCTTATTTATTTTATCCATGAATGATGATTGTTGTGACGTTTTATTTCACTGAATGTATTAAATTTAAATTGTTCAATATACCATGCACAATTTGGATAGTAGTTATATGAGTAAAATGATTGAAACTTGGGTTTTTTTTAATAAGCCATATAGCAACGTAATTGCAAGTAAGCTCAAGAAATCCGTTGCAAATTCAAGAAATCCGTTGCAAAATCCAGAAATGCGTTGCAGAACCCATACTATTCCGTTGCAAGAAGTGAAACCACATATTTGTTAACTGTGAAACCACAATAGGATAAATATATGTTAACTACGATTCCTTTACTTGTTATTGTTGTTTTCCATAAGGTTTAATATTTGTTTGCTCATATTCGATTACAAAATTTACGGAATGTGGAAAATATGCCTTAGATCATATAAATGAGTAAATGTGTATTTATGTTTACTCTTTCTTAAGATGAATGTTGGACTCTTAGAAATTTTATCCATGAATGATAATTGTTGTAGCGTTTTATTTCACTGAATGTATTAAATTTACATTGTGCAATATACCATGCACAATTTGGATAGTAGTTATATGAGTAAGAGGATTGAAACTTGTTTTTTTTTTAATGAGCCATTTAGCAACGGAATTGCAAGTAAGCTCAAGAAATCCGTTGCAAAATCAAGAATACGTTGCAACGGAAAAGCGTTGCAAACTACTAATATCCGCTGCAAAATTTTGCAACGTATTCCCGTTGCAAATTTTGTAACGTTTTGCAATGATATCTGTTGCAAACCTTTGCAACGTATTCTCGTTGCAAAATTTGGAAACAGTTTGCAACGAACATTATTGCAAAAATATACCGTTGCTAAACAATAACAAATCAGTTGCAAACTTCCGACGATTTAGCAACTGATTATTTTTGAAAATTTTGGCAACATAATTGCAACGGATTTTTTTTTGCAACTGAGTTGCAACGTATTATGTTGCAAATATTTGTTATGAAATATTCCATTGCAAATTTGCTACTTTCTTGTAGTGTTTAATGCTGCGACGCGTCCTGTCAGACGTTGGACCTCGCGCTTCGTCTTTGGTGATGCCATTCGATCAACGCGTTTATCTTCTTCGGGTTTCCCTCTATACCTCGGTGAGTAACGAGGTATCCGAGGAATTCTCCGGACGTCACGGAGAATCTGCATTTTGCCGGGTTTAGTTTCATGTTGTGCATGTTTAGTTGTCGGAAGCAATCTCGTAAATGTTCAACGTGGTTTTTCTCGTTGATCGATTTGACCAACATGTCGTCGATGTATACCTCCATTGTCTTGTCGGGCTGTTCCGTAAATATTTTGTTGACTAGCCGTTGATACGTTTCTCCAGCGTTCTTGAGCCCGAACGGCATCACTTTGTAGAAGTAGATTATGCGGTCTATGATGAATACAATATTTTATCTGTCATTGGGATGCATCATAATTTGATTGTAACCAGAGAATACTTCCATGAAAGGCAAGAGTTTGTTGTCGGCTGATATGTTCAATTTAATACCCTAAATAGTACTAAAGCAGTTGCTGCAGTAAATCAGGGGTCGAAGACAAGAACTCAGTTATCACACAATAGATTATATAGATCCGAAACAAGCTAAATCAAAAAATGTAATTGAAAACAAGATTGCAAGTAAAAGTGTTGTAAATTCAGTTGGAAGCAGATAGGTTCAGAATATTTCTCAGGAAATCAATGAATGCAGCCTAATTAACTAACAGGATTCAGATTAAGCACTGTTCTAGAACTCAAATCACTAAAATATAATTAACCAACTCTCGTTGCGAAAACTATCTAAATCTAAATCCTAGGAATTCTAAATCTCTTTGCGAATCCAAAAGTCTAAATCAGCTTTAAAGTTCAGGTTTGATATGTTCACAAATCAATTAAACCAAATCTCTTTGCGAATAATCAATTTGCTCACCTAGGTTGTATCAGGTAATTAATCGCACTCTCGTTCCTAATCAATTATCCTAAGATCTAAGTTCTAGGTGATCAATCTAGAATTAGCTTTGAGAACAACCTAAGGTGAAGAACTTATTCAGATATAATGAATCCTAAACAGATAATCAACCTAGCATTCAAAGAAATCCCTATGAGAAAACCCCAAACCTAACAGGTGATCTACTCAGACATGGAGATTGAATCAATAAACATGACTGAATAAATACTCAAATAAATAATAAGAGAGAGTAACAAGATGTTTGAGATCTGAATCTCGGACGAAGGGAAATTCAGACTTGTCTCTCTTCTCACCAAGTTCTCTCTTAAACCAGAACAAAAATAAAGCATAGCCTAAACAGATGGCTGAAAACCTAATTATATAGCCTAAACACGAATTGGGGTCTTCTTGCAAATATCAAAGTCTTCTGGGCACTTTTGCAATTCTTCAGGTCTTGGAAAAAAGTCGCGGCCCATGAATTCTCGATGAGTGTCGATCGATACCAGGGGGTATCGATCGATGCTTGTTGCTCAGATCGGGCATTTAGTCATCAAACTTCAGTTTCGCTCCAGAATGCTCCAGTATCTCCAATAATACTCCAAATGTGCTAAAACCTGAAAAGGACTCTAAAAGACTCCAAAATACTATAAAGACTCTATAAAAAGGACTTATATCATGGCTTAAATAGGGTAAAAACCATGATATATCAACTCGCCCAGACTTAGCCTTTGCTTGCCCTCAAGCAAATAGAAAACTAAACCAGAGAAAGAGGTTTGAGAACGCGGAGACTCACCTGTTCATGAACCATCGAAATTACCCTCTTTCCAAGTACCCAAATGTCACCTAATCAGCTTTTGATCTAACCACCATGTACTTCTCCGTAGACATTCGCAGCTTTCCCAGACTCCACACATTATCCCACAACATTGTTCAAATAAAACCCTCATCGCCAGTTTCATCACTGCAGCCAATGTTCAAGAACCTTCTAGACTCTTTACCAAACAATATCATGACAAGGAACCACCCTTTTTCACACTTTTTGTATCAATTTCTCTCCCCTAGACTTATTTCTTATTATGTTCTTTTTTTTTTTTTTCAGCTTTGCATATACACATCAAGGTATGAGACGCGAGTATTGATGGTGTTTGCCACCAAATCCCCGGTTCTTCCCTCTCTATGTATCAAAGGATGTAGGCGAATAATGGCATCATAGGAAAATCCTAGCCTCGCTTCCAATCCTTTGTGTGATCATTCCCTCTTAAGTAGAATAATGGGATCGCTGGAAATTTTCCTAACCCTCTACTCATAAGAAAATCATTTTAATCTTTTATGCTCTTATTTATCGACTTATAATAGGGGAGAGAGATACCATTAATCTAAACACATGGGTTCCTTTATCAGATATGAATGATGAATCAAGCTCTAAAAACACTATCCACATTGATGAAGTGCAAAGATTTGGCTCAGGTTTCAGAAGAACTCTGCTGGAGACATGGATGTTTTCTAGTTAACTGGTCGTCTTTGGATTTTTTCATTAGTCGATCTAGAACTGATCCTGTAACACTGTGCACTCAAAAACAAAATCAAATCAATAGGTTCAGGCACATGATCGTTATCTCCAACAAGTTTTGACTCAATAAAACAATTTTGACTCGAAAAAACGACTGACTCTAAGAAAAACAAACACAATGTCAGCAGACACCTCCCCCAGACTTGAACAACACTGTCCCCAGTGTGATCTAGCCTAGAGTAGGTAAAAGAAGACAAAAGAATAGAAGAAAGGAAGAGAAACCAGAAGTTACCTTGCTGGAACATCGAGTATCGATGGACACACAGCCTGGTATCGATCGATACCAGGCTTAAATCGACTTGATGAACCGTAATTTCGCGATCGGTGTCGATCGACTTAAGGCGATTTCGAGTCTGCTCCTTGTTTATCCTTACATAAACACAAAAACGAACGAAAATAAAAGGAAAAACGACTCAAAGACAGACTCACCAGTGGGTTGCCTCCCACCAAGCGCTCGTTTAACGTCAATAGCTTGACTGTAACGCCCTTCAGGCTGGATAAGAGTGAGAGATTGCACCAAAACAGGCTCCACAACTTGACATTGCTAGCTTCAGAGTTTTGATCATCATGCTGTCCACAAACTCCTTTCCTTTCTCTCTCAGCTCAGAGGTGAGAAGAATTCTAGCCTTAGAGAATGGCTTCGAGGCTCCTTTGCACTTTACCTTGTACTCAATCGAATCCCCGTCGCTCTTCTGAGGTTTCAAAGTGACATGGGGATTCTCGACCTTTTTGCTCTTGGTCTTCTTCTTTGTTGTTTCCTTGGCCTTCTTGGCGACTTCCTTGGGAATGCAGGGCGGTTCAACTGAAAAGTCTGCGACAGTAGGCTCGTCAGGAGGCTTTTCCATAAGATCAATTGCTAGCGACTCTCCTGTGACAACCTCGATGCTAGAGACAAGTGTGGAAACACTCCTAGGGGGAATGACATCATAATAGACCCCTCCGTCAATGTAAAAGAAAGAGATTCTCTTATTAGACGTGTCTATGATTGCGCCAGCAGTAGCCATAAATGGTCGTCCCAGGAGCAAAGGCATACAAGATATCGCACTCATCTCCACAACCTGAAAATCAGTAGGCACCAGACAGTCTCCTACTTTGACCAGCAAACCATGAATAGTACCGTGTGGAAGCAAGGTGGAGTCGTTGGCGAATGTGATAGATGCCTCTGGTGATTGAATATCAGCCCCCAACTGCTCTGCAATTGTCCTTGAGATGACATTGACACTAGCCCCTGAGTCAACGAGAGACTCTTTGAACTCAACTCCAGAGATAGAGCATGGTACCGCGAGTTTCCCTGGGTCTTCCCTCTGTGTCAATTGCCGCAGCGGAGGTGTACCTCTGACCTTAATGAAGAGTGCCTTGATTTCTTCCTCAGTTTCTCTGCAATCTTTGAAGTGACTTAGCAGAGGACGGCACTCTAGAGCTTCTTCAAAGGTTGAATCAGGGGGAATCCTTTTTACCATCTTCTCAAAGCCACGCAACTGCTTTGGAGAGATGGGATCTCTGAAGTGTTTAGGAACATGATTTGACTTCTTAATCTTATACGCACGTTTCTCAATTCGTTCCTTAGCTCTCTCTGCCTGATACTTGGTTTCCTGGTCTTCCCAAAATTGGGCGATATTGAATTTATGTATCGGCTTTTCAGGATGGTGTCGATCGATGCTTGATAAGTGTCGATCGATGCTGGCTTTTTGCTTTGACTTTTCTTCTGGTGAGCATTGATCGATACAGACAGGGTATCGCTCGATACTTCTGTAATCGATTGGGTGAGGAAATGTGTGGACTGGTATCGATCGATACGAGGTGGTATCGATCGATGCTTGTGCGATTTCAGGATCCCCATCGAAATTTTCTGCACTTGAGGAGATCGCATTGACGTGTGCTCTTGGATTTTCAGTTCTCCCTGGAAGAAAACCTTCTTATCTTCTCGAACCTTCTGAAGTCTGGGCTATTTGAGTTTCCAGCTTCTTCTGACCAATACCAAGAGCATCGATCATTCCACTCAGATCTTTGTACATGGCGTCTATCTTACCATTGAAGGTCACTGTGATCTGCTGCTGTCCTTGAACGATCGTTTCAAGCATGGCCTCCATCTTGTTCTCTAATGTTCTAGCAGTCACAGGCTCGTAGGAAGGACTTCCGTAGTTCCTGGTGTAACCGCTGTTTTGGGCAGGTTTCTGGTTGAATCCTCGTTGCTGGAAGTTGTTGTTGATGCTCCGATTGTTGTTGAACTGGTTCCTCTGTCCCTGAAAACCAGAACCACCAAAGTAGTTGACATCTTCTGCTTCATTCTCGTTAAATACTTCTACATCTTCAGCGAAATGAACGGCCTTTGTTGTCTTTCCCAGCAGAAGACTGTGCATCGAATCCAGCTGAGCCTTAAACTCCGCGATCTGCGACCCATCTTGATTACCAGCCAGCTTCTTGCGCTCGAAATCTGCACTCTTGGTGCTACTGCTAGAGGCAAAGTTCTCAATCAACACATAGGCGTCCTCAGGATACCTGGTGTTGAAATTACCATTGCTTGAAGAGTCCAGAGCCATCTGATACCTCCAATCTACTCCTCGAAAGAAGATACCCAGCAGCTGCACATCAGAGTATCCATGATGTGGACAATCTCTCTGGTACGATCTGAATCTTGTTCAAGAAGCCTTGAACGCCTCAGTAGGTCCTTGCGAAAAAGTGGAGATTTTATTCCTCAGATCTTCAGATCGTCCATCATCGTAGAAATTAATCAGAAAGGCCCTCTTAGTGTCCTCCAAATTAGTTAGCGATTCAGGAGGTAGCTGCCTCAGCCAGTAAGTAGCTTCTCCACCTAGAGAGTAGGGGAAAAGCTTGCAGAAGAGATAATCGTAGGATACTCCATTGCTCTTGATGCTAGTGACCAAGTCCTCGAAAATCTCCACATGGTCCATCGGATGCTCATGAGGAAGACCATGAAAGAGATGCTGTCCCACTAGAGTGTAGTAAGCAGGTTTCAGCTCAAAATCGTTCCTCTCAAACGCAGGAGGACGAATCGCTGACCGATTGGCGAAAAACTGATCCGGCCTGTTGTATTCACCAATCGTTCTTCCACGATTAACCACAGCATTCCTCGCGTTTCCAGCGGCATTCTCAGCGACAACAGGAGCAGGTGGAATGACGATCCCCTCTCCATTCAGACGTTGTCCTTGCTCATTGCACAAATGACCCTCTTGGTCTCTGTAAGCACCAGCTGCATCACGAACCAACCCCACTTGATTGTTGTTCATCTTAGCTGATTTCTTTGCTTTCCTGTTTGTTCGTTCCACGAGTGCTAGCTGTTCCAGTGATAGATCAACTAGCGGAGTGCTCTTTTTGCTTCTGGTTTCTTGATTAGGCATGCACCTGAAATCCAAAAGTAAAGAGCGTAAGTAACTAAAATTTACGACGGGTATCGACCGATACTCATGGGTATCGATCGATACTCGGGAGATTTAGACGAATTTCTTAGCTAAAATCTAATGGCGAATTGAGTCCCCGGCAACGGCGCCAAAATTGATATGCTCAATTTAATACCCTAAATAGTACTAAAGCAGTTGCTGCAGTAAATCAGGGGTCGAACACAAGAACTCAGTTATCACACAATAAATTATATAGATCCGAAACAAGCTAAATCAAAAAATGTAATTGAAAACAAGATTGCAAGTAAAAGTGTTGTAAATTCAGTTGGAGGCAGATAGGTTAAGGGTATTTCTCAGGAAATCAATGAATGCATCCTAATTAACTAACATGATTCAGATTAAGCACTGTTCTAGAACTCAAATGGCTAAAATATAATTAACCAACTCTCGTTGCGAAAACTATCTAAATCTAAATCCTAGGAATTCCAAATCTCTTTGCGAATCCTAAAGTCTAAATCAGCTTTAAAGTTCAAGTTTGATATGTTCACAAATCAATTAAACCAAATCTCTTTGCGAATAATCAATTTGCTCACCTAGGTTCTATCAGGTAATTAATCGCACTCTCGCGCTTAATCAATTATCCTAAGATCTAAGTTCTAGGTGATCAATCTAGAATTAGCTTTGAGAACAACCTAAGGTGAAGAACTTATTCAGATAGTGAATCCTAAACAGATAATCAACCTAGCATTCAAAAAAATCCCTATGAGAAAACCCCAAACCTAACAGGTGATCTACTCAGACATGGAGATTGAATTAATAAACATGACTGAATAAATACTCAAATAAATAATAAGAGAGAGTAACAAGATGTTTGAGATCTGAATCTCGGACGAAGGGAAATTCAGACTTGTCTCTCTTCTCACCAAGTTCTCTCTTAAACCAGAACAAAAATAAAGCATAGCCTAAACAGATGGCTGGAAACCTAATTATATAGCCTAAACACGAATTGGGGTCTTCTTGCAAATATCAAAGTCTTCTGGGCACTTTTGCAATTCTTCAGGTCTTTGGAAAAAGTCGCGGCCCATGAATTCTCGATGAGTGTCGATCGATACCAGGGGGTATCGATCGATGCTTGTTGCTCAGATCAGGCATTTAGTCATCAGACTTCAGTTTCGCTCCAGAATGCTCCAGTATCTCCAATAATACTCCAAATGTGCTAAAACCTGAAAATGACTCTAAAAGACTCCAAAATACTATAAAGACTCTATAAAAAGGACTTATATCATGGCTTAAATAGGGTAAAAACGATGATATATCATCGGCGGTTGCTTCCACAAGTATGTCGATGTGTGGCAATGGGAAGCTATCTTTGGGGCATGCCTTGTTTGGATTGGTAAAGTCTATGCATACTCGCCACTTGCCGTTCTTTTTCTTCACTACGAAGGGGTGGCGAGCCAATTGAGATACTTCGCTTCGGCGATTGAAGCGACTTTTAGTAGCCTCTCTACCACAGATTTGGCTTGTTCTGGCCCTAACTTCCTTCTCTTCTGCTTGACGGGTTTGAAAATGGGATCTTCGTTGAGCTCGTGGCAAGCGACGTCGATGCTAATGCCCGACATATCTTATGCGGTCTAGGCGTATGTCTGTACGTTCTCCTTCATCAATTTGATGTGAATTGGCTCGTCTAGTGTGGCTCTGATTTTGACACATAGTTCCGGGTGATCATCGTCGACGCACACCGAGGTCACATGCTCACAGGTTGACTCGGCTACTTCCTCGCGGTCCTCCATGATCTGTAATTGCTATAAGAGTTTCGACAAGTCATGGTCTGTCTTTGGATTCTTCGGATTTACTTTCGCATTCGTTACTGGGTTACGAAGTGTGTGTTCGGTGAGGAAACAGACCAGGGATTCCTTCTGATTACCCTCAAATAGTTTTAATTCCATCGGGGCTCGGGAACTTGATGCAAAGGTGGTAAGTTGAGGGAATAGCTCGCATGCAGTTTATGCACGGGGTTCCCATGATAACGTTGTATATCGCTGGATGATCTGCTACAGAGAACTCCACGACCTTTGTTACGCCTTTTGCATGGAACGGGAGCTTGATCGTTCCTAGGGTCATGGTCGTATCGCCAATCATTCCGGTTAGAGGTCTCGGGTCAGCTATTATTTCTGTCTACTTGATGTTCATTTGTCTGAGTGTGTCTCGGAAAATAACGTCGATCGAGCTTCTTGTATCAATCAGTATTCTTGCCACGTCGTGGTCTCGAATAGTCAGCTCAATGACGAGAGGGTCGTTTCTTCGGCGAAAGAGACGATAATGTTCGGGATGTTAGAGGGTTCAGACCTTTTGACGATGGTTTCGTCTCGGCGCTGGAAAGCCTTGATTTAAGATACCGTGTCAGCGCAATACCTCGATCCTCCCATTATCATGTTTATTCTTCTCCGATGCGCTGGTGGTTCTTCTTCCTCGTTTCTTCTTCCTTGCTTCGGGATGTCTCCTTGATTTTGTTCCGCTAGAGTACATGGGTTTGGCTTGTTCTGGTTTTCATCTTCTCGTTCGAAATCATTGAGGGTCACCGTATTGCCGAGCTCTCCTGCCATGAACTTAGCCGCCAACTTCGCCCCTAGGCTTCGACAATTTGCTGTAAGATGCCCGTAACACAGATTATGTTCCTCGTCCATGTATACAATGGCGCCTTGCCTCGTCCAACTCCCACTTGATAGTTATGGGCATATTGAAATTTTGGTCCCTCGTGATGTATGAATCCTGCGCTCTGAGTATTTCTCCGAGGGTTTGATGAATTTGGGGCTAAGGCGAAGCTTCGGCTTGTCGGCTTAGTTGGTTCAAACCTCTCCTCGAGGATTTTCATTTCTTCTTTGTTGATGGTGAAATATGAGGCTCGGTGTAATGCGTCATGAATCGTTTAAGGTGTGTTCAACGCGATTTCCTTTCAGAAGTCTGATTTGTACCACATTACCTTTTTTAGCGCAATGAGCGCGGCTCGGTAACTTACGCCTTCTCACTTCAATACCTCCGTCTTGAACCTTCCCATAAAAGTCTGTAATCCCTCTGTTGGTGCGTGTATCATAGTCCACAGGTCGTCGTCGAAAGTCCCTCGTTCCATTAATACAGAGTATTGCTTTAGGAACTCAGCTAATAGTTGCTGCAAATTATCAATCAAATTTCTCTCTAGTCTTGAGGACCAGTCAAGGGCGGCTCCCTTCAGATGTTCTATGAAGAGGAGACAGAATCCAGCATCTTTCTCGTTGTCCTTAAGTTTAGATCGGTCCATCGCTATGTGGAAGGTTGTGATATGCGCCTTTAGGTCGGTTGTTCCGTCATAGAAAGGAATCCTGATTTTACCGGGGTTGAACACAACTGCGTTGGTGATTCGAGCCGTGAAGGGTGTTCTTTACATTTCTTCTAGCATCAGGTCTATCTCGGGCACCACACTAATTGCGTGATACACCTTTGAATGAATAGTTCGCATTTCGGCAATTTTTAGTGCAAGCGAGGCTCTGATCTCCTTTATTTCCGTTATATGGGCTCGGCTCAGATCCGTCAGCTCGTGTCGAGTTTGTCTCGCCCTTCTCAGCTTGTCAGCGCGTTGCACCTGTTTCACTTAAAGGAGGGTTTGTTCTTCTTCTGTTAGGTTATTTCCGAGCTAACTTGAGTTAGCGATGTCACCTACTGGCCTTGTCCCTTCCGGTGCCGAGGCAAGGTTGCTGCTAGTGATCCGACCCGAAGCGTTGGTGTTTTTGCCTGGGATCACTCCATCGGTTGTAGTCTCAATCATCGTCCCGAGGTGTGACCCTACGGGTTTAGAGGTTTCTTGCTACGTTCTGTGATTCGAACGAAGTGGATCAAATAAGAGTGTCCTCATCGCCGCGGGGGTCACCTGTTCGCATTGCTGCAATGATGGTAGCCCTCCACTGTTCATCGAGGTTGTTGTGGGTGTTGAGAAGTCAATAGCCATCGGGTTAAGGCCGATCCTCCTTGCGAGCATTCTTGGTGAAAGCACTCCCGAGCTGAGATATCCAGTGTCTCTTGCTTGATTTTCCGACGCCAGTGTCTCTACCCTCTCCGATAGGGTTTTGTTCAGCTTAACTTGCTCATCACCCTTTTTCAGCAGTGCAATGAGCATATCCTTCATATCGGCTAGGGGCGCCGAGGTGGCCTCCACGGTTGCGGGGGGAGTGTTGCTGGGATCGACTCTGCCGGTAGCGCCTTCTCCGTTGTTGTTTAGATCGCTGCCGGTTCTTTGTTCATCGCCGGCCATCTCTTCATATGTTGTTCTTGGTGTTTTCGCGAGTAAGAATACTTATTTTCCCCCAAAGACGGTGCCAAATTGTGTGAGTCAAAACTCGCACAATCAATTTTTGTAAATGACTTTTAAGGGAACATAAGTTTCTGGGGAAAAAATACAAGCATAGATCCAAAGATGGTTTTTATTATTGCTGTTAGTAAGCATTTTGGTACAAGAGTAGTATTGCTAAGAGTTTCTTAAAGGGTTTTTTTTTATGATCCGTTACAAGTGATTATGATGACTATTTATACAAGTCTACATTAGCGAGGATCTCGAAGTAAAAAGGAATACTTTACTTCATGCGACTGCTGGTAGGGTAATTGATGACATGGAGCCTTAGTTCGGCCCACAAGGGTTGGCGAGTAACTTGTATCTCGGCCCATTTGCAATATCATGCCTCAACCTTTCATTTTGGGGCGAACCAGGCTGTCTCGGTTCGGTCGGAAGATGTCACTGTCTTTGGCCTCGGCTTAGCTGTGCTCAAAAAGTTACTTCGCCGAGACGAGGCAGGCTGTTCAGGGCTGTCATCCTTCAGCTCGGGTCTTTCTTATTCCTTTGGATCGATATTCCTTGCCTTGAATCGTTAATCTCGAGCGGATGAAATCCGACCCCAACAATGAAGACGACTGGAGAAAAGGAGATTACTCCAACTGCACGAGCTTGACGAAATTCGGCACAACACCTTTGAGAACTAAAAGATATACAAAGACAAGACGAAGGCGTACCATGACAGGAAGATCATACATCGATATTTCGCCGCAAACGACAAAATAAAGGAAGTTACGATCCATGGAAGTTACGATCAAGATGGTCCAAACCTTTCACAATAAAGGAAGTCAAACCATACAGAGCCATTATTCTTCGGGATAAAAGTGGAAATACATTAACTGTTAATGGACAACGTATCAAGTCGTACCTCATAGAACCAGGAGAAGACGAGAGAGAAGTAATGGCCTTGATTGATCCACCATCAGCTTGATCCGGCGACTAAGTCAACTGATAGTAGAATTTTTACTAGTCAATTACTCAAATCCCACTCATGTCATTGTAGTATTTGAGATATCGAACCAAGGAGGCTAAGATTGAAACACTAAGAATACATGAATCTTCTTGAGCTAGAGCAAATGTTTTTGGTTTTTATGTTTATAGGAAAAGAAACAAATGCAAGAAAGAAAACAAAGATAGAAATGTGGATCATGAACTAAGCTATCAATGAGATGGATAACGATGAAACAATGAATCATTTGGAAGCATTAAACACTATCCTAGAACATGGAATTCACAATTATGACTAATCCACCGTCGTGGCACTAATCACTTTGTTAATCACCAAATCAAGAACAAACCATCGTTTGTGATAAGATGATTAACAAGCATTAATCTCCAATCCCACTTAGTTCACTAATCACCCTAGACATCAACTCTCATTGGCTAGGCATGAAAAGCTCACTAAAGGTTTTGTTCAAGCATTTCATCGAACACCTATCGGGCGTGAAATGCTTAAGCTCTAGTTTTGATCTCTCAATCCAAATCTAGCATTAAGAACCAACCTAAGTGAAGGATCCAACAAGAATCAACCTAAATCATCATCATCTAATCATCAAGACAATTAACAAATGATGCAAATGCACTCAATCAATGCTAATCCTTAGGTTAAGATCACTAATCTTGATTAATTCTCTTTCAAGCAACTAATCACTATGCTAACCACTCAATCCATTAGCAAACTCTCATTTTTGGATCAATGATTAGCAAGCATTAAGAATATAAACAAGATCAACCAAAATACACCCTAGACAACTAATCCCTTAGGCTAGGAACATAAATCTCTTGAATAGTTCATCAAGGCATTTCATCAAACACTTGGTGTGCATGAAATGTCTTATGATCTAGATCTACTTTCTCAAGCTAGATCTAGCATTAGGAACACTAAACGAGAAAGGAATGCAATGATTAAGAACATAAGCATCAAGAATCAATAATCAAATTATCTAAATCAAGCTAAATCTAAGATCCAACAAAAAGGGGCCTAAGGCCTAAATATGAAGAACATAAAAGAAGAAGAAATAAAGATAAAGGAGATGCATTAATATAAAGATAAGGGTGAAGAAATCTTTTCTAGAGTGGCATTTGTATGAAGAACAATCAAAATTCCTCTCAAAATCATAAGAAGAGTTTGGGATAAACCCAACTCTAGAAAGAAGAAAACTTAAAATGAAAATTAGGGTTTTTGGGTTTATAAATGAAAATGGGCGAACCGGGTCAACCCGGAACAAACCGGGTATTGACCCGGTCGGATCTTGGATGCGTCTTCGATAAATTCGAGGCATCTCCCTAGCCTGATGTCCAAATGACATGAGTTTTGCTTGTGTGCACAGATAACTCTTCCCTCTACAACTTTCATGAAGGCCGGAGAGGCTGAATATGATCGGAAGAACTTCGTTTTACCGGTTCTTTGGACGATGTCATCTCTTCTCGGCCAGGCAGATCATGCTTCAGTGTCTTGACCATAAAATCTGATCCAGAGGTCCAAATTATATGATACAAACTCCTGTGTAAATCTGATTCACTTCTCTACAAGTTTTATGAAGACATCAGATTAAACTGGGCATGGGAAGGTCTTCGTTTTTCCGGTTATTTGGACGGTTTCATCTTCTCTCGGCCAGACGGATATACTTTCAGTAAATCCTTCTTATCTCCCTATCCATATGTCCAAATAACCCGATTCAAACTCCTGTGTAAAACTGATTCACTCCGCTACAACTTTGATGAAGACCACTGAGGCTAATTCGGAGTGGAGACCCTTAAATACCGATGTCACAAATCGGTTTACACACTTTGCATTCTACTTTGGCCCAATTCTCCAAATATCATCAATTGCCTCCAAATCACCTAAAAACACTCCAAATGCATGAAAAACTCACTATGACCTAATGCAAACACCTAATACTCTAATAAATACCAAAATGCTATAAAAACTATGCAAGACACATGCATGAGACACAAAACACCAAATAATATGCATGCTAAAAGATGTAAAATATGGGATTATCATCAACCAAACGACTTAAAGCAATCGCTTAATGGGAGGCATCCCACTCAGTATTTTAATTATTCCTTTTGAATTGCATTTTAGATTATTGTTCCTTGGTTTTTGTTTCTTTTAATTTCAGGGTTTTAAAAGAAGAATGGATGAAAGACGAGTAAAAATCACAGAGACAGAAAATGAGCTATGACCGCTGATATATCATGGTTTTTACCCCTTTTTAGCCATGATACAAGTCCTTTTTATAGATTCTTTCTAGATTTTTTGCAGTCTTTTAGAGTCTTTTCAGATTTTAGCACGTTTGGAGCACAATTGGAGATATTGGAGTATTCTGGAGCTTTTTGGAGCAAAGCAGAGATCGTGTAGCTGAGGTACCCGAATCGAAGCCTGAGCTTCGACCGATACACTTATGGTATCGATCGATGACGACTGCAGACAGACACGAATCACGATTGGAGATTTTGCTTTCAAGCCCAGAAGGCTTTATTATTTACAACGAAGCCCCAAACGTGTCTTAGCTACTAATTAGGTTTTTCAGCCACCTTTGTGGCTAAGTTTTATTCTACGTTTGATTCCACTTTCATTCTATTCTGGTTTTTGAGAGAGAGCTTTGTGAGGGAGACAAGTCAGAACTCTGTTCGTTTGAGAGAAGATTTTGAACCCTCTTTTTACTCTTTTCTTATTGTTTAATTTAATAATCTATTCAGTTATGTTGATTGTTTCATTCTCCATGTCTGAGTAGATCCATCTTAGATTTAGGGTTTTCTCATAGGGATTTCTCTGATTGCTGGTAATTTATTAGTTAAGATTCACCATCTGAATAAGTTCTTCACCATAGGTTGTTCTCAAAGCTAATTCTGGACTGATCACCTAAAACTTAGATCTTAGGTTAATCAATTAGGCATGACAGTACATTTGAGTAATCTGACAGAACCTAGGGTGAGCAAATTAATTATTCGCAAAGAGATTTGGTTTAGTTGATTTCTGAACATATCAAACTCGATATTAAGGCTGATTTATTCTTAGGAATTTGCAAAGATATTTGGGATTCTGAAGTTTAGATTTAGATAATTCTCGCAACGACAATTGGTTAATTATAACTAAGTGATTTGAGGTCAAGAACCGCACTAGATTTGAATCCTGACTGATTGGTTATCTACATTCATTGATTTCCTAAGAAATACCTTGAGCATATATTATCTCCATCGATTTTACAACCTCTTTTATTGTTTATTGCTTTTTGTTTCAACTGAATTGCTTAGCTTGATTCGAAACTAATTTATCTATTGTGTGATTTTTTTGAGTATTTGTGGTTCGACCCCTAAATATACTGCAACTACAGCTTAGTAGTTTTAGGGTATTATATTTGAGCTTCTCAAATTCTGGCGCCGTTGCCGGGGACTCTAAAAATCGCCATTAGATTTTAGCTATCGAGTTTCGACTAAGTTCGTCGGTATCGATCGATACCATCGGTGTCGGTCGATACTAGTGTGCTGTTTTTGATTTTTTGTTACTTACGTGTCTTGTCTTTTGTGTTTCCGGTGTATGCCCACTTGCGAAACCCGGAGGAACAAGCGCACTGAGCTACTTAATCTTTCCAACAAGGAGCTAGCAAACTTGGAACGTGCAAACAGAAAAACAAAGAGGCCAGCAGAGATGAATAACCCAGTGGTATTGACTCGTGATGAAGTTGGAGCTTTGAGAGACCAAGAGGGTCATCTGTGCAATAAGAGAGGGCAACGACTTGATGAAAATGGAAACGTCGTTGTCCCTGCAGTTGTTGTGAACGTTGGGAATGATGTGGTTGATCGTGGTAGGAGAATTGGTGAGTACAACAGACCTGTTCAGTTCTATGCCAATCGATCAGCGATTCGCCCACCTGCTTTTCAGATGAATGACTTTGAACTGAAACCTGCATACTTCACTCTTGTGGGTCAGCACCTTTTTCATGGTCTTTCTCATGAGCACCCCATGGATCATATTGAGAAGTTTGAGGACTTGGTCACTAGCATCAAATACAATGAAGTGTCCAATGATTTCCTTTTCTGTAAGCTTTTCGCATACTCACTTGGTGGAGATGCAACTTATTGGCTTAAGCATTTGCCCCTTGGATCACTAACTACTTGGGAGGAGACAAAGAATGCCTTCCTGAACAATTTTTATGATGATGCCAGATCCGAGGAGCTCAAGAATAGGATCTCCAAGTTTTCTCAGGGAGTGACTGAAGCGTTTAAAGCTGCTTGGACCAGATTAAGATCATATCAGAGGGATTGTCCACATCATGGGTTCACTAACGTTCAGTTGCTGGGTATCTTCTTCAGAGGGATTGATTGGAGGTACCAGATGGTTTTGGATGTTGCGAGCAATGGGAATTTCAACACCAGGTATCCAGATGATGTTGTTGTGCTGATTGAGAACTTGGCGTCTAGCAATAGCACCAAGAATGATGATTTTGAGCGGAAGAAGCAGGCTGGAGGAATGGATGGATCGCAGATTGTTGAGGTTCAAGCCAAGCTGGACTCTGTGCACAATCTTCTGATGGGGAAGACGAAGAAAGTAGTACACTTTGCTGATGAGGTCGTGAATGTGGAAGAAGATGAAGTCGAGGATGTTAACTACGTTGGTGGTTCTGGTTTTTAGGGTCAGCGATTTGGGTACAACAACAGCCGAAACTTCAACAACAACACTCAGCGAGGTGGATACAAGTTCGAGGGAAACCAATCTAGTTTTGGAGAAAATCAATTTGCTCAAAAATCACTCCAGAGCAGTGACTTGACTCGCAATTATGGGAACTCATCGTACAAGCCTATCTCTCCCAAGTCCTCAGAGAGTAAGATGGAATCCATGTTTCAACAGATTCTTCAGGGACAGCAAAAGTCGCAAGTGGATTTCAATGGGATGATTGACTCTATGTACACTGATCTGCATGAGAAAATTGAAGCTCTCAATCTTTCTCAGAAGAAGCTGGAAACTCAGGTTGCTCAGACTGCAGCAGTTGTGAAGAGGCAAGAAGGTTTTCTTCCAGGGAAAAATGAAAATCCAAGGGCACACATCGATGTCATCACCTTGAGGAGTGGAGAAGAGGTGATTACAGGAGTAAAGAACATCCCAATTGCAGAGAATTTCGTCGATCTTGCTGAAGATGACGACTGGGATTCTAAAAATCCCCGTGTATCGACCGACACCAACCAGTGTTGACCGATACCAGTTCAGACACCTGCTCGAGGGGATCCAAAATCCCGTGTATCGATCGACACTCCCCCTGTATCGGTAGATACTGAGACACATATTGAGAAGGAACCTAAGGTGGTCGAGGAAAGGGTTTACAAACCCAAGGTACCCTACCCTCTGCCTCCTAGGAAGTCGAAGAAGGATGTGGAGGATTCCAGATGCAAGGCTATACTAGACAAGTTATTTAAACTTCTCCAGCTTTCAGGAGATATGTGAAGACGATGGTGTCTAGCAACGTGAACCTTGAGGAGGGTGTCATGATGATTACAGCTGAGTGCAATGCAATTCTACTCAACACGATCCCAAAGAAGGTACCAGACCCATGGAGCTTTGTTTTGGACTGCACTATTTTCACAGAGAGATTCGAGCGTTCTCTCTGCGATATTGGGTCGAGTGTGAATCTCATGCCACACTCAGTTGCTAAGCGAAATGGGATGACAGATTTCCAATTGATATATCATGGTTTTTACCCCGTTTAAGCCATTATATAAGTCTGTTTTATAGAGTCTTTCTACTATTTTTTAGTGGTTTAGAGTCTTTTACAGGTTTTAGCACGTTTGGAGCATAATTGGAGCTTTCTGGAGCATTTTGGAGCAAAGCAACGTTCGTGTAGCTGAGTACCCGATCTGAAGTCCCAGTGTCGATCGATAGTATCAGTCGATACTTATCCAAGCATACACGACCCGCGACTTTAATGAAGAGTTGAAGAATTGCAAAATTGTCCAGAAGACTTTATTATTTACGAGAAGCCCCAAAACGTGATTTTAGGTTATTTAATAGGATTTTACAGCCACTTTCATGGCTATACTTGATTTTACTTTGGTTTTGTGAGAGAGCTTTTGAAGGGAGACAAGTCTGAAACTCTGTTCGTCCGAGAGAAGATTTTGAACCCTCTTGTTACTATTTATATTTTATTTGATGATTTATTCAAACATGTTTATTGCTTCAATTTCCATGTCTGAGTAGATCTCTTGTTAGGTTTAGGGTTCTCATAAGCGTTATCTCTGAATGCTAGGTTGATTAGTTATTAGGATTCACCATCTGAATTAGTTCTTCACCATAGGTTGTTTGCAAAGCTAATTCTAGATTGATCACCTAGAACTTAGATCTTAGGATAATTGATTAGGCACGAGAGTGCGATTAATTACCTGATAGAACCTAAGGTGAACAAAATAACCATTCGCAAAGAGATTTGGTTTAGTTGTTTTGTGAACAAATCAAACCTGATCTAAAAGCTGATTTAGACTTTAGGATTCACAAAGAGATTTGGAATTCCAAGGATTTAGATTTAGATAGTTTTCGCAACGAGAGTTGGTTAACTATATCTTAGTGATTTTTGTTCAAGAATCGCGCTGAATCTAAATCCTGACTAGTTAGTTTTTCTGCATTCATTGATTTCCTGAGAAATACCCTGAACATATCTTTCTCCAATCGAATTTACAACCGTTTTAATTTACGTTCTGTTTTCAATATCATTGATCGCTTAGCTTAATTCTCATCTATATAATATATTGTGTGTCTCTGTGAGTCCTTGTGTTCGATCCCTACTTTACTGCAACTACTGCTTAGTACTTTTAGGGTATTAATTTGAGCATATCAAATTTGGCGCCGTTGCTGGGGACTCAATTCGCCATTAGATTTTATTCTGAGAATTTCGACTAAGCTCGTCGGTATCGGTCGATACTTGCCGTTCTCTTTTTGTTGATATCTATCGACACCACTTGGTATCGGTCGATACTCATCACGTTTTTATTACTTACGTTCTTGACTCTTGTTTTCAGGTGTATGCCTAATCGTGAAACCAGAGGGAACAAGAGTATTCAGCTAGTTGATCTGTCACTTGAGCAGCTAGCACTTTTGGAACGCACAAACAGAAGAGCAAAGAAGCCAACAAGAATGAACAACAATCAAGTGGAGTTTGTTCAAGATGAAGTTGGTGCTTATAAAGACCAAGAGGATCGGTTGTGCAATGAGAGAGGACAATGTCTAGATGGAGAGGGGAACATCATTCCACCTGCTCCTGTTGTCGTTGGGAATGTCGATGGGAACGCGAACGCTGGGAATGTTGTGGTTAATCGTGGCAGAACGATTGGTGAGTACAATAGGCCTGATCAATTTTACGCAAATCGAGCAGCGATTCGTCCGCTTGCTTTTCAGAGGAATGACTTTGAGCTGAAACCTGCATACTACACTCATGTGGGTCAGCACCATTTTCATGGTCTTTCCAATGAACATCCCATGGACCATATCGAGAGGTTTAAGGATTTGGTCACTAGCATCAAGATCAATGGAGTGTCCTATGATTACCTCTTCTACAAGCTCTTCTCATATTCTCTTGGTGGAGATGCAACTTACTGGCTGAAGCAGTTACCTCCTGGATCACTGACTGCTTGGGAAGAGACTAAGACTGCTTCTATGATGATGCACGATCCGAGGATCTAAGGAACAAGATATCCCAATTTTCTCAAGGACCTGCTGAGTCGTTCAAGGCTGCTTGGACGAGATTCATATCGTATCAGAGAGATTGTCCACATCATTGATACTCTAATGTTCAGCTGCTGGGTTTCTTTTTCAGAGGGATTGATTGGATGTATCAGATGACTTTGGATGCTTCGAGCAATGGAAACTTCAACACCAGGTATCCTGATGATGCCTATCTACTGATTGAGAACTTGGCGTCTAGCAATAGCACCAAGAATGTTGATTATGTGCGGAAGAAGCTAGCTGGTAGCATGGATGGTTCACAAATTGCTGATGTTCAAGCCAAGTAGGATTCCATGCACAATCATCTAAAGGGCAAGACAACGAAGGTTGTTCACTTTGCCGAAGATGTCGAGGTGTTCAACAAGAATGAAGAGGAGGATGTTAACTACATTGGTGGTTTTGGTTTTCAAGGTCAGAGGAATCAATTCAACAACAACCGAAACTTCAACAATAACTCTCAGCAAGGAGGTTCGAATCTGTTTGGTCAGAGATCATCTCCGAACAGTGGGTATACGAGGAACTATGGAAACTAATCTTATCAGCCCATACCTGCTAAGCTTCCAGATAGCAAGATCGAGTCTATGTTTGAACAACTGATTCAAGGACAGCAGCAGCTCACAGTGAATCTCAACGGAAAGATAGATGATGTGTAAAAAGATCTGAGTGGAAGGATCGATATGCTCTCGATACTCATCAGAAGATGCTGGAAACGCAAGTAGCTCAGACTGCAGCAACTGTCAAGGGAAAGACGACTCAGACACAGAACGAATACGTCAATGCAATCACCTTGAGAGGTGTAGGAAATCTCGAAAACCTTGTCAAAGGTGATTCCGAACCTGACTTGTCAGTATCGATCGATACCACTACCAATATCGATCGATACCAGTCTGAAGAACCGACACATGAGCCTTGTGTCGATCGACACCAACCTTGTATCGATCGACACCCTTCGGAGGCTGAACCAGAGATCGTGAAGAAACCAGAGATGATCAAGGAACGTGTCTACAAGCCTAAGGTACCATACCCTCAATTACCCAGACACCTCAGAGACCCCATTTCTCCAAAGCAGCTGCTTGGCTTTGAGAAGATGGTACGAAGAATTCCACATACACTGACTTTTGAAGAAGCTCTTGAGTACCGCCCTCTTTACAGTCACTTTCGAGATTGCAGAGAAACTGAGGATGAGATTAAGGCACTCTTCATCAAAGTCAGAAGTACACCGCATCCACTGAAGCAAATGACTAAGAGGGAAGACCCAAGGAAATTTTCAGTCCCATGCTCTATCTCCGGAGTTGAATTCAAAGAATCTCTGGTTGATTTAGTGTCTAGCGTCAATGTCATGTCAAAGGCACTCGCAGAAAAGCTGCAAATCGATGACATAAGATATACTCAGATGGTCTCACATTCGCAAACTCTTCCACATCAGTTCCATACAGTACAATCCCTGATTTGATGGTTAAGGTAGGAGACTGTCTGGTTCCTACCGATTTTCAGGTTGTAGAGATGCATGCAAGGTCTAGCACACATTTGATTCTTGGAAGACCGTTCATGGCTACGGCTGGTGCAGCTATGGACATGCACAGTAATAGAATCTCGTTCTCGTACATTGACGAACAGGTCTCCTACGAAGCCATCCCATCTAGAAGAGCTCCAACACAGATATCTTGCATCCCCGTTGGTGCAGGAGAAATATTGATGGTTGATCTTTTGGAAGAGCCTTAAGCTGAGGCAACTGTCATCAAAGATCTGGACCGTCCTCCTATCATCACCAAGAGAGTCATCAAAAAGACTAAGGCAAATAAGGAGGTGAAGGACAGAAAAGTCGAGAGCACTACACATGTAACCTTAATCCCTCAGAAGTGCAATGGAGATTCAATCGAGTACAAGGTGAAATGCAAAGTGACCTCAAGACCATTTTCTAAAGCTATAGTTCTTCTTACTCCGGAGCTGAAGGAGAAAGGACAAGAGGTTGTGGAGAACATGTTGCGCAGAACTTTGAACCTGGAGATGTCAAGTTGTGGAGCCTGTTTTGCTGCAAGCTATCATCCTATTGATATATCATGGTTTTTACCCCGTTTAAGCTATGGTATAGGTCCTATTTATGGAGTCTTTATAGTATTTTGGAGTCTTTTAGAGTCTTTTACATGTTTAGGTACGTTTGGAGCTTAATTGGAGTTTTTGGAGGATTCCGGAGCATTTTGGGAGAAAAGGAGCAGAGTCATGCATAGACTTCAGAAGTTTGGCATTCGTTGAAGAACTTTCCACCGATGGATTGAGCTCAAATTTGGACACACGACATATCAATGGATTAGCTTTCATTTGAAATTGGTTTGAGGCCATTCCAACGGTGCGATCGAAAGTTATGCCAGTTTTCGTGAAGACAGTCCAGTCTGTCGATCGACACTGTACGGTGTCGACCGACACCAGTCCAGTATCGACCGACACCAACTGCAGACAGGGAAAAACGTGATTTTACAAGTTTAAAGACCCTGCAACATGGTCCAGAAGACTTTATTAATTACAAAAAAGGCCCAGAACGTGTTTTAGCTTATAAATTAGGTTTTCAGCCACCTGTTTGGGCTATGCTTTATTTTCTATACTTTGATTTTACTTTGGTTGAGAGAAACAAGTCTGAATCTCCCTTCGTCCAAGATCAGATCTCAAAACCTTTTGTTACCCTTATTTTCTATTGATGATTTATTCAAACATGTTGATTGTTTCATTCTCCATGTCTGAGTAGATCTACTTTAGGTTTGGGGTTTTCTCATAAGTATTTCTTTGAATGCTAGGTTGATTATCTGTTTAGGATTCACCATCTGAATTAGTTCTTCGCCTTAGGTTGTGTTCAAAGCTAATTCTAGGTTGACGAATCTGGAACTTATGTCCGTTCGTGAAACCAGAAGCAACAAGAGCACTCAGCTAGTTGAACTGTCATTGGAACAGCTAGCACTTGTGGAACGCACAAACAGAAAGACCAAGCAAACATCAGGGATGAACAACCCAGTGGTTTTAAGAGCTGATGAAGCTGGAGTCATGAGAAACCGAGAGGATCATGTGTGCAATGAAGGAGGGCAGCGACTTGATGAAGCTGGAAACGTCGTTGTCCCTGATGTTGTTGTTGAGACTGTCGCGCCAGCTGGGCACGCCAACGTTGGGAATGCTGCAGGTGTTCGAGCTAGGACACTTGGCGAGCACAACAGACCTGATCAGTTCTATGCCAATCGATCTGCGATTCGCATCCCAACTTTTCAGAGGAACGACTTCGAGCTGAAGCATGCGTACTATGATCTCGTGAGTCAGAGTCCTTTCCATGGTTTACCTCATGAGCATCCCATGGATCATATCAAAAGGTTCGAGGACTTGGTCACTGGGATGAAGTACAATGGAGTGCCCAATGAGTTCCTATTTTGCAAACTCTTCCCATACTCTCTTAGTGGAGATGCTGCTTATTGGCTGAAACAGTTGGCTCCTGGTTCGCTAACTACATGGAATGAGACGAAGAATGCATTCATGTGCAATTTCTATGATGATGCGAGATCTGAAGAGGTCAGGAACAAAATTTCCCAGTTTTCTCAAGGTCCAATAGAGGGACTCAAGCCTGCTTGGATTCGCTTCAAATCATATCAGAGAGATTGACCGCACCATGGGTTCAATCAGGTTCAGCTGCTGGGTACCTTCTACAGAGGGATCGATTGGAGGTACCAGATGGCTTTGGATACTGCGAGTAATGGGAACTTCAATACCAGGTATCCAGATGATGCAGTCGTGCTGATTGAGAACTTGGCGTCTAGCAATAGCACCAAGAATGCTGATTTCGAGAGGAAGAAGCAAGCTGCAGGAATTGATGGGTCTCAGATTGCTGAAGTTCAAGCCAAGTTGGATTTCCTGATCAGGAAGAATCAGAAAGCGATCCACTTTGCTGCTGAGGATGAAGTGGAGGATGTTAACTATGTTGGTGGTTCTGGATTTCAGGGTCAGCAATTTAGGTACAACAACAACCGAAACTTCAACAACAACACTCGCAATTACGGGAACTTTTCGTACCAGTCCATTCCTCCAAAGTCTACGGATAATAAGATGGAATCCATGCTTGAGCAGATTCTTCAGGGACAGCAAAAACTGGAAGTGGATTTTAATGGGAAGATTTACCATCTGTACACTGATCTCAATGGGAAAATTGACCACCTGAATGAGAATATTGAAGCTGTCAACCTTAGTCAGAGGAAGTTGGAAACTCAGGTCGCTCAGACAGCAGCAGCTGTGAAAAGGCAGGAAGGTTTTCTTCCAGGGAGAACTGAAAATCCAAGATCACACGTCAATGCGATCTCCTCAAGTGCAAAAAATTTCGATGAGGATCCTGAAATCGCCAAGGCATCGATCGATACTCCAATGTATCGATCGACAGCAGTCCATACACTTGCACGAGAGGATCCAAAATCACAAGTATCGATCGATGCTCCTTCTGTGTCGATCGATACTGAGGAGCAGGTTGAGAAGAAGCCTGAGATTGTCAAGGAGAGGGTGTATAAACCCAAGATGCCTTATTCTATAATTCCTAAGCTGACAAGGAAGGAATGGGAGGACGCTAGATGCAAGTACTTGCTGGATAAGCAGAATGTGGAGATTCCTTTTGATGATGATGTATCTGCCAGGGACGATTCAAGAGCAAGAGTACCGATCGATACCCTACCTGGTGTCGATCGATACCCCTCGCAGAACGAGCCAGAAATTGTGAAAACACCTGAGGTGATCAAAGAAAGAGTTTGCAAGCCCAAGAAGCTGAATCCTATTCCTCAACACCTCAGAGATCCTATTACTCCAAAGCAGTTGTGTGGCTTTGAGAAGAGGGTACGAAGGATACCTCATTCGTTCACTTTTGAAGAAGCTCTAGAGGACTGGCCTCTGCTGAGTCACTTCAAGGATTGTAGAGAAACTGAGGAAGAGATCAAGGCACTCTTCATTAAGGCTAGAGGTACACCTCCACTGAGACAGTTGACTAAGAGGGAAGACCCAGGGATCTTCTCAGTTCCATGCTCTATCTCTAGAGTTGAATTCAAAGAGTCTCTCGTTGATTCAGGAGCCTGCGTCAATGTCATGTCCAGGACAATTGCAGAGAGATTGGGAGCTGATAATTAACTTCCAAAGACATCTATCACGTTCGCGAACGATTCCACCTCTCTTCCATAAGGGGCTATTGCTGATTTGATGATCACAATAGGAGATTCCCTGGTTCCTACTGATTTTCAGGTTGTAGAGATGAATGTAAAATCTCGTACGCAGTTGATTCTCGGAAGACCGTTCATGGCTACGGTTGGTGCCATTATGGACACACCCAGCAAGCACACCTCATTCTCATACATTGACAAGGAGGTGTATTACAAGGCCATCTTTAGAGGAACTCCCACACGTATCTCTTGCATCGATGCTGTAATAGGAGCAACGTTGATATCATATCCTTTGGAAGAGCCTCCTGATAAGCCTACTGTCGCAGACATTTTAGCTGAACCGCCCAGCATTCCCAAGGAAGTTGTCAAGAAGGCTAAGGCAACAAAGAAGAAGAAGGCCAAGAGCAAAAAAATCGAGAATCTCCATGTCATTTTAATCCCTCAGAAGAGTGATGGGAATTCGATTGAGTATAAGGTCAAGTGCAAAGGAGCTTCGAAGCCATTCTCTAAGGCTAGAGTTCTTCTAACTTCGGAGCTGAAAGAGAAAGGAAAGAAGTTTGTGGACAGCATGATGAGCAAAACTCTGAAGCTAGCAATGTCAAGTTGTGGAGCCTGCTTTGGTGCAAGCTCTCACTCTTATCATGCCTGATTGGCGTTACAGTCAAGCTATTAACGTTAAACGAGCGCTTGGTGGGAGGCAACCCACTGGTGAGTCTTTTATTTCTTTTATTTTTCGTTTTTGTGTCTTGAGTGAATCAGATTGGAGCAAACGAGGAGAAGCTGAACTGGCCTTGACGAAATCGCCAGGGTATCGATTGATACCCTGTTGGTATCAGTCGATACCCTGCGGGCAATGATGAAATTTTGTGTCGACTTAAGCCTGTATCGATCGATACAGGCTGTGTGTCGGTCGATACTCTATGTTCCAGCAAGGTAACTTCTTGTTTTTCCCAATTTTATTCTGTTCTTTTGTTTTCTTTCACTGACTCTAGGCTAGATAACACTGGGGACAGTGTTGTTCAAGTCTGGGGGAGGTGTCTGCTGTCATTGTTTTTGTTTTTCTTAGAATCATAAAATAAAATAAAAAATTGTCGTTTTATTGATTCAAAACTTGTTGGAGATGATGATCCTGTGCTTGAACCTATTGATTTGATTTTGTTTTTAAGTGCACAGTGTTACAGGATCAGTTCTAGATCGACTAATGAAAAATCCAAAGACTGACCAGTTGACTAGAAAACATCCATGTCTCCAGCAGAGTTCTTCTGAAGCCTGAGCCAAATTTTTGCACTTCATCAATGTGGTTAGTTTTCACAAAGCTTGATTCATCATTCATATCTGACAAAGGAACCCATATGTTTAGAGTTATGGTATCTCTCTCCCCTGTTATAAGTTGATAAATAAGAGCATAAAAGATTGAAATGATTTTCTTCGGAGTAGAGGGTTAGGAAAATTTCCAGCGATCTCATTATTCTACTTAAGAGGGAATGATCACACAAAGGTTGAAAGCGAGGTTAGAAAAGTTTCCCGTGATACCACTATTCGCCTACATCATTTGATACATTGAGAGGGAAGAACCGGGGATTCGGTGGCAAACACCAACAATACTCGCGTTTTGGACCTTGATGTGTATATGCAAAGCTGAAAATATAAAAAAAGAACATAATAAGAAATAAGTCTGGGGGAGAGAAAATAATACCAAAAAGTGTGAAAAATGGTGGTTCCTTGTCATGATATTGTATGGTAAAGAATCTAGAATGTTCTTGAACATTGGCTGCATCGATGGAACTGGTGATGAGGGCTTTATTTGAACAATGCTGCGAGATAATGTATGGAGTTTGGAAAAGCTGCGAATGTCTACGGAGAAGTACATGGTGGTTAGATCAAAAGTTGGTTAGGTGACATTTGGGTGCTTGGGAAAAGGATCTTTGCGATGGTTCCTGAATAGGTGAGTCTCCGTGTTTTCAAACCTCTTTCTCTGGTTTAGTCTTCTATTAGCTTGAGGGCAAGCAAATGCTAAGTCTGGGGGAGTTGATATATCATGGTTTTTACCCCGTTTAAGCCATGATATATGTCCTATTTATGGAGTCTTTATAGTATTTTGGAGTCTTTTAGAGTCTTTTACAGGTTTAGGTACGTTTGGAACTTAATTGGAGTTTTTGGAGGATTCCGGAGCATTTTGGGAGAAAAGGAGCAGAGTCATGCATAGACGTTATAAGTTTGGCATTCGTTGAAGAACTTTCCACCGATGGATTGAGCTCAAATTTGGACACACAACATATCAATGGATTAGCTTTCATTTGAAAGTGGTTTGAGACCATTCCAATGGTGCGACCAAAAGTTATGCCAGTTTTCGTGAAGACAGTTCAGTCTGTCGATCGACACTGTACGGTGTCGACCGACACCAGTCCAGTATCGACCGACACCAACTGCAGACGGGGAAAAACGTGATTTTACAAGTTTAAAGACCCTGCAACTTGGTCCAGAAGACTTTATTAATTACAGAAAAAGCCCAGAACGTGTTTTAGCTTATAAATTAGGTTTTCAGCCACCTGTTTAGGCTATGCTTTATTTTCTATACTTTGATTTTACTTTGGTTGAGAGAAACAAGTCTGAATCTCCCTTCGTCCGAGATCAGATCTCAAAACCTTTTGTTACCCTTATTTTCTATTGATGATTTATTCAAAAATGTTGTTTGTTTCATTCTCCATGTCTGAGTAGATCCACTTTAGGTTTGGAGTTTTCTCATAAGGATTTCTTTGAATGCTAGGTTGATTATCTGTTTAGGATTCACCATCTGAATTAGTTCTTTGCCTTAAGTTGTGTTCAAAGCTAATTCTAGGTTGACGAATCTGGAACTTAGATCTTAGGATAATTGATTAGGCACGACAGTGCGATTAATTACCTGATAGAACCTAGGTGAGCAAATTGATTACTCGCAAAGAGATTTGGTTTAATTGATTTGTGAACATATCAAACCTGGTATTAAAGCTGATTTAGAATTTAGGATTCGCAAAGAGATTTGGAATTCCTAAGATTTAGATTTAGATAGTTTTCGCAACGACAGTTGGTTAATTATACCTTAGTGATTTGAGTTCAAGAACTGCGCTACATCTGAATCCTGATTAGTTAGTTTATCTGCATTCATTGATTTTCTGAGAAATACCCTGAGCCTATATTTTTCCTCAATTGAATTTCAACTCTTTTAATTTCTGCACTACTTTCAATTACATCTCTTGGCTTAGCTTAATTCGATACTATACAATCTATTGTGCATCTCTGTGAGTCTTTGTGGTTCGACCCCTAGCTATATTACAACTACTGCTTTAGTACTGTTAGGGTATTAATTTGAGCATATCACCTATACCGGACTGATTGTCCGTACAGTCAAGCATATCACCTATACCGGACTGTTTATCTGCATTCATTGTTTTTGAGTCTTTTTCTTTTTATTTTTCGTTTTTGCGTCTATGTCAGATAAACAAGGAGCAAACACGAAATCGCCTGAGTATCGATCGATACCCTATTGGTGTCGGTTGACACCCTATGCGAGTAAGAAAGGTTCATCATGTCGACTTAAGCCTGGTATCGCTCGATACCAGGCCATGTGTCGGTCGATACTCGATGTTCCAGCACGGTAACTTCCTTTTTTTCACAATCCACTAGGTTCTTTTGTTTTCTTTCACCAACTCTAGGCTAGATAACACTGGGGACAGTGATGTCCAAGTCTGAGGGAGGTAGTCGCTGACATTGTTTTTGTAGTCGCTGACATTGTTTTTGTTTTTCTTAGAGTCAGTCGTTTTTGGGTCAAAATCAGTTTTATTGAGTCAAAACTTTGTTGGAGACTGTGATCTTTTTCTTGAATCTATTGATTTGACCTTGTTTCTAAGTGACCATTGTTAAAGAATCAGTTCTATATCGACTAATGAAAAATTCAATGGCTGACCAGTTAACTAGAAGACATTCATGTTTCCATCAAAGTTCTTTAAAGCCTGAGCCAAATTTTTGCACTTCATCGATGTGGTTAGTATCCATAGAGCTTGATTCATCATTCGTATCTGACAAAGGAACCCACATGTTTAAAGTAATGGTATTTCTCTCCCTATTACAAGTTAATTAATAAGATGCATTAAAAGATGAGATGATTTTCTTCTGAGTAGACGATTAGGAAAATTTCCAGCGATCCCATTATTCTACTTCAGAGGAGATGATCACACAAAGGTGAAAGAGAGGTTAGAAAAATTTAATGTGATACCATTATTCGCCTACACCTTTGATTACTTTTAAGGGAAGAACCGGGGATTAGAGGGAAAATACCATCAATACTCGTGTCTCGAACCTTAATATGTACATGCAAGAAACATAACAAGAAATGAGTCTGGGGGAGAGAAAATAATACCAGAAAGTGTGAAAAATGGTGGTTCCTTGTCATGATATTGTATGGGAAAGAATCTAGAAGGTTCTTGGTATTAATCACAGCGATGAAACTGGCGAGGATGGCTTGATTGAACAATGCTGTGAAATAATGTGTGTAGTCTAGGAAACTGTGAATGTCTACGGAGAAGTACATGGTGGTTAGATCAAAAGCTGGTTATGTGATATGTGGAGCACTAAGGAAAATGATCATTGCAATGTTTCATGACCAGGTGAGTCTCTATGTTTTCAAACCTCTTTCTCTGGGGAAGTTGATATATCATGGTTTTTTACCACGTTTAAGTCATGATATATCATGGTTTTTTACCACGTTTAAGTCATGATATAAGTATCAGTCGATACTTATCGAAGCATACACGACCCGCGACTTTAATGAAGAATTGCAAAATGGTCCAGAAGACTTTATTATTTACAAGAAGCCCCAAAACGTGATTTAGGTTATTTAATTGGATTTTACAGCCACTTTCATGGCTATGCTTTATTTTACTGTGGTTTTGTGAGAGAGCTTTTGAAGGGAGACAAGTCTGAAATTCTGTTCGTCCGAGAGAAGATTTCGAACCCTCTTGTTACTCTTTCTATTTTATTTGATGATTTATTCAAACATGTTTATTGCTTCAATTTCCATGTCTGAGTAGATCTCTTGTTAGGTTTAGGGTTCTCATAAGCGTTATCTCTGAATGCTAGGTTGATTAGTTGTTAGGATTCACCATCTGAATTAGTTCTTCACCATAGGTTGTTTGCAAACCTAATTCTAGATTGATCACCTAGAACTTAGATCTTAGGATAATTGATTAGGCACGAGAGTGCGATTAATTACCTGATAGAACCTAAGGTGAGCAAAATAACCATTCGCAAAGAGATTTGGTTTAGTTGTTTTGTGAACAAATCAAACCTGATCTAAAAGCTGATTTAGACTTTAGGATTCGCAAAGAGATTTGGAATTCCTAAGATTTAGATTTAGATAGTTTTCGCAACGAGAGTTGGTTAACTATATCTTAGTGATTTGAGTTCAAGAACCACGCTAAATCTGAATCATGACTAGTTAGTTTATTTGCATTCATTGATTTCTGGAGAAATACCCTGAACCTATCTTTCTCCAATCGAATTTACAACCGTTTTAATTTACGTTCTGTTTTCAATATCATTGATCGCTTAGCTTAATTCTCATCTATATAATCTATTGTGTGTCTCTGTGAGTCCTTGTGTTCGACCCCTACTTTACTGCAACTACTGCTTAGTACTTTTAGGGTATTAATTTGAGCATATCACCAATCTACAAGGATTTCGCTGGTACTTGTTGATCGCTCAGTGCGACTTCCAGAGGGACTACTCGAATACGTCCCAATCAAGATTGGGAATTGCTTGATCCCAACAGATTTCATCATTCTGGAGTACGATGCTGAGCTTAAGGATCCTCTTATCCTAGGCAGACCATTCCTTGCAACTGATGGAGCTTTGATTGATTGCAAGAATGGACAGATAGCTCTCAACATCGGTGACTTGGTTATGTCATTCAACATGGAGAAGATGATGAAGAGACCAACCATCGATGGGCAGACTTTCTTTGTGGATACCTTCAGCGACGTAGCTGAGGAGTATTTCTTGGGGATGCACCCTGAGGATCTACTGGAGAGAGCATTGGTGTGCTCCGATGACCCAGATGAGTTTCTAAGTGATGCTGCTGCTGGGTACGCTAAGATGCTCGATTTGACTGATGGAGTATCGATCGATACCCACTATATCGATAGACACCATGCATGTGCGATAGAGGAGTTGGCCGAAACTCCTAAGAAGGCTGGTGAGCTTGGTGATTGGAGTGAGGAGAAAGCTCCTAAGATCGAACTCAAGCCACTTCCAGCCGAATTGAGGTACGTTTTTCTTGGTCCTAATTCCACATACCCTGTGATTGATAATGCTTCCTTGAACAACGCATATATTACCTTACTGCTGAGTAAGCTGCGCAAGTATCGCAAAGCTCTCGGCTATTCTCTTGATGACATTTCAGGTATCTCCCCAGATCTATGCATGCACAGGATTCACCTGGAGGATGAGTTAAAGTCTTCGATTGAGTGTCAGAGGAGGCTGAATTCGAACCTGAAGGAAGTGGTCCGGAAGGAGGTGATGAAACTGTTGGAAGCAGGGATTATCTACGCAATCTCATATAGTTCTTGGGTTAGTCCAGTTCACGTTGTGCCTAAGAAAGGAGTCATAACTGTGTTGAAGAACAAGAAGGATGATCTGATCCCTACAAGGATAATCACTGGTCACAGGATGTGTATTGACTACAGGAAGTTGAATGCGGCCACAAGGAAGGATCACTTCCCATTGCCATTCATCGACCAGATGCTGGATAGGTTAGCAAGTCACACATACTACTCTTTTCTCGATGGGTACTCAGGCTTTTTACAGATTCCTATACATACAAAGGACCAGGGGAAGACGACTTTTACATGTCCTTATGGCACATTCGCGTACAGAAGAATGCCATTCGAATTATGTAATGCTCCAGCGACCTTTCTGAGATGTATGATGTCGATTTTCACAGACATGATTGAGGAGTTTATGGAGGTGTTCATGGATGAATTTTCAGTGTACGGATCGTCATTCAAGGATTATCTGGATAACTTGTGCAAGGTGCTTCAGCGATGCGAGGAGAAGCACTTGGTTCTTAATTGGGAGAAGTGCCACTTCATGGTACGCGATGGTATCGTTCTTGGGCGCATGGTTTCCAAGGCAGGGATCGAAGTTGACAAAGCCAAGATTCAGGTCATGACAAGCCTTCAGCCGCCGCGGTCTGTCTCTGAGATTCGAAGCTTCCTTGGTCATGCTGGGTTTTAGAGGAGGTTCATCAAGGATTTCTCTAAGCTTGCACGTCCACTCACCGCCCTGATGTGCAAGGAAGTCAAATTTGATTTCACACCTGATTGCCTTGCAGCCCTCGAGGAGATTAAAAAGGCATTGGTGAGTGCTCCTATTGTCCAACCACCTGATTGGAGCTTACCTTTTGAGGTTATGTGCGATGCGAGTGACTTTGCTGTTGGAGTTGTGTTGGATCAGAGGAAAGACAAGAAGCTCCATGCTATTTATTATGCCAGCAGGACGTTGGATGATGCTCAACGAAATTACAGCACCACTGAGAAGGAGTTACTTGTAGTTGTCTTCTCTTTTGAGAAATTTTGAGCCTACTTGATTGGGAACAAGGTTATTGTTCACACCGACCATGCTGCTCTCAAATACTTGCTGCGGAACAAGGACCTCAAGCCTCGTCTTTGCCGATGGGTACTTTTGCTCCAAGGGTTCGATATCGAGATCAAGGGCAAGAAGGGAGTTGAGAATGCAGTTGCTGACCACCTATCGCGAATAAAGATCGATGAAGACGTGCCTACTGATCATTTCTTGCCAGATGAGCGTATCTACTTCATTGAGACTCAGCTTCAGGATGTTTGTCGCGAAAATCTGAAATTTTCGCGAGTGCAAACCTTCTGTATCGATCAATACTCACCTAGTGTCGGTCGATACCCGTCACCATTCGGACCTGTTTTGCCTATGGACTACATCGATTTGTCTGAGGAGTATCTAGCCGCTGTCTCTTACCCCGATCGACCATGGTAATCTGATATAGCTAATTACCTTGCTGCAGATAATGATCCGAAGCATCTCAAGAAGTATGAGAAGAAGAAGTTTATGCGCGAGATGAGGCGATTCTTCTGGGATGAGCCTTACCTATACAAGCACTGCTCAGATGGTATCTACAGAAGATGTGTTGCAGATTATGAGGTGCCTGAGATTCTTTTTCATTGTCATGGGTCTGAGTATGCTGGACACTTCGCCACTTTCAAGATTGTATCCAAGGTTCTTCAAGCAGACTTCTGGTGGCCTACCATGTTCAGGGATGCTCACGCGTTTATCTCACAGTGTGATGTCTGTCAGAGGAGAGGGAAAATCAGCAAGAGACATGAGATGCCACAAAATTTCATCCTTGAGGTTGAAGTTTTCGATTGCTGGGGCATAGATTTTATGGGTCCTTTTCCCCCATCACATGGGAACAAGTACATCTTGGTTACTTTGGACTATGTTTCCAAGTGGGTGAAAGCGATTGCCAGCAAAACCAACGACTCTTCATTGGTTCTTAGGGTGTTTAAGACCATTATTTTCCCTTGATTTGGAGTACCTCGAATTGTTATAAGTGATGGTGGCACTCACTTTATTAACAAAGTTTTCGAGAAGCTGCTGAAGAAACATGGTGTGAATCATCGTGTGGCTACTCCATATCACCCTCAGACTAGTGGGCATTCATACTTTCCCATAATTTGATTGACGTGTTTATGTATTTTGCCTGAAATTCCTTCGAGAATCGTAAACGTTTTTGGTTGTTCCCGAGGTCACGCCCACCCACGCGCCTAGTTGCTTATAAATAGCGAGATGTCCCCTTCATTTCTTTTATTCTTTGGGTTTGTCAATCTTCCGAAAAACAGGTAGCTCTCTTCTCTCTCTTCTCATTTATTTTTCCGGTTAAGGTTTTCTGATTTGTCGCCGCACCGCTTTGTTTATTCGATCCGAAGCACGGCGAGCCTTTGAATTTACCGATCTATCATCATATTTTTTGGTTCATCTTCGTCGATCCGAGCTTAGTCGACCATCCCTGAGGCATGACGTCTGGTTCTACCGGTTCGGATGATTCAAAAAATTCCCTTGTGCGGCTCGGCCGTGATTATGCGAATGGTGACAAGATGAATGACTGTATTTCCCGACCTCAATGCGAGTAAGTTGCCCAAAGATATAAAATCTCACGAGATGAGCTTATTAACAGATCTACTCAGATTTTCTGAGGGTTTAGAGCGAACGATGTCGGGTTATGTGGTCGGTCCTTTAAGCAAGTCAGAATCCAAACGCCCTAGGAGGAAAGGTGAAACCCTTTCTAGTTCCACCCTTTCTGATGAAAAGTCCCTGCCGAGCTAAGGCGACGCTTCGAAATACCCGAGGAAGTTGAATTCGTCGTCCATGATTCGTCCGATCAACCCGAGAAACCTCCTTCATACTGATTCACCGTCTACGAGGGCTTCTTCTCCTTATGTTTCTTATGGTTCCCCATACTGAGGATTGTTATGCGATACCTTTGGAAATACGGGATTGCGCTGAGCCAGGTTTCGCCTCGGTGACTCCGTCATCGTATAGGGATCTTGACCAGATGCGCAAAATGTTGCATTGAAATTAACCTCCAGTACCTCCTAAACCTTCCGGAAGTCCAAAGAGTCTCTAACTCGGAGAGGGTTTATATCTCCAATAAGGCTTTTTTAGAGTCATCGAGGTTTCCCGAGTAAAGACGTATGGGAGGACCCCTTCTTCGTTGTTCGGATTTCTGAAGCCTTCGTGGATCAGTCTTGCCTCCAAATAGTCATGACGAATTGGGGATCGCTTGGTAGTTATTCCGTATATTTGTGGCTCGTCATACTGCCTGATACTTTTAACTAATCTTTGTGCTTTTGTTTTTGTAGTTCATAGCACGCTTCCACGGTGTCCAACCGATCTGCCCGAGTTGTGGACAATTTTAGCTTCCCAGAAGGTTGATTGGAGAAAAAATTTCTCGTTTGACCCATCATGGGTCGGTGCACGGATCGGCGCTAATCCAACAGCATGTCGATCGTCCTCGAACCAGCCGAAGCCCGCATCTTGCACACGACCCAGCTGGCATCCGGACGGTCGTGTGAAGAAGAGATTTAGCACAGATCGTTTGCACCGATCCAGGGTCGATCGGTGCAAACTCCCCATAACCATTTTTACCCAAACCCGACCGGCTCAATACCCGGTTCGCCCAGATTTACAATATATTGTCTAAACCTAGTTTTCTAGAAACAAGTCTTTTCTTAAGCAAAAACCCTCTCTAAGTGTGTTCTAGAGTAATCTGTAAGAGATTGATCCTTTTAATTTATGCATTTTGAGTATTGTTTTCTTTGATTCATTCTATCTATCTTCTATTTTCTAATCATCCAATCATTTGATCATGGGTTTTAACTCTTCTTTTATGGGATTTGTTGAAACCATGGTGATATATCATGGTTTTTACCTCGTTTAAGCCATGATATAAGTCCGTTTTATCGAGTCTTTTTTTATTATAGAGTCTTTTAGAGTCTTTTACAGGTTTTAGCACATTTGGAGCATTATTGGAGATATTGGAGTTTTATGGAGCATTCTGGAGCGAAACTGAAGTCTGGTGACTAAGTGCCCAATCAAAGCGTCAAGCATCGATCGATACCCCCTGGTATCGATCGACACCCATCGAAGAAGATTACAAGTCATGTCTTTTAATGAAGTTTGAAGAATTGCAGAACTTGTCCAGAAGACTTTAATATTTACAGGAAGACCCCAATTCGTGTTTTAGCTTTATAATTAGGTTTTTCACCCACTTTGATGGCTAAGCTTTCATTACTTTGATTCTACCTTTGATTTTTGGAGAGACAATTCTGAACTCCTATTTTCTATTGATTTCTTTGATGCTATATTCAATCATGTTGTTTTCAATCTCCATGTCTGAGTAGATCCACTTTAGGTTCAGGGTTCTCATAAGGGTTTTCTCTGAATGCTAGGTTGATTAGTTTATTAGAATTCACCATCTGAATTAGTTCTTCGCCTTGGGTTGTGTTCAAAGCTAATTCTAGGTTGACGAATCTGGAACATAGATCTTAGGATAATTGATTAGGCACGACAATGCGATTAATTACATGATAGAACCTCAGGTGAGCAAATTGATTATTCGCAAAGAGATTTGGTTTAATTGATTTGTGAACATATCAAACCTGAAATTAAAGCGGATTTATTCTTAGGAATTTGCAAAGAGATTTGGGATTCTAAAGTTTAGATTTAGATAATTCTCGCAACGACAATTGGTTAATTATACTTTAGTGATTTGAGTTCAAGAACCGCGCTAAATCTGAATCATGTTAGTTAGTTTATCTGCATTCATTGATTCTCTGATAAATACCCTGAACCTATATTTCTCCCATCGAATTTATAACTCGTTTACTGTTTATTGCTTTCTGTTTCAACTAAATTGCTTAGCTTGATTCTCATCAATATAATTTATTGTGTGTTTTTGTGAGTCCTTGTGTTCGACCCCTACTTTACTTCAACTACTGCTTAGTACTTTTAGGGTATTTTTCTTCTGGGTAGAAATAATTTTCTTCTGGGTAGAGGGTTAGGAAAATTTTCATCGATCCCATTATTCTACTCGAGCGGGAATGATCACACAGAGGATTGGAAGCGAGGCTAGGATTTTTCTATGATGCCATTATTCGCCTACATCCTTTGATACGTTGAGAGGGAAGAACCGGGGATTAGGTGGCAAACACCATCAATACTCGCGTCTCATACCTTGATTTGTATATGCAGGCTAAAAAACAAAAGAGAAAATATAATAAGAAATAAGTCTGGGGGAGAGAAATAATACAAAAAGTGTGAAAAAGGGTGGTTCCTTGTCATGATATTGTATGGGAAAGAATCTAGAAGGTTCTTGATACTAATTCACAGCGATGAAACTGGCGAGGATGGCTTGATTGAACAATGCTGAGAAATAAAGTATGTAGTCTGCGGAGCTGCAAATGTCTACGGAAAAGTACATGGTGGTTAGATCAAAAGCTGGTTAGGTGACATTTGGGTGCTTGGGAAATTGGTCATTTCCACGTTTCAAGAACAGGTGAGTCTCTACGTTTTCAAACCTCTTTCTCTGGTTTAGTCTTCTATTTGCTTGAGGGCAAGCAAAGGCTAAGTCTGGGGGAGTTGATATATCATGATTTTTAACTCGTTTAAGCCATGATATAATTCCGTTTTATCGAGTCTTTATTCTATTATAGAGTCTTTTAGAGTCTTTTACAGGTTTTATCACATTTGGAGCAGTATTGGAGATATTGGAGTTTTATGGAGCATTCTGGAGCGAAACTGAAGTCTGGTGACTAAGTGCCCAATCGAAACGTCAAGCATCGATCGATACCCTCTGGTATCGATCAACACCCATCGAAGCAGATTACAAGTCGCGTCTTTTAATGAAGTTTGAAGAATTGCACAACTTGCCTAGAAGACTTTAATATTTACAAGAAGACCCCAATTCGTGTTTTAGGTTTATAATTAGGTTTTTCAGCCACTTTGATGGCTAAGCTTTCATTACTTTGATTCTACCTTTGGTTTTTGGAGAGACAACTCTGAACTTCTGTTTTCTTTTGATTTCTTTGATGATCTATTCAATCATGTAGTTTTCAATCTCCATGTCTGAGTAGATCCATTTTAGGTTCAGGGTTCTCATAAGGGTTTTCTCTGAATGCTAGGTTGATTAGTTTATTAGGATTCACCATCTGAATTAGTTATTCGCCTTAGGTTGTGTTCAAAGCTAATTCCAGGTTGACGAATCTGGAACATAGATCTTAGGATAATTGATTAGGCACGACAATGCGATTAATTACCTGATAGAACCTTAGGTGAGCAAATTGATTATTCGCAAAGAGATTTGGTTTAATTGATTTGTGAACATATCAAACCTGAAATTAAAGCGGATTTATTCTTAGGAATTTGCAAAGAGATTTGGGATTCTAAAGTTTAGATTTAGATAATTCTCGCAACGACAGTTGGTTAATTATACTTTAGTGATTTAAGTTCAAGAACCGCGCTAAATCTGAATCATGTTAGTTAGTTTATCTGCATTCATTGATTCCCTGAGAAATACCCTGAACCTATATTTCTCCCATCGAATTTACAACTCGTTTACTGTTTATTGCTTTCTGTTTCAACTAAATTGCTTAGCTTGATTCTCATCTATATAATCTATTGTGTGTTTCCGTGAGTCCTTATGTTCGACCCCTACTTTACTGCAACTACTGCTTAGTACTTTTAGGGTATTAATTTGAGCATATCACATGGTGATTAGTGAGTAGTTCTTAGAGTTTGAGGATGGCTTAGGTTTAGGGTGATTCCAAGATTGATTTATGATGCTTAGGGTTAGATTACCTTGTTTCCCTTCTTGATTAGTGATTCTAATGCTAGATTGGGCTTGAGAGAGCCAATTTTGATCAAGGGGCATTTCACACCCACAAGGTGTTTGATGAAATGTCTTGATGAACTAATCAAGAGATAGTCATTCGTAGTCTATGAGAGTAGTTGTCTAGGGTGTTTATTTGGTTGATCTTGATTTTTGCACTTAATGCTTGCTAGGTAGTAATTCACAAATGATAGTTTGATCTTGGATTAGTAATTAGCATGGTTATTAATGCCTTGAGAGAGGATTAGTCACACAAGGATTAGTTATTATTGATCATTGCCTATGGATAGCTTGTTTGAATATTGAGCATCATGAATTAGTATTGGATCATCTAAATTCGATTATCCCATCCTTGAATTCGTTTATATTTATTGCATTACAACTTGTTTAGTTTGCTATATCTTGTTCTTGTTTTAGTTTGCTTAATTCACTAGTTAAATCACAACTCTTCCTTATTTAGCTTACCCATTGGATTGAACCTCTTATACTAGCAATAGTATTTTGAGTAATTGATCTCAAGACTGCCAAAAGTCCTTCATCAGTTTGGCGCAGTTTCCAATTGGGTTTTGATTTCAATTTTGAGATTTAGGTTCTTTATGAGATTAAGTCTCATTTTTTCTTTGATTACTAATGTCTTTTGCTTTCCATTGCTATCTCTCAATCTTATAGGTGTATGCATACGCGTTCTCGAGGCAACCACAACTTAGTTGAACCGAGGGATGATAGTAGGATTTTTACTAATCAATTACTCAAATCCCACTCATGTCATTGTAGTATTTGAGATATCGAACCAAGGAGGTTAAGATTGAAACACCAAGAATACATGAATCTTCCTAAGCTAGAGCAAATGTTCTTGGGTTTTATATTTTTGGGAAAAGAAACAAATGCAAGAAAGAAAACAAACGATAGAAGTGTTAGAAAATGAATTAACTATCAAGAAGATGATTAATGAACAAACAATGATTATAAAGATTGCATTAAACACTATCCTAGAACATGGGATTCACAATTATGACTAATCCACTCTCGTAGCACTAATCGCTTTGTTAATCACCAAATCAAGATCAAACCCTCGTTTGTGATAAGATGATAAACAAGCTTTAAACTCCAATCCCAATTAGTTCACTAATCACCCTTGACTTCAACTCTCATTGGCAAGGATGTGAAAAGCTCACAAAAGGTTTGGTTCAAGCATTTCATCGAACACCTATCGGGCGTGAAATGCTTAAGCTATAACTTTAATCTCTCAATCCAAAACTAGCTTTAAGATCAACCTTAGTAAACATGAAGAACACAAGTGAAAAAGACATAAACATAGATAAAATGCATTAATATAAAGATAAGGGTGAAGAAATCTTCTCTAGAGTGGCATTTGTATTAAGAACAATCAAAATCCCAATTAGACGGTGCCGATGGTGCAAGGTCCGTTTTCTTGGCCAGGCGGATACGTCTTCCTTAATACCGCGATAACTCCCTAACCGGATTTCCGAATGACCTGATTCAAACTCTCCTGGACAGCTAACTCACACTTCTACAAATTACATGAAGGTTGTGATTCAGATCAGAGGGCCTCCGTTCAGTCTCATCTTTCCGGCGTCTCGGATGGTCTTTGCATTCTACTTCGGCCCATTTCTCCAAATATCATCAATTGTCTCCAAATCAACTAAAAACACTTCAAATGCATGCAAAGACTCACTATGACCTAATGCAAACACTTAGTACTCTAATAAATACCAAAATGCTATAAAAACTATGCAAGACACATGCATGAGACACAAAACAATAACAAGAATGCATGCTAAAAAGATGTAAAATATGGGAATATCAATTCCCCCAAACTTAAACTTTTGCTTGTCCTCAAGCAAACAAGAATAAAGAAAGGGAGAAGACTAAAAATGGGAGCTCAAATCCAAAAGTGCCATAAAAAGAATTTAACTAAATTTCCAAGTTACTAGCTCTAAGATGCGATCAAACAAGTCTACTCAAAAAGAGCTAGCCATATCCTTCCCTATACGAATCAAATTCAAGCCTCAACCTACACAAGTATTCATGTCATCCAATCCTTTAACATTCATTAATCGTTTCAAGTGAATCATGCTTATGCAAGGCAAGTGAATCCATTTGGCTAGGGTGAAGGTCTTGAGATAAAGATGATCTCAAATGTATGGGATTACTCTAATGCAAGGGATCTCTCAATGAATGAGCAAGCTTTAGCAAAATGCTAAGAGTAAAAGGCAATCTATGCATACAAGGATAGACTCACATATACCCAATGCCTAAATCATCTCTAACCCTAGCATATCTACCCATGAAGTCTTTATCCTAAGCTACCCTTTTCTCACTTGGCCTTTTTGACGTCATGTCCCATTCTTGAAATCCTTCTTCCACTTCATCCTTTCTCACTTGGGGAATTTCTTCTTCTCCATTGAATCTTGTGGTCTCGTGCTTCTTTTTGTTGTTTCTTTAGCTCTT
>PKML01043691.1:0-83099 GCA_002933935.1 Eutrema yunnanense | reverse complement strand
ACTTGGTACTAGTGGTGCTTGTATGACTTGGGTCGTTGACTCGATGTCCTCATCACTCCCTCCCTCTTCATGAGGTTTTGACCCCAAAACATCATCACCTGCATCAAGACGAGCTAAGTCAGAAACATTGAATGTAGCAGACACCTTAAGCTCACCTGGGAGCTCAAGCTTGTAAGCGTTGTCATTTATTTTCTCAAAGATTTTGAATGGGTCGTCTCCGCGAGGAGATAGCTTCGATTTGCGTTGGTCCGGGAATCGCTCCGGTCTCATGTGCAACGACACCCATTCTCCAACTTCAAAGGACGCGTGCTTCCTGCCCTTGTTGGTATTCTTCACACGTAGGGCATTGGTTCGTTCGAGCTGATCTTTGACCGATTGGTGTAGTTTTTGCACGTCTGCGGCCTTCTTAGCTCCGTCGAAGTTTAAGAACTCCGTTTGAGGTAGAGGCTTAAGATCCAATGGCGTCTGTGGATTAAATCCATATACGACCTGAAAAGGAGACAAATGAGTAGCACTATGGACGGCTCTATTATAAGCAAACTCGACAAAAGGTAGAGCTTCAAGCCAAGTTTTAAGATTTCTCCCTATTGTTGCTCGAAGCAACGTTCCAAGTGTACGGTTACCGACTTCAGTTTGGCCATCGGTTTGTGGATGGCAGGTCGTGGAGAAGAGCAGCTTGGTTCCGAGCTTCTTCCAGAGGGTTCTCCAAAAGTGGCTCAAGAACTTGGTGTCGCGATCTGAGACGATCGTCCTAGGTACTCCTTGTAGTCGGACAATCTCTTTGAAAAAGAGGTCCGCGGTTTGTGTAGCATCGTTTGTCTTGGCACATGGAATGAAGTGTGCCATCTTCGAGAACCAATCCACCACGACAAAGATGGAGTCCTTGTGTCTGATCTAAGGCAAACCTAGCATAAAGTCCATAGAAATATCAATCCATGGTAAAGTAGGAATCGGTAAAGGAAGATACAAACCGTGCGGGTGAACCAGAGACTTGGCTTTCTTGCAAGTGATACATCTTGCACAGAAAGTTTCGACCGACTTCTTAAGGTGTGGCCAAAACAAGTGCTCCTTCAGCATGGCAAGAGTATTCTCAACACCAAAATGACCCATGAGGCCTCCTCTATGAGCTTCTCGGACTATAAGCTCTCTTAACGAACATTGCGAGATGCATAGGCGTTTATCTTTAAAAAGATAACCGTCATAGACATAGTAAGAAGTGTGGGCTCCCTTTCCATGGTTCTTGTATATCTCTGAAAAATCAACATCAGATTCATATAATGGAATAATCATTTCAAATCCAAGAACCTTGGCTTCCATGGTCGATATTAGCGCATATCTCCGAGATAGGGCATCGGCCACCACATTATCTTTTCCCTTCTTATACTTGATATCATAGGGGAACGTCTCTATAAACTCCAGCCACTTAGCATGTCTTCTCTTGAGGTTAGTCTGACCCCTAAGATGCTTCAAAGTCTCTTGAGGTTAGTCTGACCCCTAAGATGCTTCAAAGATCGAGATATGGTTCATCATTGATTTCAACACGAGATCAAAAGCATCAAACAACAAGCAACGAGGGCATTGAATCAAGCTCTAAAAATGATACTTTACAAGGATAATCTATCATTGCTCCTAATGCTCATGCAAAGCTACCTAATATGATATGCATCTAGACTCAATCCTAGATATGAAATGCAAACAATTTCAAAAAATTTCAAAATTATTGAAAATGCATGGGACTCAAGATGCAAAAGGCAAAATAAGATCACAAAACACATAATTAGACACCGTCCCTCCCCCAAACTTAAATCACAACGTCTCGGTGTGAAAGAAGTTCAAGAGAGAGACCAAAAACGAAAGATAAAAATGCAGAGAGACTCAAAAGGAAAAAAGTACTTACAAATGAGGAGTGAGGCTAGATGAATGGAGATGAAGGAAGAGCTTTCGACATCACCACCAATGATCCTTGCCACGACCTTGGACACAGAAGACCCATATTGATTGTTTGTTTTCTGTCTCAAGCTCTACAATGGATAGGCTTGGGGAGGTCCCTAAGGGCGCGTTTAACGTCACTAGCTTGACGATTGCTTCCTCATTGTCACTCCCTTCATGAAAATCACAAGAAAAGTGAAAAGATTAGCAACAAAAGAAAATAAAAAGCTCTAGTCTCAGGAAGAATCAAAATTCTAATGATCAATGCTAAACCTCTCCGGCAACGGTGCCAAACTGATAGTAGGATTTTTACTAATCAATTACTCAAATACCACTCATGTCATTGTAGTATTTGAGATATCGAACCAAGGAGGTTAAGACTGAAACACCAAGAATACATGAATCTTCCTAAGCTAGAGCAAATGTTCTTGGGTTTTATATTTTTGGGAAAAGAAATAAATGCAAGAAAGAAAACAAAAGATAGAAGTGTTGGAAAATGAATTAACTATCAAGAAGATGACCTGATTCAAACTCCCCTGGACAGCTAACTCAATCCTCTACAAATTCCATGAAGGTTGTGCAAGCTGATTCAGATCAGAGGGCCTCCGTTCAGTCACATCTTTCCGGCGTCTCGGATGGTATTTGCATTCTACTTCGGCACATTTCTCCAAATATCATCAATTGTCTCCAAATAACCTAAAAACACTCCAAATACATGCAAAGACTCAATATAACCTAATGCAAACACCTAATACTCTAATAAATACCAAAATGCTATAAAAACTATGCAAGACACATGCATGAGACACAAAACAATAACAATAATGCATGCTAAAAAGAGGTAAAATATGGGAATATCAAGGGACAACATACATCGTTCGTATCGCGGTGTTAGAGAAAGGGAAGCACGTGTGAGACTACAACAAGTTGAGATCGTCATAGATCACTTTGATGAGGTTCCACTTGAGGACATTCATGACAATGTTGACAACCTTCCACACCATAAGCGAGATGGTAATGAAAACCACCAAGGCCTAAAAGGGAATGGCCACAACCCACACCCACCCGCCCAAAACGTGAGGGCTCCAAACCAACCTCCTAGAGCTCAAGATGTGGTTGGTGCGGGTGATCCCGCGAACGCTCACCAGAATCACCAAGGTATCCAAGCTCCTCCGGTCGAGAATAACAACTTCGAGGTCAAAGACACTTTGATTAACATGGTCTAAAACAATAAGTTTCATGGTTTGGCCATGGATGATCCTCTTGACCACATCGATCAATTTGATAGGATATGTGGCCTCACAAAGATGAACGGTGCATCGAAGGATAGCTTCAAGTTAAGACTCTTCCCCTTCTCTCTCGGTGATAAGGCTCATCAATGGAAAATAGTCATCCTCAAGGTTCGATCACTACTTGGGATGAGTGCAAGAGAGCTTTTCTAGCCAAGTTCTTCTCACCTTCCCGAACCGCGAAGTTGAGAAATGACATCTTTAGTTTCACTCAACGGAACCATGAGACCTTTAACGAAGCTTGGGAGAGATTTAGAAGCTACACCACCCAATGTCCACACCACGGATTCTCGGACGCCTCGCTTTTGAGTACACTATACCGTGGTGCTTTACCAAAGATACATATGCTCTTGGACACCACATATAACGGAAACTTCTTGGCAAAATGAGTGGATGAAGCGATGGACCTCGTGGAGAACCTTGCTCAAAGCGATGGTACGTATGGGGATGATTATGACCGCGCCACGAGAACCACTAGCAACGTTGATGAGCAAAAGATGACCAAGGAATTGAAGAGCCTCAATGAGAAGATCGACAGGCTTCTCCATTCATCTCAAAAGCAAGTTCACTTTGTTGGGGACTATGAAGACAACCAAGGTTATCAAGATGAGGTTGCAGAAGGGGCCACCCAAGAGGAGATGAACCTTGTGGGTAATCAAGGTTACCAACGGGGTGGGTTCAACAACAACTACCGGAACAACCATAACTTCTCCTACCAGAACCCAAATGTGGAGAATCCACAAGATCAAATTTATCCTCAGCAACACCAAGGGAACCAAGGTGGTCAACAAAAGCCTTTTACTTCACAACAACAAGGCCAATCGTCCAACAACCAAGGCTATGTTCCCAGGAATACTTTCCAAGGAAACAAGGCGGGTTTCAAGCCAAAGTACCTTTCAATGCTCCACCCGGTTTTCAACAAGGATTCGTTCCCCATGGTCAAGCAACTACGTCTAAACCACAAGAGCTTTACTTGAACACCATGTTTCAACAACTTCCCAAGGGACAAGAGGAGACAAATACAAGGGTAGATTGTTCTTACAACGATCTTAACTCCAAGCTAGAGACATTGAGCTCCAAGGTTAAGCAACTTGAAGGCAAGGGAACCGCTTCCTCTTCAAGATCACAAGTCAACTACCGGGAAAGCCCGAGACAAACCCCAAGGAGTATGTAAATGCCATCACACTACGGAGTGGCACGGTCCTACCCACTAGAGAAGCCTATACCAATATCAACGAGGACATTGATAACCAAAGTGGGGAGGTGGAACTTGAGATTCAAGACGAAGTGGTAGTTGAAGACACGGTTTTGGAAAGAAAAGACAAGGGCAAATGGGTTGAAGAGATCAAGACCAAGGTTGTTGCTCAAGAGAAGCCGAAGAAGAGAGAGACTCTATTTGTCCCACCACCTTATGTGCCTAAGCTACCTTTTCTCGGACGCTTCAAGAAGAAATTGTTGGAAAAGTACAAGGCGGTGTTTGATAGACAAATGGAAAAGGTCGAGCTCACCATGCCTTTGGTATATGCATTTTTGCTTGTACCTCAATATGCCAAGTTCCTGAAGGATGCCGTGAAAGAAAGGGCTAAAGAGATGGAGTCCATGGTGGTATTGACACATGAGTGTAGTGCCATAATCCAAAAGAATGGTACCCAAGAAACTTGGATATCCGGGTAGTTTCACACTCCCGTGTGATTTGTGACCTCTTGCATTCGACAATTGCCTTTGTGATCAAGGAGCTAGTGTGAGTCTAATGCCGCTATCCGTTGCTAAAAGATTGGGATTCACGAGGTACAAGGCTTGTAGGATTTCTTTGATCCTTGCAGATAGAAGCGTTAGAGTGACAATTGGGCTACTCGAAGACTTGCCAATCGCGGTTGGAGATTTCATTGTTCCAACGGATTTCGTGGTCTTGGAAATGGACGAGGAGCCTAAGGATCCCTTGATATTCGGTAGGCCTTTCTTGGCAACCGCGGGTGCAATTATTGACGTTAGAAAGGGAAAGATCGACCTTCACTTGGACAAAGACGAGGTACTAGAGTTTGACATCAATGATGTAATGAAGAGACCCACCATCGATGGGCAAATCTTCTACATCGAAGCGATGGATGAAATGGCGGACAAACTCTTGGAGGAATTGAATCTTGAGGATAGTTTGCAAGTTGCATTGACTAAGGATCACGGTGAACATGGGTATTTGAATGAAGCTAGTGAGAGCTACAAGTTGATTTCGGATTCACCCAATGGTTGGTGAAGCCACGGTCATTGATTTGGGTCTTCAAGGGATTAAGTGTGAAGACGGTTCTACAATGAGCTTGGTCCAAGAGAGCTTTGCTTTGGAAGTGGAGCAAGATGAGAACGAGCTAGAAGCTAGCAATGGTAAGACTAGCGTGGACGGCGATTGGAGTGAACTCAAGGCACATAAGGTGGACCTCACACCACTTCCCGTTGGGCTAAGGTACGCTTTCCTAGGTCCCAATGAGTCATACCCGGTCATTGTGAACGAGAACTTGAAAGATGATGAATTGTCCTCCCTTTTGAACGAATTGAGGAAGTATAGGAAAGCCACTGGTTATTCCTTGGATGACATCAAAGACATTTCCTTTACTCTTTGCACGCATAGGATACATCTAGAAGATCAATCGATAACTTCTATCGAACATCAAATGAGGTTAAATCCGAATTTGAAAGAAGTTGTCAAGAAAGAGATTCTAAAGCTTCTAGATGCGGGGATTATCTATCCTATCTCTGATAGTAGGTGGGTATCCCCGGTCCATGTGGTGCCCAAAAAGGGAGGAATCACGGTTGTGAAGAAAGAAAAAGATGAATTGATACCCACTAGAACCATAACCGGTCATAGGATGTGTATTGATTATCGAAAACTTAACTCCGCCACTAGGAAAGATCACTTCCCACTTCCATTTATTGACCAAATGCTTGAAAGGCTTGGAAACCACCCATATTATTGTTTTCTTGATGGGTACTCGGGATTCTTCCAAATCCCGATACATCCCAATGATCAAGAAAAGACAACATTCACATGCCCCTATGGTACTTTCGCTTATCGAAGGATGCCATTCGGGTTATGTAATGCACCGACAACCTTTCAACGGTGTATGATGTCTATCTTTTCGGATTTGATCGAAGAAATGGTTAACGTTTGTATGGATGATTTTTCCGTATATGGCTCTTTGTTTGGTGTTTGTCTTTCCAATCTTTGCAAGGTACTCACTAGGCGCGAGGAAGCGAATCTCGTCTTGAATTGGGAGAAGTGCCAATTCATAGTTCGTGAAGGTATCTTCCTTGGGCACAAAATTTAGGAGAAGGGAATCGAAGTGGATAAGGCCAAGATCGAAGTTATTGTGAGCTTGGAACAGCCAAAATCAGTTAAAGATATCTGAAGTTTCTTGGGTCATGCCGGGTTCTATAGGAGATTAATCAAGGACTTTTCAAAGATAGCAAGACCACTCACAAGGCTTCTTTGCAAGGATGCGGAGATCAAGTTTGACGAAGAATGCCTTGAGGCGTTTTTGGAGATCAAAAAGGCTTTTGTGAGTGCTCCGATTGTGCAAGCACCGGATTGGAGTCTCCCTTTTGAGATTATGTGCGATGCTAAAAACTATGCGGTAGGACCGGTTCTTGGGCAAAAGAAAGACAAGAAGATGCACGTGATCTACTATGCTAGTAGGACACTTGATGATGCACAAGGAAGGTACGCTACTACGGTGAAAGAGCTACTTGCGGTTGTGTTTGCTATCGAGATGTTTAGGTCTTTTGTGGTTGGCTCAAAGATCATCGTTTATACGGATCATGCCGCTTTGAGGCATATCTATGCCAAAAAGATACCAAGCCAAGGCTCTTGCGATGGATCTTGTTACTTCAAGAATTTGATATCGAGATTGTCGATAAGAAGGGTATTGAGAATGGAGTTGCGAATCACTTGTCTAGGATTCGCATTAAAGACCTTGTGCCAATCGATGACTCACTCCCCGAAGAGCAATTGATGTTAGTGAGTGTTTTGAGAAAAGTAATCGAAGCCGTAAGAGGTTTTGAGAGGTTTTGAGGATGCTAAAAGATTGACGGATGGAAAGCTAACTTGGTTTGCGGATTTGGTAAACTACTTGGCTTGTGGAAGAGAGCCACCTAACTTGGAGGGATACAAGAAGAAGAAGTTCTTTCATGACGTCATAAGATACTATTGGGATGAGCCGTTCTTATACAAGTTGTGTTCGGATGGCTTATATTGAAGGTGTGTGGCGGAAGAAGAAATGACATGGATCTTGTTCCATTGCCATGGATCGACCTATGGAGGTCATTTTGCTTCATTCAAAATGGCGACAAAGGTTCTCCAATCCGGTTTTTGGTGGCCTAGCTTGTTCAAAGACGCTCACGCTTTTGTCATCACTTGTGATTCATGCCAAAGGAAGGGTAACATTGCTAGGAGGGATGAGATGCCCCAAAATCTCATTCTTGAGGTCGAAATCTTTGACGTATGGGGTATATACTTTATGGGACCATTCCCTTCTTTGTATGGGAACCAATATATCTTGGTAGAGGTGGACTACGTGTCTAAATAGGTTGAAGCTATTCCTAGTCCAACCAATGATGCTAAGGTAGTTCTCAAGCTCTTCAAGTCCATCATTTTTCCGAGGTTTGGGGTTCCAAGGGTTGTGATAAGCGATGGAGGGAGCCACTTCATCAACAAGTTCTTCGAGAGTCTACTCAAGAAGTACGGGGTTAATCATAAAGTGGCCACACCATATCACTCTCAAACAAGAGGCCAAGTGGAGGTTTCAACCCGACAAATCAAGGCCATATTGGAGAAGACTGTGGGTAGTTCGAGAAAGGATTGGGCTAAGAAGTTAGACGATGAATTGTGGGCTTACCGGACGGCATTCAAAACACCTCTCGGGACTACACCGTTCAATCTTCTCTGCGGGAAGTCATGCCACTTACCACTCGAGCTTGAGTACAAAGCCATGTAGGCCGTGAAGCTCCTAAACTTTGATCTCAAGATGGCACAAGAGAAGCGTTTGAAGCCTATGAGAGCTCTAAGATTTACAAAGAAAGGACTAAGGCTTTCCACGACAAGAAGATTGTGCGCAAGGACTTCAAGGAAGGAGACCCAATCTTGCTCTTTTACTCACATCTCAAGTTGTTTCCCGGGAAGCTACGATCTAGATGGTCCGGTCCTTTTGTGAAGAAAGAAGTGAGGTCCTATGGAGCCGTTGTTCTTGTAACTAAGAAAAGAGAAGAATTTGTTGCAAACGACCAAAGACTCAAACCATACCATGTCAATGAAATCATTAAGGAGGGAGTCTCACTTCTCCTGGATGATGCTTCTCACGCTTGAATGCGGTAACCCACGTCGAACTTAGTGACGTTAAACAAAGTGCTCTTGGGAGACACCCCAAGCTTATCCTTGTATATACTCTTCATTTTATGTTTTTTATTTCTTTTTTAGTTCATTTTGATGCTCTTTGGTAGATGTTCTTCATGTCTTGATGGGTTAAGAGGTCTTGAATCGAGGAACAAGGAGATGGGCAATGGGAAAAAAACCAAAATCTGGAGGACTACACCGAACGATCCTGGATCGGTGCAGTGGATTGGTGCCGAACCCGAGAGTGTGCATCGATGAAGCTCATGAGAAGAGAGCTGCACTGACCCATCCTGGATCGGTGCAGTGGATCGGTGCCGAACCCGAGAGTTTGCATCGATGAAGATCATGAGAAGAGAGCTGCACTGACCCATCCTGGATCGATGCGGTGGATCGGTGTCGTGACCGAGAAATCGAGTATTTGAGATGCATTTTCTGCACCGACCACCAGCACCGAGCCAGGGTCGATCGGTGCGGAAAAGAAGATTTGCACCGATCGCCAGAACCGAGCCAGGACCGATCGGTGCAAAGAAAGTCAACTGAAGTCAACATTTTGACCTGATTTAACCCAGTGACCCGACCCGCGCGCAACGCCTTCCCCCTGCGATTTAAATCCCTCGGCCATACCCTTTCTCTTCTCCTTCATCTTTTTGTTTTCTCCATAGATTTCTCTCTACTTGCCCAAATTTTGTGATTCAACTTGCTGCAAGCTCGATTCTACTCTTTTTGGATTCACCATCGATTTTCTTGCTTGTGCACTTACCCCCAAGGTATTTGACTCATAATTTCTTTGAAAATTCATAAATTTGTTCTTGAGTAAAAATTCCATGGAATCGTTTGGGTGATGCATTTAGCTTGATTTTGGCCTTGGGGTTTGCTAGGGAATGATTAAATTGCTAGTTTCTTGAACTGAATTGTGCTTTTGATGGAAATTTTAGAAATTGTGTTCTTGAGACATGGTGGTTTTAGCTTTCGATGAAAATTTTCTTGAGATTGTAGCCGTTTAATCGATGAACTTAAGTTAATGGATAGTTTTTGTTGGATAAAACCACCTCTATCTCATGAAATTTCCATGTCTTCTCAATTGCCCATCCTAGAACTTCTTCGATTTTGAGAATGTGCTTCAATGAAACTCATGGTTCTTTTGAGAATGTATAACGTCCTTAGGGTTTCCTTAAAGAGAAAACAAAGTGGGTTTGAAGAAAACTTCGAACGGGAAGTTTTTAGATCGAATCTTGGCTAGTTGTGGCTGCGTGAGCTACAGCCGCGGCCAAAGGTGTGTTCGACACGGGAATAGAGCCTCTGCCCACGTCCAGGAGTTTGTTCGCCATGGTCATGAGCTCTGGACCCGCGGTGGATGGCCTATGACGTTGAATAATCATTTCTTCTCTTGCTTCTTTTGCGAGACAGCATAATATGTTTTTAGTCAATTGGAAATATCTTGAGATCTATCCGTTGGATTAACTTAAAACAAACTGGATATGAAAGGTGGTTTACCAATATCTCTTGTGTCCAAACTTGAGCGTGATCAGATGATGAGATGATCTCCATCGGATGTCAAACTTCTGACGATCCAAAATTGTCCAAAATATGGGTTTTCTCCAATTTGCGTTGTTTTTGCCTAAATAACTTGAAAAGAGTCTTAAAACTACAAATATACGAAAACTATAAAAAAAAGCATAATAAAATGAGCAAAACACTTATGAAAGTGTTTAAAAAACATAGGTAAAGTGGGTAAAAATACGGTGTTATCATCTAACGCCTTTAATGTGAAAAATAAGTCATGTTAAATGTCCACATAGAGTAGAGTTAAAGTTCCGTCCTCCATAAGTTACATCAATCGAAATCTTTCTAGGGGAAAGGTCCAGCTGCAGGGTGTTTAGGTATTGCCTTCTCCTAGCAAATCCTGAACAAGTTGTCACAAGAGAGTTATTTAGAAACACATTGGTCGAAATTCAACATAAGATTTTGTCCTAATTCCCAACAAAGTTTTGACTCAATAAAAAGGCTCGATAAAAATGAAAAGGAAGAAAATATGTTAGTAATGGATAAACATGCTCTCCTAGACTTAAATCACATTGTTCCTAGTGTGAAAAAAAGCTAGAAAATGATGGAAATAATACATGAAAAAACCAAACAAAAATGAATGGAAAAGAGAGAAAGGATCGAAATCATCATGATGTGCGATTGGGTGGGAGAGGTTTTGACCTTGAATTCGTGGTCCCCTTTCTGCAATCATTGCTGGAAGTTGATGCTTGTGAGAAAGATCACCATGATCTGCATCTAGCTTTTGTAGAAAGTGCCTCTTCGTTCATTCTTGTCAAATGGTAAACGTCCTTGCAAAAACACTTGAAAATACTTGTTCAATGTCCAAAAATATCCAAAATTCGTATTTCTAGAAATAAGAACTATCCTTAAACGAATTACAGGAGTTCTAGATCCAAAGTGACATAAAAAATTTCATAAGAATAAAGTTTGGTATTTGGAAAACCTAATCGATCTAAATGGTAATCCAAGTAAGTGCATCTGATTAAAACAAAAAAAAATAGTTACCTCGACCAAAGAGGCTTGATAATGATGAATGAACATCTCAAAGGAACGTTTTCATCATTGTAAGATGTCCTGTGAGGAGTTTGGAACGATCCTAGACATGTTGGAAATGCGTTGGTCGTTTTGGAATGAAGTGAGTCGAGAATGGTCTGAGCCGCAGTTAGAAAGCTTGTGATCGCGCCCTGAGGAGGTCAAGCCATGATTGGAGAGCATGCGGTCGCGAGATGGGGGATCGATGCTGCGACCACATAGGTTGCGGTCGCGGTTAGAGGTGTTGTCGCGCCAGTTTAAGAAATGGCTGATCCCGCGATCACACGTCCCGTGGTCACGAGTCGAGGGTGACTTGCCTTGATCGCACATCCCGTTTTGGTCATCCTTAGGGTTTTCTTGAAGAGAAAACGAAGTGGGCTTGAAGCGGGCTTCGAACGAGATGTTTTTAGGTCGACTCTTGGCTGGCCGCCGGTGCGTGAGATAGAGCCGCGGCCAAAAGTGTGTTCGCCATGGGTGTAGAGCCACTACCTGTCGCCAGGAGTTTTTTCGCCGTGGTTATGAGCTTTGGAAATAGGCCCCCACTTCGGGAAATAGGCCCCCACCGTTAGGTTTTTTAGTTTTGGCTCGTCGTTGATGTCTCTTGATTGATCTAGTCGTGTCTCCAAAGAGTCTTGATCCTCCTATAATTAGGTTGATCATTTTCTTATTTTGACTATGTTCATGGTCGGTTTGTTCGGACTCGCACGGATCCTCCTCATTTGACTTTGTGGATCATGGATTATTGATCTTAACTTCGCCAAACTTTCCTTATGCATACATGTCAACGAGAACATCTTTCAACCTGTAACATTTTGCAGTGGAATGTCCATATCGTTAGTAGCAATCGCAGTATGCTTCCTTGTCCTTGCCCAACGTGTCGTCAGACTTCGGAGGTCGGTGTTCCACTAGTCTGACTTCTATCCTTGTGCTCCCTTCTTTCATTTCGGGAGCAGATGAAATTCCAGAAGATTGAGGCTTTGAATTCTTGTAGCGCCCTGCGAGTGCGAGATGCTCTTCTGCGTCTGTTGCAAAGCCCGTGATATACTCATATATTGCATGTTTTAGCATGCATTTTATTTATAGTTTCGTGTAGATAACATGCATAATCATGGTCTTGTCTTGCATTTAGGTCTCATTTAGAGATTAGGGCATTTGCACTAGGTCTAGTGTGTTCTTTCATGTTTTGGAGTATTTCCTACGTAATTGGAGGCAATTGGGCGTATTTGGAGAGTTGGACCTAAGTGGAGTACAAAGTCCATCCGAGACGCCGGAAATATGTGTCTAGACGAAGGCCCTCTAATCCGAATCAGCCTTGAAAACCTTCATGAATTTTGTAGAGGAGTGCTTTATCTGTCCAGGGAAAGGTTAATCAGGCGATTCGGATATGTAGTTTGAGAAATATAGCCGATTTTCTAAGGCGTATTCGTCTGGCCGCGAGACCAGTCTCTCATACCGGCCCGGCACAAGAAATCTCCATCAGCCGGCATGGAACATTCCCCCCACCAGGGAGTTTACCGGCCATGTACACCAGCTCCAAGTGGCCCGGTATCAACATACAGGACACTCCATCCCGGCCAGGACACAGCCGGTACACCCAGCCGGTGCCAAACTTTCACCCGAACAAGCCGAGCTCGTCCTAAGTGTCACAAATATGTGGCTAGACGGAAACCTTACAATCCGATTCAGCTTCAACTTCCTTCATAGAAGGTTTAGAGGAGTGAATAAGATTTACACAGGAATTTGAATCGGGTTATTTGGACGTATGAATAGGGAGATAAGACGGATTTACTGAAGATATGTCCGTCTGGCCGAGAGAAGATGACACCGTCCAACGAACCAGAAAAAAAAAGGCCTTATGGTATGAATCAACTCAAATGGTCTTCATAAGAGTTGTAGAGGGACGAGTTAGCTGTCTACAGGAGTTGGATTCAGGTAATTCAGATGTCAGGTTCAGGAGTTCTGACCGATGCACTGAAGACATATCTAAGTTTCGGCCGGGTCAATACCCGGTTTGTCCCGGGTCCGACCCAACTCAGCAAACACCTTTTTATATTTTACATTTTTAGATCTATCTCACTTTTTATTCATTTTTCCATTTTTTCTCTCTCTTTTTTCTCTAGAACAAGACCTTGTCTTTTTAGGGTTCTTGGGATTTTTCCCTTGGATTCTTTTGATTTATGCAAGTTTAAGGTTATATCTTTTCATCTTTATCTAATCTTTCACATTCCTATTCTCTAATCATGATTAACATCACCTCTTTCACAATATTTGGTGTGTTCTTCATGATTAGTGAGTAGTTCTTCTTAAGGCTCATGGATGAGGTAGATTAGGTGAATTTCATGGTAGATCTTGATGTCTAGGACTTAGTTTACATATTCCCTCTCTTATTTGGTGTTCACAATGCTAGATTAGGCTAGATATAGTTAATCTAGATCTTAGAGAATTTCATGCACACAAAGTGTTCGATGAAATTCCCAAAAGAACCAAATAAGGGATTTTGCTTTCTTAGCCTATGAGAGTAGTTGTCTAAGGAGCATTAGGGCCATATGAACCTATGTTTATTGCTTGTTAATCATCCTATCACAAATGATGGTTTGTTCTTGATTTGTATGATTAACAAAGTGATTAAGACCATGATAGTGGCTTAATCTTGCTTAAGTGTTCTAGGCTAAGAGAATAGCTTGTTTGTGTGAAATGACATCTAGATGGATTATGGAAGGATCCAAAATCAAGAACCTCATCCAAGAGCTTGCCTTTATCTTATTGTTAATCACGTTTTTAGTCTTTGCTTACTTGTTCTTGTTTGAATTTGAATCATTTAAGTTGTTTAGAAACCAAAAACCCCTCTTGTTAGCTTAACTTACAAAGTAATATGCATTCCTAGTGATTGAAACTTGTACCCTTGGATTCGATATCTCTTATGCTACTTAGGCATTTTGAGTAATTGATACACGGCAAAAACCTTGTATCAATTTGGCGCCGTTGCCAATTGGGTTTAGCTTTCAACATTAGGATTTTATTTCTTTTTGAGATTAAGCCTTTTTATTTCTTTTGTTAACTAATCTTTCCTTCTAGCTCTCTCTTGTAGGTGCATGAACTTGCGTTCTAAAGGCAACAACAATCTTGTTGAGCCAAGAGACGACATCAACCTTCTACACCGCGGTCTTAGAGCAAGAAGATATAGAGAACGGGTTGTGCACATTGCTAGGCTTGGTATGGAAAACGTGCAAGTGAACCCGGATGGTGGTAATGACCACGTATCTTATGCTCCACATCAAGGAGCAAATGGTGGTAATGGAAACCACCACCCACCTGCCCGTAATGGTCCTAACATAGTTGGAGCTGGTGATGCGGCCAATGCTCATGTCAACCGCCAAGGCATTCGAGCACCACCGGTTGAGACCAATGACTTTGAGGTCAAAGCTAGCTTCATCAACATGGTACAAAGCAACAACTTTCATGGCTTGGCGGTGGACGATCCACTTGATCTCTTGGATCACTTTGACCGGATTTGTAGCTTGACAAAGATGAATGGAGTCTCAAAAGATAGCTTTAAGCTAAGGTTGTTCCCATTCTCTCTTAGAGACAAGGCACGACAATGGGAAAAGAACCTTCCTCACGGTTCCATCACTTCATGGGACAAATGCAAGACATCATTCCTTGCTAAGTTCTTCTCTCCCTCTATAACGGCTAAGCTAAGGAATGAGATCTCAAGCTTCACTCAACGTGCAAATGAGAGCTTCAATGAAGCATGGGAGCGGTTTAGGGGCTATACATCGCAAAGACCTCATCATGGATTCTCGGATGCTTCCCTCTTGAGCACACTTTATATATCATGGTTTTTACCCTGTTTACACCATGATATAAGTCCTTTTTATATAGTATTTCTAGTGTTTTGTAGTATTTTAGAGTCTTTTACAGGTCTTAGCACGTTTGGAGCCTAATTAGAGTTATTGGAGCTTTCTGGAGCAGTTTGGAGCAGAAGCTGAAGTCGTCTTACTGAGTACATGATCTCACGACAAGCATCGATCGATACCCCCTGGTATCGATCGATACTCATCGCAGCAAGACACGACCCGCGAGTTTTCCAAGACTTGAAGAATTGCAAAAGTGCCCAGAAGTCTTTAATAATTACAAGAAGACCCCAACTCGTGTTTTAGATTATAAATAGGATTTTACAGCCACATGTTTAGGCTATGCTTTATTTTTGTTCTGGTTTAAGAGAGAACTTGGTGAGAAGAGAGACAAGTCTGAATTTTCCTTCGTCCGAGATTCAGATCTCAAACATCTTGTTACTCTCTCTTATTATTTATTTGAGTATTTATTCAGTCATGTTTATTGATTCAATCTCCATGCCTGAGTAGATCACCTGTTAGGTTTGGGGTTTTCTCATAGGGATTTCTTTGAATACTAGGTTGATTATATGTTTAGGATTTATTATCTGAATAAGTTCTTCACCTTAGGTTGTTCTCAAATCTAATTGTAGATTGATCACCTAGAACTTAGATTTTAGGATAATTGATTAGGCACGAGAGTGCGATTAATTACCTGATAGAACCTAGGTGAGCAAATTGATTATTCGCAAAGAGATTTGGTTTAATTGATTTGTGAACATATCAAACCTGAACTTTAAAGCTGATTTAGACTTTCGGATTCGCAAAGAGATTTGGAACTCCTAGGATTTAGATTTAGATAGTTTTCGCAACGAGAGTTGGTTAATTATATTTTAGTGATTTGAGTTCTAGAACCGTGCTTAATCTGAATCATGTTAGTTAATTAGGCTGCATTCATTGATTTCCTGAGAAATACCCTGAACCTATCTGCCTCCAACTGAATTTACAACACTTTTACTTGCAATCTTGTTTTCAATTACATCTTTTGATTTAGCTTATTTCGGATCTATATAATCTATTGTGTGATAACTGAGTTCTTGTGTTCGACCCCTGATTTACTGCAGCAACTGCTTTAGTACTATTTAGGGTATTAAATTGAGCATATCAATTTTGGCGCCGTTGCCGGGGACTCAATTCGCCATTAGATTTTAGCTAAGAAATTCGTCTAAATCGCCCGAGTATCGATCGATACCCTTGAGTATCGGTCGATACCCGTCGTAAATTTCAGTTACTTACGCTCTTTACTTTTGGATTTCAGGTGCATGCTTAATCGAGAAACCAGAAGCAAAAAGAGCACTCCGCTAGTTGATCTATCACTGGAACAGCTAGCACTCGTGGAACGAACAAACAGGAAAGCAAAGAAATCAGCTAAGATGAACAACAATCAAGTGGGGTTGGTTCGTGATGCAGCTGGTGCTTACAGAGACCAAGAGGGTCAGTTGTGCAATGAGCAAGGACAGCGTCTGTATGGAGAGGGGATCGTCATTCCACCTGCTCCTGTTGTCGCTGAAAATGCCGCTGGGAACGCGAGGAATGCTGTGGTTAATCGTGGAAGAACGATTGGTGAGTACAACAGGCCGGATCAGTTTTTCGCCAATCGGTCAGCAATTTGTCCTTCTGCGTTTGAGAGGAACGACTTTGAGCTGAAACCTGCTTACTACACTCTAGTGGGACAGCATCTCTTTCATATTCTTCCTCATGAGCATCCGATGGACCATGTGGAGAAATTCGAGGACTTGATCACTAGCATCAAGAGCAATGGAGTGTCCTACGATTATCTCTTCTGCAAGCTTTTCCCTTACTCTCTAGGTGGGGAAGCTACTTACTGGCTGAGGCAGCTACCTCCTGGATCGCTAACTAATTGGGAGGACACTAAGAGGGCCTTCCTGATCAATTTCTACGATGATGGACGATCTGAAGATCTGAGAATAAAATCTCCACTTTTTCTCAAGGACCTACTGAGGCGTTCAAGGCTGCTTGGACGAGATTCATATCGTACCAGAGAGATTGTCCACATCATGGATACTCTGATGTGCAGCTGCTGGGTATCTTCTTTCGAGGAATAGATTGGAGGTATCAAATGGCTCTGAACTCTTCAAGCAATGGTAATTTCAACACCAGGTATCCTGAGGACGCCTATGTGTTAATTGAGAACTTTGCCTCTAGCAGTAGCACCAAGAGTGCAGATTTTGAGCGCAAGAAGCTGGCTGGTAATCAGGATGGGTCGCAGATCGCTGAGTTTAAGGCTCAGCTGGATTCGATGCACAGTCTTCTGCTGGGAAAGACAACAAAGGCCGTTCATTTTGCTGAAGATGTTGAGGTATTCAATGAGAGTGAAGCAGAAGATGTCAACTACATTGGTGGTTCTGGTTTTCCAGGACAGAGGAACCAGTTCAGCAACAATCGGAGCTTCAACAACAACTTCCAGCAAGGAGGATTCAACCAGAAACCTGCCCAGAACAGCGGTTACACCAGGAACTACGGAAGTCCTTCTTATGAGCATGTGACTGCTAAAACATCAGAGAACAAGATTGAGGCCATGCTTGAAACGATCATTCAAGGACAGCAGCAGATCACAGTGACCTTCAATGGCAAGATGGATGCCATGTACAAAGATCTGAATGGAAGGATATATGCTCTTGGTATTGGTCAGAAGAAGCTGGAAACTCAGGTAGCTCAGACTTCAGCAGGTTCGAGGAGACAAGAAGGTTTTCTTCCAGGAAAAGGAGAGAACCCAAGGGCACACATCAATGCCATTACCTTGAGAAGTGGTAAGGAGGTCACTTCAGGAGCAAGAGTAGACCAACATGCTGTGAATTTTGAGATATCTGACGATGAGAACACTGAAATCGCCAGAGCATCGATCGACACTACCCAGCATCGATCGACACCGATCAGGATTCTTACACGGGAAAACTCAAAATCCCGTGTATCGATCGATACCCCTCTAGTATCGATCGATACCGAACCTGAAAATGATGCAGTACCTGAGGTTACAAAGGAGAAGCCTAAAGCGTTACCAGAGAGGGTCTACATACCGAGGATACCTTATCCCAGAGCCCTTGGGAAGACTAAGAAGGAGGTAGAGGACGCTAGATGCAAGTAAATTTTGGACAAGCTGGTTGTTGAACTTCCCTTCATCGATGCTATCAAAACTTTTGCAGCTTTCAGGAGATATGTCAAGAAGATGGTGTCCAGCAATGTGAACCTTGAAGACGGTTGTCTAATGATCACTCATGAGTGAAATGCAATCTTAAACAACAGGATCCCAACGAAACTACCAGATCCAGGGAGCTTTGTCTTGGATTGCACAATTGCTACTGACAGGTTTGAGCGTTCTCTTTGTGAACTTGGCTCAAGTGTCAACCTCATGCCTTACTCGGTTGCTAAGAGAATGGAAATGACAGACTTCACTTCTACGAGAATCTCGCTGATACTCGCTGATCGTTCAGTTAGACTTCCAGAAGGATTGCTCGAGGATGTTCCGATTATGATTAGGAATTGCTTAATCCCAACTGATTTCATTGTCTTGGAGTATGATTCGGAACCCAGAGATCCTCTGATCTTGGGAAGGCCATTCCTAGCAACAGCTGGTGCTCTATTTGATTGCAGGAATGGGAAGATAGCTCTTAACATTGGTGAGTTGTGATATGCTCAATTTAATACCCTAAGATACTAAAGCAGTTGTTGTAGTAAGTGTAGGGGTCGAACCACAGAAAACTCACAGAGATCACACAATAGATTATGAAGTGTCGAATTACGCTAAGCCAAACAGTTGTAATTAAAAGCAGTGCAGAAATTAAAGGAGTTGTAAATCAATTGAGAAATATAGGCTCAGGGTTTTTCTCAGGAAATCAATGAATGCAGATAAACTAACTAACAGGATTCAGATTTAGCGCAGTTCTTTTCTCAGCTTGTTCCTTAGCTCTCGCTGCCTCATACATGGTATCCTGGTCTTCCCAAAATTGGGCGATGTTGAATCGTTTTGGTACGACTTGAGTCACAGTTTTTGGCTCGATCTGCGATGGGAATCGATCGATACCAGGCAGGGTATCGATCGATACTCCTGCTTTTGAATCGTTCCTGACAGGTTCATCTTCATCAAAAAGAAGCTCCACGTTCGGGTTATCCAGCATATACTGTAGTTTAGCAATCTCCCATTCCTCCCTTGTCAGCCCAGGAACACTAGGATAAGGCATCCCGGGTATGTACACTCGTTCTGCAACGACCTTAGGCACCACAGTCGAAGTATCTTGTATCTTCTCAGAAATTGCCTTGGTATCGACCGATACCAATGGGGTATCGATCGATACACGGGTTTTTGAATCCATTCGAGCAGACGTCTGGGCTGGTATCGATCGATACTGGGGAGTATCGATCGATGCTTGTGCGATTTCAGGAACTGCATCGAAATTTTCTGCACGTGAGCCGATGGCATTGACTTGTGCATTGTGTGAATGAACCGCCTTTCCCTTGGAATTTGCTGCAGTCTGAGCTACTTGCGTCTCCAGCATCCTGTGGCCCGTTTTTAGAGCTTCGATCCTTTCACTCAAATCGGTGTACATGGTGTCCATCTTACCATTTAAGTTCACAGTGATTTGCTGCTGTCCTTGAACGAGCGTTTCAAACATAGCTTCAATCTTGTTCTCAGGAGCTTTGGGTGGTGGGGGTTGGTACCCTCCTTGCTGACCGTAGTTGGTGAAGTTTCGATTGGTGTTGTACCCAGATCTCTGACCCTAAAAACCAGAACCACCAACGTAGTTACAATCTTCCACTTCATTCTCAGCAGCAAAGTGGACGGCCTTTGTTGTCTTTCCCAGCAGAAGACTGTGCATAGAATCCAGCTGAGCTTTAACCTCAGCGATCTGCGACCCATCCTGATTACCAGCCAGCCTCTTGCGCTCGAAATCTGCGCTCTTGGTGCTACTACTAGAGGCAAAGTTCTCAATCAACACAATAGCATCCTCAGGATATCTGGTGTTGAAATTACCATTGCTCGAAGAGTCCAGACCCATCTGATATCTCCAATCTACTCCTCTGAAGAAGATACCCAGCAGCTGCACATCAGAGTATCCATGATGTGGACAATCTCTCTGATACGATCTGAATCTTGTCCAAGCAGCCTTGAACGCCTCAGTAGGTCCTTGAGAAAAAGTGGAGATCTTATTCCTCAGATCTTCAGATCGTCCGTCATCATAGAAGTTAATCAGGAAGGCTCTCTTGGTGTCCTCCCAATTAGTTAGCGATCCAGGAGATAGCTGCCTCAGCCAGTAAGTAGCTTCTCCACCCAGAGAGTAGGGGAAGAGCTTGCAGAAGAGATAGTCGTAGGACACTCCATTGCTCTTGATGCTAGTGACCAAGTCCTCGAACTTCTCTACATGGTCCATTGGATGTTCATGAGGAAGACCATGGAAGAGATGCTGTCCTACTAGAGTGTAGTAAGCAGGTTTCAGCTCGAAGTCATTCCTCTCATACGCAGGAGGACGAATCGCTGACCGATTGGCGAAAAACTGCTCTGGCCTGTTGTACTCACCAATCGTTCTTCCACGATTAACCACAGCATACCCAACGTTGGCGCGCCTAGCTGGCGCGACAATCTCAATAACAGGAGCAGGGACAACGATGTTTCCAGCTTCATCAAGTCGCTGCCCTCTCTCATTACACACATGACCCTCTTGGTCTCTCAGAATTCCAGCTTCATCAGCTCTTAAAACCACTGGGTTGTTCATCCCTGATGTTTGCTTGGTCTTTCTGTTTGTGCGTTCCACAAGCGCTAGCTGTTCCAGTGACAGTTCAACTAGCTGTGTGCTCTTGTTGCTCCTGGTTTCACGAACATGCATACACCTGCAAACAAAACACTAGGCAAAGCACGTAAGTAACCAGAAAAATACGTTGAGTATCGATCGATACCAAGTGGTGTCGATCGATACCAACAAAGAAATCGCCGGAGTATCGACCGATACTAGTGAGTATCGATCGATACCGACGAACTTAGACGAAATTCTAAACTAAAATCTAATGGCGAAATTGAGTCCCCGGCAACGGCGCCAAAATTGATATGCTCAATTTAATACCCTAAAGTACTAAAGCAGTTGTTATAGTATAGCTAGGGGTCGAACCACAGAAGACTCACAGAGATCACACAATAGATTATGAAGTGTCGAATTACGCTAAGCCAAACGAATGTAATTAAAAACAGTGCAGAAATTAAACAGTTGTAAATCAATCAGGGAAATATAGGCTCAGGGTTTTTCTCAGGAAATCAATGAATGCAGATAAACTAACTAACAGGATTCAGATTTAGCGCAGTTCTTGAACTCAAATCACTAAAATATAGCTAACCAACTCTCGTTGCGAAAACTATCTAAATCTAAATCCTAGGAATTCCAAATCTCTTTGCGAATCCTAAATTCTAAATCAGCTTTAATATCAGGTTTGATATGTTCACAAATCAATTAAACCAAATCTCTTTGCGAATAATCAATTTGCTCACCTAGGTTCTATCAGGTAATTAATCGCACTCTCGTGCCTAATCAATTATCCTAAGATCTAAGTTCTAGGTGATTAATCTAGAATTAGCATTGAGAACAACCTAAGGTGAAGAACTAATCAGATAGTGAATCCTAACAGAAAATCAACCTAGCATTCAAAGAAATCCCTATGAGAAAACCCTAAACCTAACAGGTGATCTACTCAGACATGAATATTAAATCAATAAACATGTTGAATAAATACTCTTATATAAAATCAGAAAGAGAAAAAAGGTTTTGAGATCTGATCTCGGACGAAGGGAGATTCAGACTTGTCTCAAACCAAAGAGAAAATAAAGCTTAAAGAGGCATAGCCTAAACAATGGCTGTAAAATCCTATTTATAACCTAAAACACGATTTGGGGTCTTCTTGTAATTATCAGAGACTTCTGGGCACTTTTGCAATTCTTCAAACCTTCATTAAGTCGCGACTTTGAAATCTGCTTCGATGGGTATCGATCGATACCAGGGGGTATCGATCGATACTGGACGTGAAATCGGGTATTTAGCCAGCAGACTTCAGTTTCGCTCCAGAATGCTCCAGAAACTCCAATATCTCCAAGAATACTCCAAATGTGCTAAAACCTGCAAAAGACTCTAAAAGACTCCAAAATACTAGAAAAGACTCTATAAAAGGACTTATACCATGGCTTAAATAGGGTAAAAACCATGATATATCAAGTTGGTCATGAATTTTAACATGGAGAAGATGATGAAGAGACCAACCATCGATGGACAGACTTACTTTGTTGATACGTTCTGTGACATTGCTGAAGAGTACTTCCTGGAGATGCATCCTGAGGACCCATTGGAAAGAGCACTGGTCTGTTCAGCAGAGTCAGAGGTTAATTCGAGTGATGTTGCTGCTGAATACGGGAAGATGCTCGATTCAGCACTGCAAGCATCGATCGATACCCTACGGCCAGAAAGAAGTTTGGCCGAAAGAACCAAGCAAGCTGCTGGGCTTGGAGATTGGAGCGAGGAGACAGCTCCTAAAGTGGAACTCAAACCACTTCCTGCGAATTTAAGGTATGGTTTTCTTGGTCCTAATTCCACGTTCCCAGTAATCATTAATGCTTCTTTGAACAACGCAGAGGTTACCTTACTGCTAAGCAAGCTGCGCAAGTATCGCAAAGCTCTTGGCTATTCTCTTGATGACATTTCAGGTATATCGCCGGACCTGTGCATGCATAGGATTCATCTTGAGGACGAGTCAAAGGCTTCAATTGAGCATCAAAGGAGGGTGAATCCGAACCTGAAAGAGGTGGTTAAGAAAGAGGTCATGAAACTCTTAGATGCAGGAGTTATCTATGCCATCTCAGATAGCTCTTGGGTCAGTCTAGTGCACGCTGTTCCTAAGAAAGGAGGGATAACAGTGGTGAAGAATGAGAGGGATGAGATGATTCCTACGAGGACTATCATTGGGCATCGAATGTGCATCGACTATAGGAAGCTGAATGCAGCTACACGGAAATATCACTTACCATTGCCATTCATTGACCAGATGTTGGAGAGGTTGGCTAGTCATCCCTACTATTGCTTCCTTGATGGATATTCAGGTTTCTTCCAGATTCCTATCAATCCAGATGATCAAGGGAAGACCACTTTCACATGTCCCTATGGCACATTCGCATACAGGAGAATGCCATTCGGATTGTGTAACGCTCCAGCCACTTTTCAGAGGTGCATGATGTCTATCTTCACAGACATGATTGAGGATTTCATGGAGGTGTTCATGGATGATTTTTCAGTATATGGATCATCGTTCAAAGACTGTTTGGCTAACTTGTGTAAGGTGCTCCAGAGGTGTGAAGAGAAACACTTGGTCCTTAATTGGGAAAAGTGTCATTTTATGGTTCAAGATGGCATCGTGCTTAGGCATAAGGTTTCTGAAGCTGGGATCGAAGTCGACAAAGCCAAGATTCAAGTCATGACAAGTCTCCAACCACCGACTTCTGTGAAAGATATTCGGAGCTTCCTTGGTCATGCTGGGTTTTACAGGAGGTTTATCAACGATTTCTCCAAGATAGCACAACCACTCATTGCCTTATTGTGCAAGGAGATCAAATTTGATTTCACACCTGATTGTCTTGCAGCCTTTGAGGAGATTAAAAAGGCTTTGGTGAGTGCTACGATTGTGCAACCTCCTGATTGGACTCTGCCTTTTGAGATCATGTGCGATGCTAGTGATTTTCTTGTTGGGTCAGTTCTGGGTCAGAGGAAAGATAAGAAACTGCATGTCATCTACTATGCCAGCAGGACTTTGGATGATGCTCAGAGGAATTACAGCACCACAGAGAAGGAACTACTTGCAGTTGTTTTCTCCTTTGAGAAATTCCGATCTTACTTGATTGGGAGCAAGGTGGTTGTTCATACTGATCATGCTGCTCTCAAGTATCTGATGAATAACAAGGATCTCAAACCTCGTCTTTGTCGTTAGGTTATTTTGCTACAAGGATTTGACATCGAGGTTAAGGACAAGAGAGGCATAGAAAACGGAGTCGCGGACCATCTCTCGCGAATGCGGATCGATGCAGACGTCCCTATTGATGATCAACTACCCGAGGAAGCCATTTACTTCATTGAGACTAGGTTTCAGATGAATCTCGCAGAGAATCAGCAATTTTCACGAGTTGCAGGTTTCAGTATCGATTGATACCCTGCTGGTATCGGTCGATACCCAGGCGATTCCGAACCTGTGTTCATTGTTGATCATCCTGGTGTTTCTGAGCACCATCTCGTCGCTGCAGCCGATTCTAATAGTCCATGGTACGCTGATATTGCCAATTACCTCGCTGCAGATGCAGAGCCAAGACACCTCAAGAAGTATGAAAAGAAGAAGTTCATGCGCGACATAAGGAGATTCTTTTGGGATGAACCTTACCTGTATAAGCATTGTTCTGATGGTATATACAACAGATGCGTTGCTGAATCAGAGGTTCCAGGTGTCTTGTTTCATTGCCATGGATCCGACTATGCTGGACACTTTGCCACTTTCAAGACAGTGTCCAAGGCTCTTCAAGCAGGCTTCTGGTGGCCTACCATGTTTAAGGATGCTCATGCTTTCGTCTCACAGTGCGATGCTTGTCAAAGGAGAGGGAAAATCAGTAAGAGACATGAGATGCCACAAAATTTCATCCTTGAGGTTGAAGTTTTCGATTGCTGGGGCATCGATTTTATGGGCCATTTTCCATCGTCACACAAGAAGAATTACATCCTGGTTGCTGTGGACTATGTATCCAAATGGGTGGAAGCGATAGCTAGTGAGAAAAATGACTCCGCAGTGGTTCTCAAGCTGTTTAAGACCATCATTTTTCCCCGCTTTGGAGTACCTCGAATTGTGATAAGTGATGGTAGCTCTCACTTTATCAACAAGGTTTTCGAGAGGTTGTTGAAGAAGTATGGTGTGAACCATCGTGTAGCTACTCCATATCACCCTCAGACAACTGGGCAAGTCGAGGTATCCAACAGGCAGATCAAGGAGATTTTGGAAAAGACAGTGAATGCTTCTAGGAAGGATTGGTCTACGAAGTTGGATGATGCACTATGGGCATACATGACTGCTTTCAAGACACCGTTGGGTACTACACCTTTCCAAATGCTGTATGGGAAAGCATGTCATCTTCCAGTGGAGATTGAGCACAAGGCTGCCTGGGCAACGAAGCTGCTGAACTTCGACATCAAACCAGCTGCTAAGAGGAGATTGATTTAGTTGAACGAGATGGATGAGATCAGGCACCACGCTTATGAGATCTCAAGGCTGTACAAGGAGAGAACCAAAGCCTATCATGATAAGAAGATCATCTCCAGACACTTCGAACCAAATGACCTGGTACTTCTGTATAACTCTCGTTTGCAATTGTTTCCTGGTAAACTACGTTCTCGTTGGTCAGGTCCCTTCACAGTCAAAGAGGTCAGACCACATGGTGTTGTAGTGTTGATCAATCGCAAAGGCGAAGAGTTCACTGTCAATGGACAAAAAGTGAAACACTATTGGGCGAAAGTCGAGATTCCAACAGGGCAGATAATGCCTTTGGATGATGCACCAACAACCTGAATGGCGTTACAGTCAAGCTATTGACGTTAAACGAGCGCTTGGTGGGAGGCAACCCACTGGTGAGTCTGTCTTTGAGTCGTTTTTCCTTTTATTTTCGTTCGTTTTTGTGTTTGTGTCAGGATAAACAAGGAGCAGACTCGAAATCGCCTCAGCGTCGATCAATACCCCATTGGTATCGATCGACACCGATCACGAAAATACGGTTCATCAAGTCGATTTAAGCCTGGTATCGCTCGATACCAGGCTGTGTGTCGATCGATACTCGATGTTCCAGCAAGGTAACTTCTGGTTTCTCTTCGTTTCTTCTATTCTTTTGTCTTTTTTTACCTACTCTAGGCTAGATCACACTGGGGACAGTGTTGTTCAAGTCTGGGGGAGGTGTCTGCTGACATTGTGTTTGTTTTTCTTAGAATCAGTCGTTTTATCGAGTCAAAATTGTTTTATTGAGTCAAAACTTGTTGGAGATAATGATCATGTGCTTGAACCTATTGATTTGATTTTGTTTTTGAATGCACAGTGTTACAGGATCAGTTCTAGATCGACTAATGAAAAATCCAAAGACTGACCAGTTAACTAGAAAACATCCATGTCTCCAGCAGAGTTCTTCTGAAACCTGAGCCAAATCTTTGCACTTCATCAATGTGGTTAGTGTTTTTAGAGCTTGATTCATCATTCATATCTGATAAAGGAACCCATGTGTTTAGATTAATGGTATCTCCCTCCCCTGTTATAAGTTGATAAATAAGAGCATAAAAGATTGAAATGATTTACTTCTGAGTAGAGGGTTAGGAAAATTTCCAGCGATCCCATTATTCTACTTAAGAGGGAATGATCACACAAAGGATTGGAAGCGAGGCTAGGATTTTCCTATGATGCCATTATTCGCCTACATCCTTTGATACATAGAGAGGGAAGAACCGGGGATTTGGTGGCAAACACCATCAATACTCGCGTCTCATACCTTGATGTGTATATGCAAAGCTGAAAATAAAAGAAAAGAGAACATAATAAGAAATAAGTCTGGGGGAGAGAAATTGATACAAAAAGTGTGAAAAAGGGTGGTTCTTTGTCATGATATTGTTTGGTAAAGAGTCTAGAAGGTTCTTGAACATTGGCTGCAGTGATGAAACTGGCGATGAGGGTTTTATTTGGACAATGCTGTGGGATAATGTGTGGAGTCTGGGAAAGCTGTAAATGTCTACGGAGAAGTACATGGTGGTTAGATCAAAAGCTGATTAGGTGACATTTGGGTACTTGGAAAGAGGGTCATTTCGATGGTACATGAACAGGTGAGTCTCCGCGTTTTCAAACCTCTTTCTCTGGTTTAGTCTTCTATTTGCTTGAGGGCAAGCAAAGGCTAAGTCTGGGGGAGTTGATATATCATGGTTTTTACCCTGTTTAGACCATGATATAAGTCCTTTTTATAGAGTCTTTCTAGTGTTTTGTAGTATTTTAGAGTCTTTTACATGTCTTAGCACGTTCGGAGCCTAATTGGAGTTATTGGAGCTTTCGGGAGCAGTTTGGAGCAGAAGCTGAAGTCGTCTTGCTGAGTACCTAATCTCACGGCAAGCATCGATCAATACCCCCTGGTATCGATCGATACTCATCGCAGCAAGACACGACCCGCGAGTTTTCCAAGACTTGAAGAATTGCAAAAGTGCCCAGAAGTCTTTAATAATTACAAGAAGACCCCCAACTCGTGTTTTAGGTTATAAATAGGATTTTACAGCCACATGTTTAGGCTATGCTTTATTTTTGTTCTGGTTTAAGAGAGAACTTGGTGAGAAGAGAGACAAGTCTGAATTTCCCTTCGTCCGAGATTCAGATCTCAAACATCTTGTTACTCTCTCTTATTATTTATTTGAGTATTTATTCAGTCATGTTTATTGATTCAATCTCCATGCCTGAGTAGATCACCTGTTAGGTTTGGGGTTTTCTCATAGGGATTTCTTTGAATGTTAGGTTGATTATCTGTTTAGGATTCATTATCTGAATAAGTTCTTCACCTTAGGTTGTTCTCAAAGCTAATTCTAGATTGATCACCTAGAACTTAGATTTTAGGATAATTGATTAGGCACGAGAGTGCGATTAATTACCTGATAGAACCTAGGTGAGCAAATTGATTATTCGCAAAGAGATTTGGTTTAATTGATTTGTGAACATATCAAACCTGAACTTTAAAGCTGATTTAGACTTTAGGATTCGCAAAGAGATTTGGAACTCCTAGGATTTAGATTTAGATAGTTTTCGCAACGAGAGTTGGTTAATTATATTTTAGTGATTTGAGTTCTAGAACCGTGCTTAATCTGAATCTTGTTAGTTATTTAGGCTGCGTTCATTGATTTCCTGAGAAATACCCTGAACCTATCTGCCTCCAACTGAATTTACAACACTTTTACTTGCAATCTTGTTTTCAATTACATCTTTTGATTTAGCTTATTTCGGATCTATATAATCTATTGTGTGATAACTGAGTTCTTGTGTTCGACCCCTGATTTACTGCAGCAACTGCTTTAGTACTATTTAGGGTATTAAATTGAGCATATCAACACTCTACCGCGGAGCACTTCCTAAGATTCGTATATTGCTTGACACCACTTCTAATGGAAACTTCTTAGTCAAATACGTGAATGAAGCAATGGAGTTGGTTGAGAACCTTGCTTTGAGTGATGGTACATATGGTGATGAGTACGTGAGTAAATATAGAAGGTACTCCAGGGTCATGATATACGGGGACTTCACCTTCATCTAATCTTGTTAACCTGACCAAATGAGTGAAAAAGTAATTCACATTAAAATGCATATCATGTGTATACAAATTAAATGGCAAAGTGGACATGATGTGATTGATTTTAGCAGTTACCTTGATTTCGTTTGTATATTCGCAGCAAAGTAGTGCTCTGAGAAATAAGCAATCTCGTCATTGATATATGATTCAACAATCGATCATGCCGCATATCTTTTGTTCTTTGCTTTCCTTTTCAAGTTTTTGAAAAACCGTTCAAAAGGATACATCCACCTTTACTGGACAGGGCCTCCTAATTCAACTTCGTAGGGGAGATGTCTAGGCAGGTGCTCCATCACATTGAAAAATAAAGTTGGAAAGATCTTTTCCAAATTGCATAGGATTAAAACTATGTTCTGTTTTAGAATTTGAACGCGACTTTTATGCAAAGTTCTTGAACATAAGTCTCGAAAAAATGCTCCAACCCCTACAATATAAATTCAAACTGCATGAGGTTACTATATAAATTACTATAATCATATATATTTAAAGAAATAGTTGTAATTAATTAGTACCTGATAACGCAAGGTGGACATTCCGGTCTAGGAGTTCTGCAAAGATAAATGGAAGTAACCGCTCCATAAAAACATGGCAGTCATGACTCTTCATGCCTGAAAACTTTTGGTAGTTCATATCAACACAAGTAGCTAAGTCTGAAGAATAACCATCTGGGAATTTAATTGCATGTTTCACACATTCCAATAAACTTTTTCTGGCTTCTTCTGTCAAAGTGAAGGCTGGGAAAGGAGCTTTACCATCACTATCAATATGTAAGTGTGGCCGAGAACAAAATTAATCTATATCCAATCTTGACATGATGTTGTCTTTCGATTTACCCTTCACACTCATAAGAGTATACATGATGTTGTCAAAAAATTTCTTCTCTATATGCATCACATCAAGATAATGACGGAGATTGAGGTCCCTCCAGTACGGCAGCTCCCAGAATATGCTTTCCTTGTTCCAGTTATGTTGCTTCACATAACCCGGCTTCTTCTTTTCGTGACCGTTTCCACCGACGTCCTTTGTTTTCGATGGATTAACACCAGCCAACCGCTCGTAATAAACTTGCTCACCGGTCAAAGACGGAGGTGGATACTCTCTCGAAGCGTCTTTTCCCTTTAGGAAGTCTTTTTTATTCCTCCTCAGTGGATGACCATGAGGAAGTATCTTCGGTGACAATCAAACCAACACGTCTTCCTTCCCTTAGGTAGATAAAAAGACTTTGTATCTTCCATGCAAATTGGACAAGACAATTTACCATGGGTTGTCCATCCGGATAACATGCTATACGCCGGAAAGTCACTTATCGTCCACATTAGCACTGCTTTTAGATTGAAATTTTGATTCAAGGACACATCGTATGCATCGACGCCATTAGACCACAACTCTTTTAACTCCTCAATAAGAGGTCGGAGGAAGATATCGAGACTAGCTCGCGGATGATTTGGCCCATAATTCAGAATAGTAAGAAATAAATACTTTGTATTCATGCACATACCATGGGGTAAATTATATGGAGTCAAGATCATAGGCCACACCGAATGATTACGAGACATGCCAAATGGATTGAACCCATCCGTACATAATCCAAGATAAACGTTACGAGGTTCTTCGGCAAACCGGGGATTTTGCTGTTGAAAATATCTCCACTCCGCCGCATCAGAAGGATGACCCATTTGTCCCTCATTTGCTTGGTTCTCGGCATGCCATCTCATTGCCGCTGTAGTCTTCTCGCTTTGATACATTCTATTTAATCTGTCAGCAATAGGTAGATACCACATACGACTGTATGGTACTTTGGTTCTCCGCCGGTCGTTGTTAGGCTTCCATCTTTGTGCACCACAAAACAGACATTTATCTTCCTTCTCGTCATATTTTCAGAAGATCATACAATTGTTAATACAAACATCAATTGTATGATATGAGAGACCTAAATTGTGCATCAATTTTTTTGTCTCGTAATATGAACCGGTTGACTTGTTTCCTTCTGGTAAATAGTCTGCCAAGATTCCGCAAACCGAATCCACTAACTTTTCACTCATATTATATTCTGCCTTATTTTGCATGACTCGAGCAGCTAAGGATAACTGCGAGTGACCTTCACGACAACCATCATATAATGGAGTATTCGCTCCTTCTAACAAGTCGTAGAATTTATTTGAATGGTTACGTACCGGTTCTTCTATATTCTGATAACTACCATCCTGATGATAGTTATCAAAACTCACGTTATCACGAAATGCATCATTCACCATATCCACATATCTATCTTCTACTACATTACCCACTTCTTCACCCCCACTTAAATGCGTCGGATCCACATAACTCGTTCCTAAATCCATAGTGATTTCTTCTCCATGCTTATACCAAACATAATAATCTGGCATAAATCCTCTACTATATAGATGATTCCAAATTCTAGTCCCCAGGAGAAATTTGTCGTTCTTGCAAACACTACAAGGGCAGTAAAACTTACCCCATTGCTCTGCGCTAGAGGCTGGTTATTTGAAAATGCCATGAATTGTTCCATCCCCGTGCTGAACTCTACCGAGAAATTTTCACGTCTCTTCATCGATCCGCTTATACGTCCACTCCCAAACATTACTATAATTGTAATTTCCCGACATTATAAAAAAAATTGTTTCTCTTCTAAATTTCGTGTTTTTTTTTTCTTAAGAGAATGAGGAGATTGTGAGAATGAGGAGAACGATGGTCTGAAGTTTTCATTTATAGATAATTTTCCGACTGATTTGCGACTACATAACGACTGATGTGCGACTACGAGTTGTAGTCGCAAAAAGTAGGTGCAACAAGAATTAAGCGTGTTAAATGCTGTTATTTTACGACCAACAAACGACTGTTTTGCGACCCGCCGAATAAGACGCAAAGTAGTCGCAAAAGTAGCAACTAGTTTGCGACTAACGTTTTCCGACTCAACGGTAGTCATATATTGGTCGTAAATTCGCGACTAATTTGCGACTAATATGTTTGGTCCCGAATTACTGACTATGATGCGACTCTTTTCATATAGTCGTAACCTAGTCTCACAATAGTCGCTAATTAGTCGTTATAATTTACTACTGTGTGTGTAGTCGCGAAAACCCTGTTTTCTTGTATTGTGTTCTTTGAACTTTTGAGGCTAATCTTATACTTAGAGCTATTTTCACGAATCTTTGCACCAACCAACCTATATATCCTATCCCATTTTCCCTTCTCCTTGTTTATCTTTTCCATTCCACAATACCATTCCAAACAAAACTGTTCACCAAATTTCCAAACCGTCCCCCATATCGAACCAAGAACCACCAACCTAGCTAGCCTACTCCTAGAGTAACCATGTGATGATGGAGCTAAATCTACATGAGAATTCCTCCTTGTCGCCCTAAACCTAACACTTTTTCCAAGTTTACTCGAAAGAAGGCCTCACCAATCACACACGAATATCAATGGCTAGAAAGAAGGTTGAGGTCAAGGTAGGGGAAACCATTCCAATGATGGGATATGACTACTTGGATAAACAAGAGTGGTGAAAGGGAAAAGATTATCCAAGTATGTATGAAGTGATCCACGAGTCCATCCAAAAATGCATAAACAAAATAATTACAAGTCAAAATTAAGGTTATCACTTAGATGGGGTTAAATTCAAGTCAAGGTTTGCTTCAATCAAGGCAAGAACAATAAGACATGAGATCAAGGCATGGTTCGTTCTTAATTTCTACACGAGATCAAATTATCAAATAACTAGCAACAATGGCATCGGACTAAACTCTTAATATGATACTTTACAAGGAAAAATCTATCATTGCTCCTAAGGCTTATGCAAATCTACCTTATATGCTATGCATCTAGACTCAATCCTACATGGAATGCACTAAAGTTCAAAAAAATTTCAAATTTATTGAAAATGCATGATATGCATGAGACTCAAGATGCAAAAGGCAAAATAAAATCACAAAACACATGATTAGACACCGGTCCCTCCCCCAAACTTAAATCATAACGTCTCGGTGTGAAAGAAGATCAAGAGAGAGACCAAAAACGTTATATAAAAATGCAAAGAGACTCAAAAGTAAAGAGTTACTTACAAATGAGGAGTGAGACTAGATGAATGGAGATGAATGAAGAGCTTTCGACATCACCACCAATGTGCCTTGCCATGACCTTGCTACCATCAAGAACCTTGCAACCACTCAACAAAAGATCAAAAAGAACAAGAAAACATAGAAAGACATGAAAACAAAGTATGTACAATGATAAGCTTGGGGTGTCTCCCAAGAGCACTTTGTTTAAAGTCACTAAGTTTGACTTTGGTTACCCTTTTAGGCGGGTGAGAGAGGAGTGTGTTCACTCCATGGTGGATCTTTGAGCACCTTGCTCATGACTTCCTCAAGACTGGCTTGCTCTTTCTCTTTGAGATCCGGTGTGAGGATCACCTTAAACGAGGCAAAAGGTTTGGATAGGCCTTTGTATTTGATCTTGTACTCAATCACTCCATCCTTGTACTTTCAAGGAGTGAGAGTCATCATAGAGGGCTGGTCTAGCATGGCCATGTCTTCATGAAGCAAGCTTGGCCTGTTTTTCACTTTACCTTTGGCCTTCGTCCTCTTCTTGGCACTCGTGCTACTCACAACAACGTTCTCCACTATGGTGGGAGGAAGTTGTTCTAAACAAGCAATATCAACCTCCAAAGCTTCCTTGTCATTACCATAACCCAATTCCTTTCTCTCAAGAGTCTTCTCTTTCTCTTCACAAACTTTTGGGGGTGAAGCTTCATGAACCATCTCACAACTACCCACATACCCCACTTCTTCTTCACGAAACTCATCATCCTTTATAGTAATTATGCCACAAAGCTTGTTCGAAGAAGTTCTCATTGGGTAATATACCTTATCATCCACATTCAAGTGAACTACCATTTGATCTTTGAAATCCATTCTAGCACTGGTAGTAAGTAGGAATGGGGTTCCAAGGAGTAGTGGGAGCTTGTTGGTCTTCTTCATTTCCATGACAACGAAATCCGTTGGGACTATGCAATCCCCCACTTTAAGTGGATAGTCTTCGAGGAGACCAAGTGGCTTCCTTGAAGAAGCATCTCCAAAAGTGATAGGTGATGGGTGATAGGTGAGGTTTCTTATCCCTAGACTCTTGAACATCTCTCGGGACATGACATTCACACTTGAACCGGAGTCACACAAAGCATCCTCAACGTCCAAATCACCAAGAGAGCAAGCTATAGAGAACTTACCAGGATTACCAAGCTTGGGGAGAGACTTACGCTCGATCCTAGTTGTGCTTGGTGAATCAATGCAATCAACATTACCCTTGTCTTCAACCAAGGTCACGTTCTCATCCTTCTCAAGGGTCACTCCACCACCTTGTTCCTCAATGTCCTCAATGTCCACATTGAGCTTCAAGGGAACGTCTCTAGGGGGAAGGTGTTCAACATGTAAACCGTAAAGTAGAAGCTCAATCTCGTTAGTGGCAGCTTCATGATCTTCAATGGGACGTGGGTCATATGCGGAGATGGCATTGCAATACTCCTTTGAGGGTTGTATTGCTTTCCCATTTAAGGAGCTTTGTTGCACTTTGCCTCCATTGGCTCCCTTGGTCTCCATTTGTTGAACTATTGAACTCAATGCCTCAAGCTTCTTGTGGAGAACATTGTATGAGCAAGCTACTTTGGTATTGATTTCCTCCATCTTCTTGCTCATATCCAATGCTCCACTAGCTTGGCCTTGTAGAATTTGTTGAACCATGTTCTTCATTTCTTGAGGCATGGAGTTGTTGCCTTGAGTTTGAGGGACAAAGCTTTGTTGAAAACCTCCTTGGTTCCCTTGAAAGTTGTTCTTGGAATCAAAGCTTTGTTGGTGATTAATGGGGGCTTGACCTTGGTTGCCATAGTTGTTGAAACCTCTTTGATAGCCACCATTGTTCCCAATATAATGCACTTTCTGTTTGTTGCTCAAATCCACCACTTCCTCATGGGACCTTTGATTTCCCTCAAAATTACCAACAAAGTGAATCGATTTTTTGGAAGCATTGAGAAGCTTGTCAATCATAGTTGCTTGCTTGTCCATCATGGAAGATTGCTTATCCAACTTCTCATTGAGAGCCATCATGGCTTTGGTTCGTTGTTGTTCTTGGAAGTCACTTGTGGTTCTTGTAGACCAGTCATACTCATCACCATATGTACCATCACTCAAAGCAAGGTTCTCAACCAACTCCATTGCTTCATTCACGTATTTGCTTAAAAATTTCCATTAGAAGCGGTATCAAGTGATATATCATGGTTTTTACCCCTTTTAGGCCATGATATAAGTCCGTTTTATAGAGTCTTTCTAGCATTTTGGAGTCTTTTCGAGTCTTTTACAGGTTTAAGCACGTTTGGAGCATAATTGGAGATATTGGAGCTTTCTGGAGCATTTTGGAGAAAAGCAGAAGTTCGTGTAGCTGCGTACCCGATTTGAAGCATCAGTATCTATCGATACTGACTAGTATCGGTCGATACTCACTGCAGCAAGATACGATCGCGAGTTTTCCAAGAGTTGAAGAACTGCAAAATTGCCCAGAAGACTTTATTATTTACAAGAAGTCCCAAAACGTGACTTAGGTTATTTTTTAGGATTTTACAGCCACTTTGATGGCTATGCTTTATTTTACTTTGGTTTTGTGAGAGAGCTTTTGAAGGGAGACAAGTCTAAAACTATGTTCGTCCGAGAGAAGATTTCGAACCCTCTTGTTACTCTTTCTTATTATCTATTTGAGTATTTATTCAGTCATGTTTATTGTTTCAATTTCCATGTATGAGTAGATCTCTTGTTAGGTTTAGGGTTCTCATAAGGAATTTCTTTGAATGCTAGGTTGATTTATTGTTTAGGGTTGATAATCTGAATTAGTTCTTCGCTTTAGGTTGTTCTCAAAGCTAATTCTAGATTAATCACATAGAACTTAGATCTTAGGTTAATCGATTAGGCACGACCGTGCAATTGAGAAACCTGATAGAACTATTCGCAAAGAGATTTTGTTTAGTTGTTTTGTGAACAAATCAAACTTGAACTAAAAGCTGGTTTATACTTTAGGATTCACAAACAGATTTGGAATTCTGGGATTTAGGCTTAGATAATTCTCGCAAAGACAGTTGGTTAAATATAATTTAGTGATTTGAGTTCAAAAACAGTGCGTAACCTGAACCCTGATTAGTTAGTTTATCTGCATTCATTGATTTCCTGAGAAATACTCTGAACCTATCTTTCTCCCATTGATTTTACAACTCTTTTAATGTCTATTGCTTTTTGTTTCAACTGAATTGCTTAGCTTGATTCTCATCTATTTTGTGTTTCCGTGAGTTCTTGTGTTCAACCCCTACATATACTACAACAACTGCTTTAGTACTTATAGGGTATTAATTTGAGCATATCAAATTTGGCGCCGTTGCCGGGGACTCAATTCGCCATTAGATTTTAGTTTGAGAATTTCGACTAAGTTCGTCGGTATCGATCGATACTACTCAGTGTCTATCGATACTCGTCGTTTTCTTTTGTTGATATCGATCGACACCACCCAGTGTCGGTCGATACTCATCGTGTTTTTTGTTACTTACGTGCCTTGCCTAGTGTGTTTCAGGTGTATGCCACTCGCGAAACCCGGAGGAACAAGAGCACTCAGCTAGTTGATCATTCCAACAAGGAGCTAGCATATTTGGAACGAGCAAACAGGAAAACAAAGAAGCCAGTAGAGATGAACAATCCAGTGGTATTGATTCGTGATGATGCTGGAGCTTTGAGGGACCAAAAGGGTCAATTGTGAAATGAGAGATGGCAGCGACTTGATGAAGTTGGAAATATCATTGTCCCTGCAGTTGTTGTGAATGTCGGGAATGCAGTGGTTGATCGCGGTAGAATGATTGGTGAGTACGACAGGCCTGATCAGTTTTATGTCAATCGATCAGCGATTCGCCCTCCACCATTTCAGTGGAATGACTTTGAGCTGAAGCTTGCATACTACACTCTTGTGGGTCAGCATCTTTTTCATGGTCTTTCTCATGCACACCCTATGGATCACACTGAGAGGTTTGAGGATTTGGTTACAAGCATCAAGTGCCATGGAGTATCCTATGATTACCTCTTCTGTATGCTCTTCCCATACTTGTTAGAGGGGGGATTAGCACCCCTTGGTTTAACTCGGTCCGAACCAAGACCGGTTTAATCAAGACCGGTTTACGATGGTTCGGATCAAGGACAAATCAGCCCAAAAACATTGGGCCAAGCTCGGAATCTCGCTAAGCCCATCTCGGCTACCGAGCTAGGCCCAGCGTGAGCCCAGTCCGTTACAACAGATGATAACCGGAGTATTTCCCCTTTCTCGCCGATCTCGGAAAAGGAAATATTCCCCTCAATTGAGTCTTCGAGATATCAGGAAGATATCCTTATCTCAGAGAGAAATCCGGAATATTTCCTTCTCCTAATCAAACTCGGAAAAGGAAATATTCTCCCTTCAAACCGCCTCAAGACAATATAAATAGAGGAGAAGGCTCATTCATCCAGGCATCCACAACTTCCGTAGAGACCAGAGAATACGAGAGAGCTCATTTACCGATCTCAAGTTCTTTCGTCTTTGCCATCTTACTAAAACTCTGTTGTAACGCCGACTCTTGATCAATAAACGAGGTTCCGATTAAAGTACTGTTTTACCCATTTTGTGTGATTTACGGATCAACAATTGGCGCCGACTGTGGGGAAATCAATAGAACAATACTTTCGGATATCGTTTGATTGAGTTCGGCGATGGTTCTTCCAATCGACACTTCCGTAGTCAACATCAACAGCTCAGAAAACAACGATCAAAATCCTCGGGCTGACGAACTCAATCCAACCGACACTGAATTACCGACAACCGGAGGACTCCATTTCTGTTATGGCGTCAAATCGCCGGACTGGAGTGTTGATGACTCGGTCCGTAAATGGAGTCCTATGCGACTCCTGAATCACCCGGTCGATTTCTGGCGCTGAGCTCGTCGCTTGGTGGACTTTAGACCGCATGTCTTGTAATTGGGCCTGGACCCTTGCAAATTCCAGGTTCATGGCGGCTTGATCCGCGATGTCGATTTCCGAATCGGCTGCGGATCTCCTAGTCGGTAGGTCGGTCACACCCGGGAGTTGAGCGTTGGTTAGGTCGGGCAAGAGGTTCCGGCGTAATGCGTTTTCGTTGGCGGGGGTGATCAGGTTTGGATCGAGGGTACCGATCTGGCTTCGGCGTTCGAAGTGGGATGCTATTAGAGACGAGATCCGCTCTTCGTTGTTTTTGTTGATTTCAGCGAACTGTGCTGCCATGGCTTCCATAAAGATGGTCGGGTCCATGACTGTTGGGGTAGCTGGAGGCAGTGGAAGAGTCCTCGGGGGATTGGTCTGATTATCCCTTCCAGTAGGTAAGATCGGAGGGAGTCCTCTGGTTGTCGGTAATTCAGTGTCGGTTGGATTGAGTTCGTCAGCACGAGGGTTTTGATCATTGTTTTTTGAGCCGTTGATGTTGACTACGGAAGTGTCGATTGGAAGAACCATCGCCGAACTCAATCAAACGATATCTGAAAGTACTGTTCTATTGATTTCCCCACAGTCGGCGCCAATTGTTGATCCGTAAATCACACAAAAGGGGTAAAACAATACTTTAATCGGAATCTCGTTTATTGATCAAGAGTCGGCGTTACAACAGAGTTTTAGTAAGATGGCAAAGACAAAAGAACTTGAGATCGGTAAAGGAGCTCTCTCGTATTCTCTGGTCTCTGCGAAAGTTGTGGATGCCCGGATGAATGTGCCTTCTCATCTATTTATATTGTCTTGAGGCGGTTTGAAGGGAGAATATTTCCTTTTCCGAGTTTGATTAGGAGAAGGAAATATTCCGGATTTCTCTCTGAGATAAGGATATCTTCCTGATATCTCGAAGACTCAATCGAGGGGAATATTTCCTTTTCCGAGATCGGCGAGAAAGGGGAAATACTCCGGTTATCATCTGTTTTAACGGACTGGGCTCGCGCTGGGCCTAGATCGGTAGCCGAGATGGGCTTAGCGAGATCCCGAGCACGGCCCAATGTTTTTGGGCTGATTTGTCCTTGATCTGAACCATCGTAAACTGGTCTTGATTGATCATGTCTCGGTTCGAACCGAGTTAAACCAGGGGGTGCTAATACCCTCTCTAACAGTAGTGACTTGCGTCTTGCCTCGATAAAGAGTACTTCGACCTCTTCCAGAGTTTCTCTACAATCTTTAAAGTGACTTAGCAGAGGCCAGCCCTCTAGAGCTTCTTCAAAAGTGAACGAGTGGGGTATCCTTCGTACCCTCTTCTCAAAGCCACGCAGCTGCTTTGGAGTGATGGGGGCTCGGAGGTGTTGAGGAATAGGATTTAAATTCTTGGGCTTGCGAAGTCTGTCTTCAATCAAATCAGGTGTCTTCTCAATTTCTGGATTAGTCTACGAGTGGTATCGATCGATAATCGGGGTTCTGACACGTCTCGAGAAAGGATTTTGACAGGTGTCGATTGACACTCTGTGGTGTCGGCCGATAGCCTGGCGATTCCTGAAGTCTCATCGAAATTTCCTGCACTTAAGGTGATTGCATTGACGTGTGCTCTTGGATTTTCAGTTCTCCCTGGAAGAAAACCCTCTTGCCTTTTTACAGCTTCCGAAGTTTGAGCAACCTGAACTTCCAACTTCCTATGACTCAAGTTGAGAGCTTCGATCCTTCCATTCAAGGTAGTGTAAAGATCGTCTAGCTTCCCATTGAAAGTTACTGTCATTTTCTCATGTCCTTGAACCAGCTGTTCAAGCATAGCTTCAATCTTGCTCCTAGGAGATTTAGTAGGTACCGACTCATAAGAAGAATTCCCATAGTTCCTGGTGTAACCACTGTTCTGGGGAGGTTTCTGGTTGAATCCTCCTTGCTGGAAATTGTTGTTAAAGTTTCGGTTGTTGTTGAATTGGTTCCTCTGACCTTAAAAACCAGAACCACAAATGTACTTAACATCCTCTACTTCACTCTCATTGAACACCTCAACATCTTCAGCAAAATGAACGTCCTTCGTTGTCTTGCCCATCAGAAGACTGTGCATAGAATCTAGCTTGGATTTAACTTCAGCAATCTGCGATCCATCCATGTTCCCATTCTGTCTCTTTCGCTCAAGGTCTACATTTTTGGTGCTATTGCTAGACGCAAAATTCTCAATAAGCACATAAGCATCACCTGTATACCTGGTATTGAAATTCCCATTGCTCGAAGCATCCAAAGCCATCTGATACCTCCAATAAATCCCTATGAAGAAGATACCCAGTAGCTGAACATCAGAGTATCCATGATGTGGACAATCTCTCTGATACGATCTGAATCTCGTCCAAGCAGCCTTGAACGCCTCAGTAGGTCCTTGAAAAAATTGGGAGATCTTGTTCCTCAGATCCTCGGATCTTGCATCATCATAGAAGTTGTTCAGGAAATCGGTCTTATTCTCTTCCCAAGAAGTCAGTGATCTAGTAGGTAATTGCTTAAGCTAATAAGTCGCTTCTCCACCAAGAGAGTATTGGAAGAGCTTGCAGAAAAGGTAATCATAAGACACTCCATTACTCTTGATGCTAGTGACCAAGTCCTCGAACTTCTCAATATGATCCATGGGATGTTCATGAGGAAGACCATGAAAAGGGTGCTGGCCCATAAGAGTGTAGTATGCAGGTTTCAGCTCAAAGTCATTCCTCTTATATGGTGGAGGACGAATTTCTGACCGATTGGCATAAAATTGATCAGGCATGTTGTATTCACCAATCGTTCTACTGCGAGAAGCCACAGCATTCCCTGCGTTAGCGTTCCCAGCGACAACAGGAGCAGGTGGAATGATGTTCCCCTCTCCATCCAGACGTTGTCCTCTCTCGTTCCACAACCGACCCTCTTGGTCTCTCAAAGTTCCAGCAGCATCCTGAATCAGAATCATCGTGTTGTTCATCTCTGCTGGCTTCTTTGCCTTCATGTTTGTGCGTTCCACAAGTGCTAGTTGCTCCAATGACAGTTGAACTAGCTGAGTGTTCTTGTTCCCTCTGGTTTTATGATTAGGCATACACCTGAAAACAGAAGTCAAGAACGTAAGTAATTGGTAACACGATGAGTATCGACCGATACCTTACGGTGTCGATCGATATCAACAAAAAAAGAACGGTGAGTATCGACCGATACTAGACAGTATCGATCGATACCGACGAGTTTAGTCGAAATTCTCAGACTAAAATCTAATAGCGAATTGAGTCCCCAGCAACAGTGCCAAATTTGATATGCTCAAATTAATACCCTATTTAGATACTAAAGCAGTAGTTATAGTATAGCTAGGGGTCGAACACAAGGACTCACAGAAACACACAATAGATTAAATAGAAAAAAATTAAGCTACACCAATAGATGTAATTGAAAGCAAAACGTAAATTAAAAGAGTTGTAATTCGATGGAAGAAAATATAGGCCCAGTGTATTTCTCAGGAAATCAATGAATGCAGACAAACTAACTAACATGATTCAGATTTAGCGCGGTTCTTGAACTCAAATCAATAAAGTATAGCTAACCAACTCTCGTTGCGAAAACTATCTAAATCTAAACTTCAGAATCCCAAATCTCTTTGCAAATTCCTAAGAATAAATCAGCTTTAATATCGAGTTTGATATGTCACAAATCTATTAAACCAAATCTATTTGCGAATAATCAATTTGCGCACCCTAGGTTCTATCAGGTAATTAATCGCACTATCGTGCCTAATCAATTATCCTAAGATCTAAGTTACAGATTCGTCAACCTAGAATTAGCCTTGAGAACAACCTATGGCGAAGAACTAATTCAGATGGTGAATTCTAAACAGAAAATCAATCTAGCATTCAGAGAAAACCCTTATGAGAACCCTGAACCTAAAGTGGATCTACTCAGACATGGAGATTAAAAACAACATGATTGAATATATCATCAAAGAAATCAATAGAAACAGGAGTTCAGAGTTGTCTCTCCAAAAACCAAAAGTAGAATAAAAGTGTAATGAAAGCATCGCCATCAAAGTGGCTGAAAAACCTAATTATAAAGCTAAAACACGAATTGGGTCTTCTTGTCAATATTATAGTCTTATGGGGCAAATCTGCAATTCTTCAACTCTTGGAAAAATTGCGGGTCTTGTCTGCTGCGATGGGTATCGATCGATACTGATGCTTCAAATCGGGTATTCAGCAACACGAACTTCTGCTTTGCTCCAAAATGCTCCAGATAGCTCCAATATCTCCAATTATGCTCCAAACGTGCTAAAACCTATAAAAGACTCTAAAAGACTCCAAAATACTAGAAAGACTCTATAAAACGGACTTATATCATGGCTTAAATGGGGTGAAAACCATGATATATCACATGTGTCGGTCGATACCAGTTCCGTTGCTGAAATGAAACCCGAGTTGAGTGCAGAAAGGGTTTACAAACCTAAGGCGCCATACCCCATGCCACCCAGACACCTCAGAGACCCCATTTCTCCAAAGCAGCTGCTTGGCTTTGAGTAGATGGTACGAAGGATTCCCCATACACTGACTTTTGAAGAAGCTCTATAGTACCGCCCTCTGCTGAGCCACTTCCGAGATTGCAGAGAAACTCTGGAAGTACTCTTTATCAAGACAAGAAGCAAGTCACTACCGCTGAGGCAGTTGACTTAAAGGGAAGACCCATGAATATTCTCAGTTCCATGCTCTATCTCTCGAGTTGAATTCAAAGAGTCTCTCGTTGACTCGGGGGCTAGCGTCAATGTCATGTCAAGGGCAATTGCAGAGAGATTGGGAGCTGATATTCGATCTCCCAAGACATCTATAACATTCGCGAACTCTTCCACATCGGTTCCATACGGTACAATCCCTTATTTGATGGTTAAAGTAGGAGACTGTCTGGTTCCTACTGATTTTCAAGTTGTGGAGATGCATGCAAGATCTAGTACGCCTTTGATTCTTGGAAGACCGTTCATGGCCACGGCTGGTGCAATCATGGACACGCCCAGTAAGAGAATCTCGTTCTCATACATTGACGAACATGTCTCCTACAAAGTCATTCCTGCTGGAAGAGCGCCCAAACATATCTCTTGCATCACCGTTGTCACATGAGAGACGTTGGTAGTTGATCTTTTGGAAGAGCCTCCTGACGAGCCAACTGTCATAGACCTTCTAGATAGTCCTTTTGTCATCACCTAGAAAGACGTCAAAACATCTAAGGCAAAGAAGAAGGTGAAGAGCAAAGGAGTGAAGGGTTCTGCTTCTATGACTTTAATCCCTCAGAAGTGTGATGGGGATTCGATTGAATACAAGGTGAAGTGCAAAGGAACCTCAAAACCATTCCCTAAGGCTAGAGTCATTCATACTTCAGAGCTGAAAGAGAAAGGAATGGAGGTTGTGGAGAGCATGTTGAGCAGAACTCTGAAGCTGGAAGTGTCTAGTTGTAGAACATGCCTGAGAGTAAGTTCTTAATCTCCTCCTGAATGATCTCCTGAGCCAAAGTCAAGCTACTGACTTAAAACAAGCGTTTGGTGGGAGGCAAGCCACTGGTGAGTCTGTATATACGTCTTTTATTTTAGTATTTTTCGTTTTTGTGTCTTGTTTTTACGTGTAAATCAGATGAAAAAGGTCTGTGCCGACCGATACCATCACTAGTATCGATCGACACCAGAAGATACAGACGTTGCATCGACCAATGGTCTTTGTATCGATCGACACCAGTAATGGTATCGGTCGATACCCAACGCACATGTAAGTTCTCTGATTTTCACGTCTTCACTCAGCTGTCTTGTTTTCTTTCACCGACTCTAGACTAGATAACACTAGGGACAGTGTTGTTTAAGTCTTGGGGAGGTAGTTGCTGACAGCGTTTTTGTTTTTCTTAGAGTCATAAAATAAAAAAATAAAAAAATAAAAAAGTTGTCGTTTTATTGAGTCAAAAATTTGTTGGAGATTATGATCATGTGCTTGAATCTATTGTTCTGATTTTGTTTTTGAGTGACCAGTGTTACAGGATCAGTTCTAGATCGACTAATGAAAAATCCAAAGACTGACCAGTTGACTAGAAAACACCCATGTCTCCAGCAGAGTTCTTCTAAAGCCTGAGCCAAATTTTTGCACTTCATCAATGTGGTTAGTGTTCATAGAGCTTGATTCATCACTCATATCTGACAAAGGAACCCATGTGTTTAAAGTAATGGTATCTCTCTCCCCTGTTATAAGTTGATAAATAAGAGCATAAAAGATGAAATGACTTTCTTCTGAGTAGAGGGCTAGGAAAATTTCCAGCGATCCCATTATTCTACTTGTGAAGGAACGATCACACAAAGGTTGAAAGCGAGGTTAGGAAAATTTCTCGTGATACCACTATTCATCTACGCCTTTGATACATAGAGAGGAAATAACCGGGGATTCGGTGGCAAACACCATCCATAATCGCGTTTCGGACCTTAATGTGTATATGCAAATCTAAAAGATAGAAAGAACATAATGAGAAACAAGTTTGGGGGAGAGAAAACAATACCAAAAAGTGTGTGAATTGGGTAATTCTTTTGTCGTGATATTGTATGGTAAAGAATCTAGAAAGTTCTTGAACATTGGCTGCAGCGATGAAACTGGCGATGACGGCTTTGTTTGAACAATGTTGCGGGATAATGTGTGGAGTCTGGGAAACTTGTGAATGTCTACGGAGAAGTACATGGTGGTTAGATCAGGAGCTGGTTAGGTGACATTTGGGTGCTAGGGAAAAGGATCTTTGCGATGGTTCATGAACAGGTGAGTCTCCGTGTTTTCAAACCTCTTTCTCAGGTCTAGCTTTCTATTTGCTTGAGGCAAGCAAAGGCTAAGTCTGGGGGAGTTGATATATCATAGTTTTTACCCCTTTGAGGCCATGATATATGCCCGTTTTATAGAGTCTTTCTAGTATTTTGGAGTCTTTTCAAGTCTTTTACAGGTTTTAGCACGTTTGGAGCATAATTGGAGATATTAGAGCTTTCTGGAGCATTTTGGAGCAAAACAGAAGTTCGTGTAGCTGAGTACCCGATTTGAAGCCTCGATATCGATCAATACTGACTAGTATCGGTCGATACTCACTGCAGCAAGATACGATCACGACATTTCCAAGAGTTGAAGAATTGCAAAATTGCCCAGAAGACTTTATTTTTTGCAAGAAGCCCCAAAACGTGACTTAGGTTATTTATTAGGATTTTACAGCCACTTTGATGGCTATACTTTATTTTACTTTGGTTTTGTGAGAGAGATTTTGAAGGGAGACAAGTCTAAAACTTTGTTCGTCCGAGAGAAGATTTTGAACCCTCTTGTTACTCTTTCTTATTATCTATTTGAGTATTTATTCAGTCATGTTTATTGTTTCAATTTCCATGTCTGAGTAGATCTCTTGTTAGGTTTAGGGTTCTCATAAGGGATTTCTTTGAATGCTAGGTTGATTTATTGTTTAGGGTTCATAATCTGAATTAGTTCTTCGCTTTAGGTTGTTCTCAAAGCTAATTCTAGATTGATCACCTAGAACTTAGATCTTAGGTTAATCGATTAGGCACGACATTGCAATTGAGAAACCTGATAGAATTTAGGGTGAGCAAAATAACTATTCGCAAAGAGATTTGGTTTAGTTGTTTTGTGAACAAATCAAACTTGAACTAAAAGCTGGTTTAGACTTTAGGATTCGCAAAGAGATTTGGAATTCTAGGATTTAGGCTTAGATAATTCTCGCAACGACAGTTGGTTAATTATACTTTAGTGATTTGAGCTCAAGAACTGTGCGTAACATGAACCCAGATTAGTTAGTTTATCTGCATTCATTGATTTCCTGATAAATACCATGAACTTATCTTTCTCCCATTGATTATACAACTCTTTTACTGTCTATTGCTTTTTGTTTCAACTGAATTGCTTAGCTTGATTCTCATCTATATAATCTATTGTGTGTTTCCGTGAGTTCTTGTGTTCGACCCTTACATATACTACAACAACTGCTTTAGTACTTATAGGGTATTAATTTGAGCATATCATCAAGCAACATACGAATCTTAGGAAGTGCTCCGCGTTAGAGTGTGCTCAAGAGAGAAGCATCCGAGAATCCATGATGAGGGCATTGCGATGTATAACCTCTAAACCGCTTCCATGCTTCATTGAAGCTCTCATTTGCACGTTGAGTGAAGCTTGAAATCTCATTCCTTAGCTTAGCCATTCTAGAGGGAGAGAAGAATTTGGCGAGGAATGATGTCTTGCATTGGTCCCATGAAGTGATGGAACCGTGGGGAAGGTTCTTTTCCCATTGTCTTGCATTATCCCCAAGAGAAAATGGGAACAACCTTTGCTTGAAGCTATCCTCCGAGACACCATTAATCTTTGTCAAGCCACGAATCCGGTCGAAGTGATCCAAATGATCAAGAGGGTCTTCTACCGCCAAGCCATGAAACTTGTTGCTTTGTACCATGTTAATGAAGCTAGCTTTGACCTCAAAGTCATTGGTTTCAACCGGTGGTGGTCGAATATCTTGGCGGTTGACATGAGCATTGGCCGCATCACCCGCTTCAACAATGTTAGGAACGTTAAGGGCGGGTGGGTTGTGGTTTCCATTACCACCGCGACCATGCTCTTGAGCTTTATGATCTTGCACGTTCTCCATACCGAGCCTAGGAATGTTTACAACCCGTTCTCTCTCTCTACTTGCTCTAAGACCGCGGTGTAGAAGGTTGATGTCGTCTCTTGGCTCAACAAGATTGTTGTTGCCTTTAGAACACAAGTTCATGCACCTACAAGAGAGATCTAGAAGGACAGATTAGTAAACAAAAGAAAGAAAAAGGCTTAATCTCAAAAAAAAGTAAAATCTTAATGTCGAAAGCTAAACCCAATTGGCAACGACGCCAAAATTGATACAAAGTTTTTGCCGTGTATCAATTACTCAAAATGCCTATGTAGCATATGAGGTATCGAACCTATGTGTAGAGTCTCAAACACTAGGAATACATACAACAAATTAAGTTAAGCAAATAAATGTGGGTTTTAGTTTTCTAGCAACCTAAATGATTCAAATTAAAAGCAAGAACACAAGTTAACAAATGCTAAACGAGATTAAAAAGATGATAAAGGCAAGCTCTTGGATGAGGTTTTTGATTTTGGATCCTCCCATGATCTATCTAGATGTCATTTCACACAAACAACCAATTCCCTTAGCCTAGAACACATAAACAAGATTAAGCCACTCTCATGGTTTTAATCACTTTGTTAATCACCAAATCAAGATCAAACTCTCGTTTGTGATAAGATGATTAACAAGCTTTAATCATAGGTTCCTATGGCCCTAATACTCCTTAGACAACTACTCTCATAGGCTAAGCAAGTAAAATCCCTTATTTATTTCTTTGGACAATTTCATCGAACACCTTGTGTGCATGAAATTCCCTATGATCTAGATTAGCTATCTCTAGCCTAATCTAGCATTATGAACACTAAATAAGAGAGGAAAGATGTAAACTAAGCTCTAGACATCCTAGATCTATCACGAAATTCCCCTAATCTACCTCATCCATGAGCTCTAAAATGAGTTACTCACTAATCATGAAGAACACACCTAATCTCATGAAAGAGGTGATGTTAATCATGATTAGAGAATAGGAATGTGAAAGATTAAAGAAAGAAACAAATATATAAACTTAAACTTGAATAAAAAGTGTATGATCCCTCTTACAAATCACAAGAACAAGGTTTTTCAGTTAGAAAAGAGATAAGAAAACAGATAATCCAAGAAAATAGGGTTTTTGGGCCAAAATAGTGAAAGAAGGCGATCCGGGTCGACCCGGGACAAACCAAGTACCAAACCGGTTCAAAATGGGTCAAATATGGTCTTGAGTGGCTCAATACCAATCTCATTGGTCGGTATTGCACATCGGTATTAGACCTGGGTTTGTGCGGATGGTGGTGTTATAGAACCTTCGGTACAACCACAATATCTCATGAAATACATGTCCGAATGGCCTTAAACCACCTCATGTGGATAGCTAACACACTGGAATACAAATTTTATGAATATCACAAAGGCTAATTACGATTGCAGACCCTTCTTCCAGCCAGGTCTTTCAGGCATGTTGGGTGGCGTCGACCAGACGGACGTACTCTTAATAAAACGGCCATATCTAACGAACCATATATCCGAATGACCTGAAACTACCTCTTGTAGTCCACTAATTCACTTGGCTACAATGTTGGAAAGTACCAATGAAGCTAATTAGGATCGGAGACACCCTTTTCGGCCAGATCTTTCAGACACCTTGGGCGAGCTCGGCTGGTTTGGGTGAGAAACTGTCATGGGGTCAATACCGACGTCACTCCTCGGTACAACATGTCGGTACTAAGGATATTTTCCTCCTGTTTCAATACCGACTTCTTGTACCAACTTGTGACGTCGGTATTGCTGTTTTGGTGAATACCGATGTCACAAGTCGGTGTTGGGCGAAACTGTTTCAGCAGGTGGATATGTCTTTAGTAATTTTGCCATAACTCCTGAACCTAACATACGAATGACTTGATTTAAGCTTCTATGAACAGATAACTCACTCCTCTACTACTTCTATGAAGACCATTGAAGCTGAATCAGGACGAAAGGTTCTCTTCCAGCCACATATTTGAGACACTTCGGGTGAACTCGTCCTTCTCCTTGTCCATGTCAGTACGGTTTCAACTCCATGTCCCCAAATGTTCTCCAAAACACCTTAAATAGACTCCAAAATATGCAAGCACTGACTAGGACGTAATGAAAATGACCTAAACTCTAAATGAGACCTAAATGCAAGATAAAATCGTGATTATGCATGCAAATGACACAAAACTCTAAGTGATATGTATGCTAAAGCATGCAAAATATGAACATATCAAATACGAGCCGGAAGACAATCCTTTTTACGATCAAGGAGACTCATCCGAGGAAAACCGAGTTAGATATCCACAAGCCAGAAGACGGAACGACAATGATCTTGGTGGAATGAAGCGTCGTATTCCATCATTCTACTGCAAGAATGACCTGTACGCTTTCCTTGAATGGGAAAATAAAATCGAATTGGTGTTCGATTGCCAAAATTTTACCGATCATAAAAAAGTCAGGTTAGCCGCCACCGAATTCCATGAATATGCTATTGATTGGTGGGATCAAATTGTGACAAACATGAGGCGTAATGGAGAGAACCCCGTAGAGACATGGGTGGAGATGACCTTGTTAATGCGAAGACATTTCGTACCGCTCCATTACCATCGAGAACTTCACCAGCGGTTGAGACGGTTAACTCAAGGAGGTAGAGGCGTGGAAGACTACTTACAAGAGATGGAAAAACGTATGCTTAAGGCTTATGTAGATGAGCCAAGTGACGCCACAATGGCAAGGTTCCTAGCCGGAATTAACCACGACTTACAAGACCGCATGGAAATGCAAACATATGCAACCGTGGAAGAAATGTTACACAAGGCTATTTTAGTGGAGCAACAGCTCAAAAGGAAAGGCGTCTCATGCCAACCATTTGCTTCTAGCTCAAAGTTGAACTACCCCAAAGGAGAGAAACTGATTTACCCTCCCCGGACCGATTTTAAGCCTAAGACGGACTATAAGCCGAGTTCGTCCGGTCATGACTACAAGGGGAAGGTCGATTCTAATCATGTCCGTAATCGTGATATTGAATGTTTTAAGTGCAGAGGCAAAGGACATTATGCGAACAAATGCCCAAATCCACGAGCCATGATGATGTTAGCCAATGGCGAGATCGTGACCCACGAGGAAGAAGAAAATGAAACCGCACCAATCTTTGACGAGTATGACGAACATGCGGTTGATAGAGAGCTATTAGTAGCTAGACGTGTTTTTCTTGCCCAAGAACCGGTCGTTGAGAACGAACAATGAGAGAACCTCTTCCATACCCGATGCATGGTCAAAATCAAGGTATGTAGTCTAATAATTGACGGTGGAAGTTGTACTAAGTTGCTACCACTACTCTAGTGGATAAGCTAGGTATGGAGACAAGGAAGCATCCACGGCCTTATAACCTTAGGTGGCTGAACAATCAAAGACAACTCAAAGTTACCCGACAAGTTTCGGAACCTTTGACGATAGGCTGATACGAGGATGAAATCGTGTGCGATGTCTTACCTATGGAGGCTGGTCATATCCTACTTGTAAGCCTGTGGCAGTACGACTGTAAATCCATCCATGATGGGTTTACAAACAAGCACTCCTTTGAACATCAGGGTCGGAAGATCACCCTTGCAACGTTATCTCCACATGAGGTATTTCTCGACCAACTCAAACTTAAACAAAACCAAGGCAAAAGAAATGTAAGCGATCCCTCAACCTCTACTTCTGCTAAAATTGAGAGTGTTGGTTCAAAAATATGTGAGAGAACACCCGTGAATGAATCTCTACTTGTTAAACCGAGTGAACTTAAACATGCTCTCATTTCTCGGCAACCGTTTGTTTTACTAGTTTTTAGGGATGCTTTGACAAGCATGACTAACCCTGAGTTGGACATTCCGAGTAGTGTATCTTCTCTTTTGCAGGGATATTCTGATGTTTTCCCGAAGATGGTCCAATTGGTTTACCACCGATCTGCGGTATCGAACATCAAATTGATTTCGCTCCCGGAGCTACACTTCAAAACCGGCTGGCTTACCGCACTAATCATGTTGAAACCAAGGCACTCCAACGCCAAGTTGATGAGCTTATGGCAAAAGAACACATACGGGAGAGTATGAGCCCATGCACCGTTCCCGTTTTGCTCGTACCCAAGAAGGACGGTACCTGGCGGATGTACGTCGATTGTCGCGCGATAAACAATATTACGGTAAAGTATCGCCATCCAATCCCAAGGTTAGACGATATGTTAGATGAACTTTATGGGTCTAGTGTGTTTACAAAGATTGATTTGAAAAGTAGTTATCACCAAATCCAAATGAAGGAAGGTGATGAGTGGAAAACCGCTTTCAAAACTAAACATGGCTTGTATGAATGGCTAGTTATGCCGTTTAGTCTAACCAATGCACCTAGTACGTTTATGCGTTTGATGAACCACATTCTTAGGTCTTATATAGGCGTCTTTGTGGTTGTGTACTTCGACGATATCTTGATTTATAGTAAGACCCTAGACGACCATGTGGAACATTTACGATTACTGTTAGACGTGCTTATGAAGGAACGTTTTTTTGGTAATTTAAAGAAGTGCTCTTTTTGTTCATATAACGTTGTCTTTTTAGGTTTTGTGGTAAGTTCTCAGGGCATACAGGTGGACGAGAACAAGATCAAGGCCATCCGAGATTGACCGAGCCCTAAGACCGTTGGCGAGGTCCGAAGTTTTCACGGCTTAGCCGGATTTTATCGAAGATTCGTTCGTGACTTCAGTACTATTGCCGCACCACTAACCGAAGTTATTAAGAAAGATGTGGGCTTTCGTTGGGAGCAAGCGCAAGAGGATGCCTTCCAACTTCTGAAACATAAACTCACTCACGCCCCTCTTCTTGTTTTACCTGATTTTGAAAGCTTTTGAAATAGAATGTGACGCTTCTGGTATTGGTATAGGTAATGTGCTTATGCAAGAAAAGAAACCGATAGCTTTCTTCAGTGAGAAACTTGGTGGAGAAACGCTTAACTATCCAACATATGACAAGGAACTTTACGCCTTAGTCTGAGCGCTCCAAACTTGGCAGCATTACCTTTGGCCGAAAGAGTTCATCATTCATACGGATCATCAATCACTCAAACACTTGAAGAGCCAGCAAAAGTTGAACAAAAGGCATGCACGTTGGGTGGAATTTATCGAGACGTTTCCATACGTGATACAATACAAGCAAGGTAAAGAAAACATGGTCGCCGATGCTTTGTCTCGGAGGTACACTTTGATTTCCACTCTAGATGCCAAGGTACTTGGGTTTGAGATGATCAAGGAAGCTTACGCCTCAGATTCAGATTTCCAGGAAGTCTTTCTATCTTGTGAAAAATTCGCTTTTGGAAAATATTTTAGAAGTGACAGTTTCTTGTTTTACGAGAACCGTCTTTGCATTCCAAAGGCATTATCTGCCATGTTGGAATCTCGGCTTTCACCTAATAGTGTTTCACCCTTTGTCCATTGGCAGTGAACTCATCGCCTATAGGACTAATCAGCACGACAGCTCCATGTGGACCTGACCAACGAGAACGCAATTTACCAGGAAACAATTGCAAACGAGAGTTATATAGAAGTACCTGGTCGTTTGGCTCGAAATGTCTAGAGATGATCTTCTTATCATGATAGGCCTTAGTCCTCTCCTTGTACTGCTTCGAGTTCTCGTAGGCGTGGTGCCTAATCTCATCCAACTCGTTTAGCTGGATCAATCTCCTCTCTGCAGCAGGCATGATGTCAAAGTTCAGCAACTTCGTCGCCCATGCTGCCTTGTGCTCAATCTCCACTGGCAGGTGACATGCTTTCCCATACAGCAAGTGAAATGGTGTAGTACCCAGCGGTGTCTTGAAAGCAACCATGTAAACCCATAGCGCATCATCCAACTTTGTAGACCAATCCTTCCTAGAAGCACCCACTGTCTTTTCTAGAATCTCCTTGATTTGCCTGTTGGAGACTTCGACTTGCCCACTAGTTTGAGGGTGATATGGAGTAGCGACACGATGGTTCACACCATACTTCTTCAACAACCTCTCAAAAATTTTGTTGATAAAGTGAGAGCCACCATCACTTATCACAATTCGAGGTACTCCAAAGCGAGGAAAAATGATGGTCTTAAATAGCTTAAGAACCACTGCAGAGTCATTTTTCTCACTAGCTATGTCTTCCACCCATTTGGACACATAGTCCACAGCAACCAGGATGTATCTTTTCTTTTGTGACGATGGAAAGGGACCCATAAAGTCGATGCCCCAACAATCGAAAACTTCAACCTCAAGGATGAAATTTTGTGGCATCTCATGTCTCTTACTGATCTTCCCCCTCCTCTGACAAGCATCACACTGTGAAACGAAGGTGTGAGCATCCTTAAACATGGTAGGCCACCAGAAGCCTGCTTGAAGAACCCTTGATACCGTCTTGAAAGTAGCAAAGTAACCAGCATACTCAGACCCATGGCAATGAAAAAGAATAGCTGGCATCTCAGACTCTGCAACGCATCTTCTGTAGATACCATCCGAGCAATGCTTGTATAGGTAAGGCTCATCCCATAAGAATCTCCTTATCTCGCGCATAAACTTCTTCCTTGCATATTTTGTGGGATACTTTGGCTCAGTCTCTACAGCAAGGTAGTTGGCGATGTCTGCGTACCATGGACGTGCAGCACTAGATTCAGCAGCTAGATAGACATCATAGGAGTTCAAGTGCTCTACGGACAAAACAGGTTCAGGTCGCGACTTGTATCGATCGATACTAGGTGAGTATCGATCGATACCGAAAGTCTGCATTCGTGAAAATTGCATATTTTCGGGATAAAGGTCTTGAAGCTGAGCTTCAATGAGGTAAACACCTTCCTCTGGCAAACAATCATCAATAGGGACGACCTCATCGACCTTTAGTCGCGATAAGTGGTCAGCAACGCCATTCTCAACTCCTTTCTTGTCCTTGATCTCGATGTCGAAACCTTGGAGCAAAAGAACCCATCGGCATAGACGAGGCTTGAGGTCCTTGTTCTTCAGCAGGTATTTGAGAGCAGCATGGTATGTGTGAACAATGACCTTGCTCCCAATCAAGTAGGACCGAAATTTCTCAAAAGAGAAAACGACTGCCAGCAACTCCTTCTCAGTGGTGCTGTAATTTCGCTGAGCATCATCCAACGTCCTGCTGGCATAATAAATAACATGGAGTTTCTTTTCTTTCCTCAGACCCAACACAGCTCCAACAGCAAAATCACTGGCATCACACATAACCTCAAAAGGCAAGCTCCAATCAGGTGGTTGGACTACAGGAGCACTCACCAATGCCTTCTTGATTTCCTCGAAAGGTACAAGGCAATCAGATGTGAAATCAAACTTGACTTCCTTACATAACAGGGCTGTGAGTGGACGTGCAACCTTAGAGAAATATTTGATGAACCTCCTGTAAAACCCAGCATGACCAAGGAAGCTTCGTATCTCAGGAACAGATCCTGGAGGTTGCAAGCTCGTCATGACCTGAATCTTAGCCTTGTCGACTTCGATCCCTGCCTTAGAAACCTTGTGCCCAAGAACAATGCCATCTTGTACCATGAAGTGGCACTTCTTTCAATTAAGGACCAAGTGTTTCTCCTCGCATCGCTGAAGCACCTTGCACAAGTTATCCAGACAGTCCTTTAATGGCGATCCATACACAGAAAAATCATCCATGAAGACCTCCATAAACTCCTAAGTCATATCTGTGAAAATCGACATCATGCATCGCTGGAAGGTCACTGGAGCATTACATAATCCAAATGGCATTCTTATGTAGGCGAATGTGCCATAGGGACATGTAAAGGTCGTCTTTCTTTGGTCCTCTGGATGTATAGGAATCTGGAAAAATCTTGAGTACCCATCGAGAAAACAGTAGTATGGGTGACTCGCTAACCTCTCCAGCATCTAGTCAATGAATGGCAATGGGAAGTGATCCTTCCGTGTAGCCGCATTAAGCTTCATGTAGTCAATGCACATCATGTGACCAGTGATTGTCCTTGTAGGGATCAACTCGTCCTTCTCGTTCTTCACCACAGTTATGCCTCCTTTCTTAGGCACAACGTAAACTGGACTAACCCAAGAACTATCTGAGATGGCATAGATAATCCCTGCTTCCAACATATTCATCACTTCCTTCCTGACCACTTCCTTCAGGTTCGGATTCAGTCTCCTCTGACACTCAATCGAAGACTTTGACTCGTCCTCCAGGTGAATCCGATGCATGCACAAGTCCGGTGCTATACCTGAAATGTCAGCAAGAGAATAGCCAAGAGCTTTGCGATACTTGCGCAGCTTGCACAGCAGTAAAGCAACCTATGTGGTATTCAAAGAAGCATTAACGATTACTGTGTATGTGGAATTAGGACCAAGAAAACTATACCTCAGATTCGCTGGAAGTGGCTTTAGTTCCACCTTAGGAGCATTCTATGTACTCCAATCTCCAAGCCCAGCAGCTTGCTTAGAAACATCGACCAACTCTCCTTCTGGCCGTAGGGTATCGATCGATACTAGGTGAGTATCGATCGATACTGGTGATGCTGAATCAAGCATCTTCGAGTATCCAGCAGTTTCGTCACATGAACGGACTTCTGATGTGGCCGAACAGACCAATGCTCTCTCCAGTGGATCCTCTGGGTGCATTTCCCGGAAGTACTCTTCAGCTATGTCACCGAAGGTGTCCACATAGAATGTCTGCCCATCGATGGTTGGCCTTTTCATCATCTTTTCCATGTTAAAGGACATCACCAAGTCACCGATGTTGAGAGCGATATGTCCATTCCTGCAGTCAATTAAGGCTCCAGCAGTTGCAAGGAATGGTCTGCCCAGGATAAGAGGATCCTTAGGCTCAGCATCGTACTTCAGGACGATGAAATTTGTTGGGATCAAGCAATTCCCAATCTTGATTGGGACATCTTCAAGTAGTCCCTCTGGAAGTCGTACTGAGCGATCAGCAAGTACCAGCGAAATCCTTGTAGATTGGAAATCTGTCATCCCCATTCGCTTGGCAACTGAGTGTGGCATAAGGTTCACACTTGACCCAATATCGCAGAGAGCTCGCTCAAATCTCTCTGTGAAGATAGTGCAATCCAAAACAAAGCTCCATGGGTCTGGTAGCTTCTTAGGAATTTTGTTGAGCAGGATCGCACTGCACTCAGCTGTGATCATCATGACACCTTCCTCTAGGTTCACATTGTTAGAGACCATCTTCTTCACATATCTCCTGAAAGCTGGAGAAGTCTTAATAGCATCAACAAAAGGAAGCTCCACAACTAACTTATCCAGCATAGCCTTGCATATGGCATCTTCCCATTCCTTCCTTGTCAGCTTAGGAAGTATAGGATAAGGTGCCTGAGGTGTATACACCCTCTCCTTGACAATCTCGGGTTCCGTCTCTGGCTGTGTCTCAGCATCGATCGATACTTCAGGAGTATCGATCGATACACGGGATTTTGGATCCACTCGGGCGGATGTCTAGGCTGGTGTCGGTCCCAATCGTCATCTCCAGCAAGATCGACGAGATTTCCTGCAATTGGGCTGTTCTTCACTCCTGTAAGCACCTCTTTTCCACTCCTCAAGGTGATGGCGTTGATGTGTGCCCTTGGATTATCAGTTTTCCCTGGAAGAAAACCTTCCTGCCTCTTTACAGCTGCTGCTGTCTGAGCCACCTGAGTTACCAGCTTCTTCTGGGAAAGATTGATGGCTTCGATTTTCCCATTCAGATCGATGTATAGAGAGTCAAATTTCCCATTGAAATCCACTTGCAACTTCTGCTGTCCCAGGAGAATCTGTTCCATCATGGATTCCATCTTATTATCTGTGGACTTGTAAGATGCTGGTTGGTACGAAGAGTTCCCATAATTGGAAGTGAAATCGCTGCTCTGAAGTGGTTTCTGAGTAAATTGCTTCGTTCAAAAACCAGATTGGTTCCCCTCTAACTTGTACCCGCCTTGCTGATTGTTGTTGTTGAAGTTTCGGTTGTTGTTGTACCAAAATCGCTGACCCTGAAAACCAGAACCACCAACATAGTTAACATCCTCTTCTTCTTCTTCCACATTAGCGACTTCATCAGCAAAATGCACAGATTTCTTCGATTTCCCGATCAGGAAATCCATTTTGGCCTGCATGTCAGCAATCTGTGACCCATCAATTCCTCCAGCTTGCTTTTTCCTCTCGAAATCAACATTCTTGGTGCTATTACTAGACGCCAAGTTCTCGATTAGCACAACCGCATCATCTGGATACCTGGTGAAGAAGTTCTCATTACTCGCAGCATCCATACCCATCTGGTATCTCCAATCAACCCCTCTGTAGAAAGTGCCCAGCAGCTGCACCTGAGTGAACCCATGGTGCAGACAATCTCTCTGATAAGACTTGAAACGAATCCATGAAGCTTTGAATGCCTCTGTCGGACCCTGAGCGAACTGAGAGATCTTGTTCCTGAGCTCATCGGATCTTGCATCATCATAGAAATTTATCAGGAACGCGTTCTTCGTCTCATCCCATGTAGTTAGCGAATCTGGAGCTAGCTGTTTCAGCCAATAAGCAGCATCCCCACCAAGAGAGTACGGGAAGAGTTTGCAGAAAAGGAACTCATTGGGCACTCCATTGTACTTCATACCAGTGACCAAGTCCTCGAACCTTTCGATATGGTCCATGGGATGCTCATGAGGTAGGCCATGGAATGGGTTCTGACTTAATAGAGCGTAATACGCAGGGTTCAGCTCGAAGTCATTCCTCTGAAAAGTCGGGATGCGAATCGCAGCTCGATTGGCATAGAACTGATCAGGCCTGTTGTGCTCACCAAGTGTTCTAGCTCGATCACCTGCAGCATTCCCTACGTTGGCGCGCCCAGCTGGCGCGACAATCTCAACAACAACAGCAGGGACAACGACGTTTCCAGCTTCATCAAGTCGATGCCCTCCCTCATTGCACACATGACCCAATTGGTCTCTCAAGACACCAGCTTCATCAGCTCTTAAAACTATTGGGTTGTTCATCCCTGATGTCTGCTTTGTCTTTCTGTTTGTGCGTTCTAAACGTGTTAGTTTCTCTAACGATAGATTGACTAGCGGAGTGCTCTTGTTTCTTCTGGTTACACGATTAGGCATGCACCTGAAACACAAAGATCAAGAACGTAAGTAACCAAACAAAATACGTTGAGTATCGATCGATATTGGGTGGTATCGATCGATATCAACAAAGAAATCGCATGTGTATCGACCGATACTAGTGAGTATCGATCGATACCGACGGACTTAGTCGAAACTCGACAGCTAAAATCTAAAGGCGAAATTGAGTCCCCGGCAACGGCGCCAAATTTGATATGTTCAAATTAATACCCTAAACAGTACTAAAGCAGTTGCTGCAGTATATCAGGGGTCGAACACAAGAACTCAGAGAAATCACTCAATACATTAAATAGAATCGAATCAAGCTAAGCAGTTCAGATTAAATAAAAAGCATTAAGCGGTAAACTAATTGTAATTCGATGGGAAAAAGATAGGTTCAGGGATATTTCTCAGGAAATCAATGAATGCAAAATAAACTAACTAATCAGGGTTCAGGTTACGCACGGTTCTCAAACTTAAATCTCTAAAGTATAATCAACCAACTGTCGTTGCGAGAACTATCTAAATCTAAACTTCAGAATAAATCAGCATTAGTTTCAAGTTTGATATGTTCACAAATCAATTAAACCAAATCTCTTTGCGAATAATCAATTTGTTCACCTAAGGTTCTATCAGGTAATTAATCGCAGTGTCATGCCTAATCAATTATCCTAAGGTCTAAGTTTCAGGTGATCAATCTAGAATTAGCTTTGAGAATAACCTAAGGTGAAGAAGTAATTCAGATTATGAACCCTAAATAACTAATCAACCCAGCATTCAAAGAAATCCCTTATGAGAATCCCCAAACCTAACAAGAGATCTACTCATACATGGAAATTGAATCAATAGGCATGTTTGAATAAATACTCAATATAAAATCAGAAAGAGAAACAAAAGGTTTTGAGATCTGATCTCGGACGAAGGGAGATTCAGACTTGTCTCTCTCACCAAGTTCTCTCTTAAACCAAAGCAAAATAAAGCATAGCCATAAAAGTGGCTGTAAAATCCCTATAAATAATCTAAAACACGAATTGGGGCATCTTGTAATTATTGAAAACTTCTGGGCACTTTTGCAATTCTTCAAGTCTTGGAAAACTCGCGGGTCGTGTCTTGCTGCGACGGGTATCGATCGATACTAGCCAATATCGATCGATACCAAGGCTTCATATCGGGTTCTCAGCAACACGAACTTCTGCTTTGCTCCAAATGCTCCAGAAAGCTCCAATATCTCCAATAATGCTCCCAACGTGCTATGACCTGTAAAAGACTCTAAAAACTTCAAAATACTATAAAGACTCTATAAAAAGGACTTATATCATGGCTTAAATAGGGTAAAAACCATGATATATCAGTTTCTCTACGACTTGTCACCCGCAAACCGATGGTCAAACCAAGCTGGTCAATAGGACCTTAGGAACGCTTTTGCGGACGGTGATCAAAAAGAATCTTAAGTCGTGGGAAGATTGTTTACCCCATGTAGAATTTGTTTACAACCATGCACAACATTCTACTACTTTGTTTTCACCTTTTCAACTCGTTTATGACTTTAATCCGCTTACTCCTCTTGATTTAACCCCTTTACCTTTGAGTGAACATGTAAGTTTGGATGGAAAGAGAAGAGCCGAGATGGTCAAACAGATGCACGAAAAGGCGAAATCAAACATTGAACACAAGACGGAGCAATACCGCAAGCATGCAAACAAAGGATGGCACAAGAAGGTTTTTGAACCCGGTGATCTTGTGTGGATCTATCTAAGGAAGGAGCGGTTCCCGGAAGAAAGAAAATCTAAACTCTTGCCAAGAGTTGATGGACCATTCACCATTGTGGAAAAGATCAACGACAACTCCTACAAAATTGATCTCCAAGGTAAGTATTCCATTAGCTCGAGTTTCAACGTTGCTGATATTATTCCCTATATTGCAGATGAAATCGATTTGAGGGCAAATCCCTTTCAAGTGGAGGGGGATGATATGATCATGGACATGAAGGCATTGGATGAGGTTCAAGAAGACGCAATGATCATTCCAACATGCCCTATCACCCGGTCCAAGACACGGAAGCTAGCTGGAGCGGTTCAGAACTTATTTATGGATACCCAGATCAAAGAGGATCAACTTATGCATCCAATCCTCACCTCACTATCTTCGAATTCTTCTTGAGGTTTGGCCGTTTATGTAAGTTGCGTTGTACTCTTTTTCCTGTATACAGTTTTGTCCCAATGGGTTTTCCGTATAGAGGTTTTAACGAGGCAACCGGCTTACACCGTCTAACGGTCCGATCTCCAGAGAATTCCGCGGGAGAATTTTTCCGAGGAATTCTTCCGAGGGACTTTTCCAATGGACTTTCCCGAGGGATTTTCTGATGAAATATTTCGGTGGAAAATCAGTCAAAGAATCCCAAGAGGTATTCAAACTTTTAATTAATTATTAGTCTTCCCTTGTTTAATTGTTTGTCATTTTCGAGACATGTGTTTACCAACACATTTTCTCTTTCTTTTTAAACTCTTCTCCTCCTCATTGTCGAAGATAACAATCATTTTTATCAATCAGATTTCCAGATTTTTCTACTCTTTCTCTCTTGTTTTCTTTGAAGGCTATTCATCGAAAACCTTTCGGTTGATGAGTGTCTTCCGCAACACTTCGATGCAACCATCGATCCGATCGTTTGTAAGTTTCCTTCCCGTGACAAGGGGCACAAAGATCTTCGGGTTAACACCCACGCTTTGTCATCCTTCTCCCTTGATCCTTCAAGCATCGAAGCCACCCCCTTGTTTCAATTCATTCATCGGCGATTGGACCTAAGGATCGAGGGTTACTCGTGCCTTAGCATCTCTCGGCGTGGATTCCTTGAATTCGAGGATCTATCCAATCATCACCGATCCATGAGCATGTCTTTCCGTGGACGATTCGTATCATAAGGGGCTCGTGTCTCCCTTAGCATGTTTTGATCTCCTCCTAAAGGCCTCTGTGTCTTCATCCATGCTCAAAGAATCATCAAAAGCATCTTTTACCTCATCTCCTCTCTCGCTTTTGATTGTGTAACGAATGCGTTTCGAGGGGAAACCGAGAAGTGCTGCCAGGTAGAAGGTCTCTTTGTTGATATTTGCAAGACACATCCTCATGTTTGGCCAATCCATAATAGCTCCAAATGTTGCTAAGAATTGTCTTCCAATAATCAAAGGCTCATTTTGCGTACCATGTATCTTTGCTACTTGAAAATCGACCGGAACAATGCAATTCCCACACTTGAGAGGAAGATGGTAATTGTGGTAGTTACCATCAAACAAACTATAACCGATCTTGCCAACTGTGGTGGTAGTTTATCCATATGCACGTCTGATCCTCATCATTGAAGGCTTCATGGTGTTGATTCTCAAACGTCTTGCAATTGATTCCGACATAAGGTTCACACCGGCTCCCGAATCGCATAGAGAATTGTTGAAGTATGAACCAAAAAGGTTAAAGCTTGTGCAAGGTCCTAGTCTTCGACAATGTTTTCCTAGCTTCGTCAAACAAGTCATCGATCTCATACTTCTCCTCTTTGCTATACCAAAAGAGTTTCTTCATTCCGGGGTGTTTCTTCCATTGAGCAAACGAGATATGAGCTGGAATTTTCTTCACCATGGAGTGGAAGTCGTCTATCATCTCCTTGTTTATGGACCGAGTCTCCCAATATTAATGTCCAAGAGGTTGTCTTTTGCCTCTAATCTTTGCGGTTTGTCTTGTCATCATGCATTGATGATTCATCCTTGCGTGAGAGTTGTTGTCCACGTCCCTTGGCACTCTTGGGGAAGTCTATTTCTAATCTAAAAAAATCACAACATTGCAATTCTCTGTTGGAGCAATTTTCGCCTCCACCGAATCGGATCCAAGACGAAAGTCGATGGTTTTTTCGACATTAGACAAACGCCTTTGAAGTGTATTGAGTTCCTTAGAGAGATATGTAGATATGTCTCCTAATCCCATAGTCTTGCCAAGGAGATCATTGTATTTCCCATCCATGTTGAAACAAATATTTTGGATTGCTTCCTTCGCTTGCTTTTGCCCTTCGTAAAGAACATGAATGGTCGAATAAGCTTCTCTTCCTTGAGTATCAATCTCCTTCACTACTCTCTCAACCTTGTTTGCTTTGTTTGCAATGGTGCTGAGATTTGTAGCAGTAGTAGAGAGGCTCTCTCTCTCAAGGTTGTGAATCTTCCTTCAAAGTGATCTTCCATGAGCTCCAACGGATTTGTTAACATGATAGATGAGAATTTGGTTCTTCTCAATTTCGAGGGCTTGTGTGTACCTAAGAAAGGTGGAGCAACAACAATAAAAAAAATGATAAAGATGAGATGATAGCTACAAGAACAGTCACCGAATATCACATGTGTATTGATTACCGGAAGTTGAACGCAACAACGAAAAAATTTCACTTTCATCTAGCTTTCATCGACCAAATGCTAGAAAGATTAGCTAATCACGAATACTATTGTTTTCTTGATGGATATTTAAAGTATATGGGTCTTGTGGTTGTAAAGTGTTTCACCTGTTCTATTGATTCAAGCCTCTCCGGTTCATCTTCACCGACAATAGCTTCATTTCCAATAAATGTTCGGATGTGATATAAGCACGGAATCACTCCAATACTATGACCACTCGATGATCGAGAGATTCCAAGCTTTGTTGCGGAAGTGGGCGTTATGTCGAGATGGAAGGTGGTGGTTTGATTGACTCTCTCAATCTGTGTGTGATTGACTCTCTCAATCGATGGTCGAACCAACTACTTGAATCACACAAGTAATTAAATCCGAGTGTTCTAATGAAAAATGTGTATCGCACACAAGATCCAAGAAAAACAACTCTTTGCAAAGAAACACTCTTTGAAAGAAAACAAGAAAACTTCTATTAAACTTTGAGATTGAAAGGTGAATTACAATGAAAGCAAAGTTGAGCTTATATAGTGCTCATACACAAAATTAAACAAGAAGGAAATCGCAAAGTAAATGCTAAAACTAGCCGTTTGAGTCATAATGACGAGAATCGGCCAAATATAGAAAACGGAGCCTTTCTTGAGTCTTGACAACTTAGGGGCGAATGTCAAGTGTCTAGGTACGTCCTGGTTGCTGTGGAAAAGCTTCACTTCGTGGCCAAACTTCAAATAATAGAGCCGCTGGAGATGAATGGCGAGAATCTCCAAATAAGGCAAGTGTAACTCAAACTTGATCCACTTGATCAAGTGAGGTGTGGTGCACCTTAGGTCATGAAAGGAAGCTTCTATAAACTTCTTATGTGTCTCCTAATCTCATAGAAACCATTCTCAAGTGGGCTTTCATGTTTGGGCTTCAAAAGATTCCACTTGACATTTTTGGGTAAGATTAAGTCCATTAGATACGTCTCCACTGCTGGGCCGTTTATGAGCGATTGGCTGGTCTGATTGGAGAGATCTTGGATGTTCTGGAAACTAGACTAAAATATCTTTCGAACCATATATAGATCGTTTCCTGAAGTGCCGTGATCTGGAAGCGACACTTGATTGAACATTCGATTGAAATCGGAGCTCAACAACGGGGTTAGGTTCCAACCTTCAAACTGATCAAGCTTGATCAGTCCTTCGTGTTCCAGATGCTTCAGCTTCTCCTTGAACATGTTGAAGCTATTTTCCAGACTCGTCCTCCTAATGATTTCCTCTGGGGTTGATTGATCCTTCAAGTCGTTTGCTCGCTTTCCACTCGGTGAAGTAACTTTGGGAGTTACTGTCCCAAATCCATAAGAAAACTGCTGTCGCCAATAAACAAGATCTAAGCTTGTCGTACGCTCAGTACAATTCTCTTTTGAATTGGTAGTATCCAAAAGTCCTCCGGGTTTCCAATGTCGGCTTTGTAATGCATCAAACCGACCGTTCATCATAGTCTGCATAATCGGCCCGGTTTGGTCTTGTCCGAGCTCTGAGCTCACCTCTGGTGGGCTAGCTGGTTCGATGTCCTCATCAGGATGACTAAGCTCCTTCTCTGCCTCATGTTTTTCTCTCTGGTACCATCGCCGCCAAATCCTCCGGATCCGCCGCCTCATGCTCTGTTGTCCACTGCCGGATACTCTCACATGCAGTTTTTAGGACGATCCCTTCCGGTGTTTCTCCGGTCAAAGTAACCATAAGCTATCTCGTCCGAGCTTGTAACAGTTCTGGCTTCTCTATATCGCGGGCCCGGCCCAATATGACCCTCATGGTATTTAGCCCTTCATATGTCCGATTAGCCATCCCGATGCTTATACGGTTTTACACCGCCAACTTTCACTAATTCGATTCAGCTATCGTAAAAAGCTATTGTCCCCTCCGCAAGCCTCGCTCTATGTGAGATGTATTTTCTTCTCGTGCTTTTTGCCGAGAAACCTTAAGAACGTCTTTACCGAGTTATTTCTTACGTAACAGTCTGGACGGGGCCATAAGAGACATACGATTTTATTTCTACGAATATCAGAGGTAGAGGTTCGCCTTCAAAGTCACATCTGACGAATTTCAAATTCTCCGTCTTTGCCGTGAAGTTATTGACGCATTTGAGTCTTGCCTCAAATCCATTGTCCATCTTACAAGATGATCTATCTGCTCTATGTTTTATTGTTTTGAATTTGTGTTGTAGTGATCTAAGAGGATGATTAATTTCCTCTCTTTGTATTTTTTAAGTTTAATATAATGAAGAAAGTGTTGAACAAAAAACAAAAATTCAACGATGTGTGGTTTGTATCTAATCCCAGTTCAATTGACCGATTTAGAAAGTAAGATAAAAGCATCAAAGCTCGATTTGTAATTAAAAATACATTCACATCTAATTTTCTTAGAATGATATTGAATATGATTTAATTGTTATGTATTTATAAAATACAAACTACAATTCTAAAAACTCAAATTTTATCTTTTATAACATAAACGGTCTATAGATTTGTTTTCAATATAAAACGACATTAAAATTACTATCTTATTATACGCATAAATATTGAAATCTAAATCATAGATGTGTGGTTTGTATGTAATCCCAGTTCCATTTACAAATGTAGAAAGTAAGCTAAAAATTAAAGATTGATTTGTAATTAAAGATACATTCAAAGTTGCTTTCTTCGAAAGGAGATTTAATATGATTTAATTGTTATATACATATAGAAAATAGAAATTACAATCCTAAAACAAAGACTATAATGTTGTGAATAAAAGAGAGAGGAAATTGTTATTGTATCTTATTCCATGAATAAAGAGAGGTATATATAGGTTTACATAAACTTGGGGAGCAAGCTGAATAAGGAGAATAAAGAAAACGAGAATATTCTAAACCTCCTAGAATATGGGCCTTATAATGGGCATCCATATATTTAATTCATAACACTCCCCCTTGGATGACCATTATACAAAAATGATCATAAAGCGCGTAAGATGCTGCCTCATTAAAAACCTTACTAGGAAAACCCAATGGGAAAAACCATAGTTAAGGGAAAAAGAGTGCAACGCGCTATTACTCCCCCTCATGAGTACATCACTTGAAAGTTTTGAGACGGCGCGATCCAATTTGTTGAGCTAGTTTGTTGAAAGTAGCAATTGGAGATGTCTTGATCGCCAAATCTTCACTTGAACGAATTTGTAGTAGAAGTATATCGCCATTCTTCTGCAATCAATGGGTGTCGCGGATGACCCATCTTGATCATTCTCTTTGCTTCCAATGATCTCATTAATCTTTGGAATGGTGATAGACTTTCATATTTACATTCCCCGTAGGTGTCTATCATTTGTGTGTTCTTTGCTGCCTCATTAAAACCTTTCCATGGAAAAATCCAATAGGATAAAAGCCATGATAAGGAAAAAGAGTACAACCACGCACATCATCATATTTCTCCCCCTAGAAGCACCTTCTTCAAGAGATGCATTCCAATCATATATATCATCTTTAGGGAATTGATATAAGTATAACCTTAGTTAATACACTTATATGATTATCATAATTTCTCAGGTTATTGGATTTCTAGTCCATAACATCATTTTCACATAGAAGATATTTTCTTCGTCTATTTGGACTTCATGCCAAATTTTCTTTTACATACAATCTTCTAAACATTCATATTGTACATACGAGCTATTCATGCTCCTTGTTGTAAAAGGTATTGTTTTGACTTTCCTTCTTGTTATATGAAAGTACATCTTTCAATCACGAAAGAGATCAATAAACTACTCAAATAGCATTTTAAATGTGGTACTTCAAGACCAATCACATTGTCACATGTGAGCATTCTTTATCTCAAATAATGCAAGGATCTTTTGAGATAACATCTCTTTCCTTAGATTTACAATTTGGAAAACATAAAGACAATGTTATCTTTCTAAAATCGTTTTCTTCCAAATTTTGACTTCCGATAACTCTTCAAGAGTTTCGATTATGTTCAAATCAAGGATCACATTGATCCCTAATCTTTTGATAATACACATGGATATATCAGTTATCTTATAATATCAAATTTAAGAGTATACCCCATGAAACATATTCACTGGAATTTGCTGCTTCTAACAGTTCAAATTCTTTGAGACTAATCAAGTCTTTCTCTCATTATAAGACTCATAAGGGATATGAAAATAGTTGCATCCACCACAAGAGAGTATACATATTCTATATTTTTATTCATCTTTCGCATAAAGATCCACTTATGTCTTACTAGTTTTACATTTTCAAATGTACGGATTACTGGTCCAAATACTTCTCTGCAAGAGGTTTTAATTCTGCCTCTACTACTTTTTTCATGATTGGCCAATCATCACTTTATGTACATTTTTCAATAAACCTTCTATTACCGCGGTTTATGATCCTCAAATCTCATCAACTGCTTCACTGCATGCAAAAATATTATCGACGTCAATTCGCTCTTGGTTCCATTTTATTCCGGACATGACACAACTAGTTGAAATCTCTTATCATTACCTGGATTTCCTTCTTAGCCATGTCTAATGTCTCTTATGGAGATCCTCCATAATTCTTTGATTCCTCGATATTGCCATTTTATAATCTGCTCTATTTCTTTTCGAGGATTCTAATCGTTGGAACCAATAGGTCTATCACGCTTCATGCGATCTATAGACTCAATAGCAGTTGATATTGTCTCCGTGGGACATCAATATTAATTGGAGCGCATCTTGTATATGTGACTTCGTCACTCAATCAGGGTCAGGAAATGCTTCTGGCATTAAATTTGCTAACTCTGCAAATGAATTATCTTTTGAACTTCTAGTGCACATTCTTTATGAGGATCAAGATAATTTCTCTCACTAATTTTCTTTTCCAGATGTTTATTTTCTCCCCTCCCCCCTCTTAATTGTTGGAAAGACTGACTCACTAAAATTACAGTCTGTAAATCGAATCTTATCCCTTATTGATGGCTCAATACATTTACTCATCAAGTGAGATTCATATCCAACAATTTCTAACCTCCTTTGAGGTCCCAACTTAGATCAATGTGGTGGAGCAACATTACATCCAAAATTTTTTAGTTGGGAAATATATGGTTCCTGACCAAACACCATTCTTGGGAGAACTCAAAATTATTCGTTGGCATAATGCGAATCAATGCGGTTTCACTCTAATCAATTAACCAAATACTTTCGCAAAGATACATAGTGGATGATCAGTCCAAAATATCTCCTTGTATACGTACCAGAAAACTAATATATTCCAAGTATATTGGATAGTGAAAACCGTATTATCAACTTCCTTTATGAATAACACATAAGAATCTTCTGGTTCTTTTTCGCATTATTATTGAACCAGAATGGCCTAACCGGTTATGCCAAAACAGTGAGATTTTCAGTAAACTTCTTGTAAACTATCTCCATTATATTATTTCGTTGAGTACAATTTATAGAGAATGCATGTAGTTTCTCCAAATATTTTTACTGCATTGGGTAATACTCATGATGTGAAGATGTTCGACATTTCCTTCACTCATTGTCTCAACTTGATAAATCTTAAAATCTTATGGATTTTCTTTACACATGATTTATCGAACATGAGTGTGAACATGATCTTCTGGATGTTCCAGTTACTATGAATTGTGGGATTCTGCAGTTCTCCCCCTCAAGATGATGACACTTCAGGTCCATCCATCTTGAATTGAATCCCACTATAGAATCAACAACATACCCAACACTTAGATCATTTTGACCTTTGAGACTTAGGAGAGTATAAATGATTTCAAATTGCATTCCCATAGGCAAATATATTTGCTCTTCCGGAGCTTTCAATCATCTTTATACTACCTCATCGTGTACTCACAATAGCTTATTTCATCGTCAAATGAGAGAAATATCTCTTGTACGTTACCATCTTTATTTTTTATTTTTTTTTCACTTCTAGTGAGAATCTGAGTTCTTGAAAGAAACTCTTTGACCTCAATCTTGACTTTAACCATAACCATATTCATATCCATGTTCACATGTACGACCACTTCTATAGCCATTTTCTCGACCAATGTTATTGGTGTGGTCTAGTATATGATGTCACACATTCACTTTAAGGAATGGACCAGAGCTCATGATTTTGTTATCTATAATTCATTGTTTTGCTCTGCAACCGATCACTGACTCCAAGTCTTGTAATCTTATATTANGTCCATCCATCTTGAATTGAATCCCACTATAGAATCAACAACATACCCAACACTTAGATCATTTTGACCTTTGAGACTTAGGAGAGTATAAATGATTTCAAATTGCATTCCCATAGGCAAATATATTTGCTCTTCCGGAGCTTTCAATCATCTTTATACTACCTCATCGTGTACTCACAATAGCTTATTTCATCGTCAAATGAGAGAAATATCTCTTGTACGTTACCATCTTTATTTTTTATTTTTTTTTCACTTCTAGTGAGAATCTGAGTTCTTGAAAGAAACTCTTTGACCTCAATCTTGACTTTAACCATAACCATATTCATATCCATGTTCACATGTACGACCACTTCTATAGCCATTTTCTCGACCAATGTTATTGGTGTGGTCTAGTATATGATGTCACACATTCACTTTAAGGAATGGACCAGAGCTCATGATTTTGTTATCTATAATTCATTGTTTTGCTCTGCAACCGATCACTGACTCCAAGTCTTGTAATCTTATATTAACCAAGCATAACGAGCTTTAGACAATATCACATTCTGGTGATCATATCTTTCTTTTAGATTTACTCTAAAGAAGTTGTGGATATTTTACGATCAAGTAGGTCATGACACACATATAATAGTCACATAAAATAATTCAACCATCTGTTCAATACAAAAATGAAAATTGTACCTTAAATCAAGAGGTGAAAGATGAAATTGGTGTATCACATTGGTGGTGTTCTCTTTCCTCGATCTTATATGTTCAACGATCATAATAGAGTCACTACAACAACACAATTATAATTAAAGTATATGAGAAGAAGAAATCTTCGTCCACAATCGTATATGAGAAGAAGAAATCTTCGTCCAAAATTTAATTAACCATGATAAAGTATGGAAACGTAAAGCAATAAGACATTCGCTGATCATAAAGAAAGCATGTGTCGATAATAATATATGAATCTCGGTTTACCAAAACCAAATTAAACCAACGAATTACTAAACCAATAAATACCAAAGTAATATAGAGCAATAAACAACAAAGTATGCAATGTCGGCTTAAACAAAAGGCAACCTGCTATAAATCAACAGTTCACATGAATCAATAAAGTATAAAAGATTTCCAAATAATCAAACCAATGCTTTTATGTCAAATTCTAATTAACGATTTTCAAAACTATTAAGCTAAACCATGAATTGATCATCGATTTTCAATCTCTGTTTTTTCTTTCTTCTTTTTTCTTAAGAATCTAACAATTAATAATAAAAAATGATTCAATTTTCATAGCAACTTTAATAACTCAGACTTTGTCTTTATTTGATCATGTGACTACTAAGATTTAATTAATCATAATATTTGCATACTAATACTAAAAGCATAAAATTTACATGTTATATTATGCAATTTAAAAGATCTCCAAACGTACCGTGAAATACATGATATTAACCATCAAACAATCATAATTTCACAATTATCATCTAGGTCTTATAGAAAAATAATTCTAAGCAATTAGATATATTAAGCAATAAAATTAATATGTTGTTTAAGTTTATCAAAATAGCGAAGATGATAAATTATTATTCAAAGTTGCTTGAAGAAATTTAAAGTCTAACTAAACCAACCAAGTATAGTTATAAGTAATTAAATTGATTGTATAACATGAGTCGATACATGCATGACTACTAAATCATTCTCTTTTAAAGATCGACAATTATAAAGTAATAACTATAAATATTAAAGGATGTGTCTGCATGCATATATATGATGTTAATTTCCAGCAGCAACAATTACTCATAAGTTATTCATTTACTGATAGACAAAAATCAGGGAGTATATTTACATGTTGCAGCAATCAATTTTGACTAAACAAACCAACCAACGATTTTCTTATAAATTTCTAATTAATTTCTCAACACATAAAAGAAAACATAGTATGGATCTATGAACAATAAGCCATCATAACGAAAGCAATAAGAACTATGAACCAATCATAATAAAGCAAGTGACGATAGATATAAATAATCAGATTGATCTTTATAACGAAGCCAATAAAGCATTAAAGTTTGGATCTCTATAACGAAGTATGCAATTGCGATTAACGCATGAGCCAATCAAATCATGATTCGATTCAAGCAATACTTATCTCGATTACGATGGCGACGTTGGATTTTAGATGAGAGATCGAAGAGATCAGGGTTTTTGCGAAAGTCGCTTGACGGCTAGGGTTTCGTGCTGATAACGTGTTGTGAATAAAAGAGAGAGGAAATTGTTATTGTATCTTATTCCATGAATAAAGAGAGGTATATATAGGTTTACATAGACTTGGGGAGCAAGCTGAATAAGGAGAATAAGGAAAACGCGAATATTCTAAGCCTCCTAGAATATGGGCCTTATAATGGGCATCCATATATTTAATTCATAACATATAACATATTAATAGTGGGTAAGAAACTAATAAAAGACAAATGGTGATATTATCTTGCCAAAAAGATAAAATATTATTGTCAAATCTTTCACATTATTTTTGTCACAATAATTTATAAAAACTTTAAACAGCTGTTCTTAGAGCCGATAGGGATCATTTGGCCAGAGAATGAGCAATAATAATCTCAGAACGAGAGATAAATAAAAAGGTAACACGACAGAACAAACTCGCCATCACTCGAATATGAAAGAGTAAATTGGAAATCTCATTGTGGTCCTCTCCTTTCGTGAGTAGATTGACTAAAACTTGAGAATCTGATACCACGTGAAGCTCTTCACGATTTGTCTCCTTTGCATGAGTCAGTGCCATTTTCATCGCCCATGCTTATGCTGATAAAGCTGAAGGTATGTGCCTTCTTGTATCAGTATAATCACCTAAATGAGAATCCCTATGAGAATGGAAAGCCCACCCTAAACCGCAATTCAAAGATACCGCATCCCATTCTGCATTCGTGAAACAGAGAGTACCTGAGGATAGTTGTAAACTTGGTTTTTTAGATGGTTCCCTTCCATCACATTTATTTTGATATTTAAACTTTAAATACTTCTTCGACTAATTGTTATCTTATCTAAGACAATAACATGATAATTTAATCATATTTTGAAGCATGGTTATAAATCTAAGACTACTTAACTCATTTTAAGACATCAATAACGTATGCTGCATTTTTCATTTATTTCATGAAATCAAAAAATTTCAAGATTCGCGAGGTTTAACCTTATCACATACAATATATTAGTTTGTTATAACAATTCAATCGCTAATTATTTTGTGATTTTTCAGTCAATTTGTTTTTGCATAACCGAATATTCATTTGTGAATTATATTGAATATTGAATAATTTTTCAGAAGCATACATTATTTTTCCACGATGTTATCACAACTATATATTTTTCCCAAAAACATACTTTCATAGGTTTTTTTTTTTTTTTTCTTCATAAAATGTCATCGATTACTTTTAAAAAATACTATAAAATATAATTTGTAAAAAAAGAAAATTATATTTGATATGAGTATCGATAAATACGGTATATGTTTACACATAATTGGTGATGTCTAAATATAACAACCAAATCGATCACTTAAAACATATATGAAGTTCATAATGAATACTTTTATTCTCACATATTTTTATATTTAACAATAAATTAGGAACATACGAACAAGAATGGCTTCCAGCCAATGTGCTGGTTGCAATGTTTTGAAATGCACTTGTACTTTAGAGTGTATGTTCACACCACATCTTATAGAACCAAACCTACGAGATTCGAAATTCTGAGTAGCCAAAATATCTACAAGATTCTGAGTAATGTTCATAGAAAATTTCCGAAGATTATGTATATCAATCTTCGGAAAAATTCTATGAACATTACTCTGAATCTTGTAGACGTTTAGGCTCCAAATATTCTATGAACATTTTCGAATCTCGCAGGGTTGGTTCCATGGGATATGTAATGCGAAGATACACTCTAAAGTACATATGCTTTATAAAACATTGCAAGCAACACATTGGTTGGAAGCCATTCTCCTACTTATGTTTATGCTTTATTGTTAAACATAAAAGTATGTGAGAATAAAATTATTCATTATGAATTTCATATATGTGAGAATAATTTTTTTTTTGTGAACAATATATATATTTGTCATAACATCGTGGAACAATAATGCATGGTTTTTAAAAGTTCTACAATAATTAATATAAGTCACAAATGAATATTTGGTTATAGAAAAAAATCAACTGTAAGAACACAAAATAATTATCAAATGAAAGTTTTATAATGAACTAATATATTGAACGTAATCACTTTATACATCGAGAATCTTGATATTTTTAAGTTTGCGAAAGAAATGAAAATGCAACATATGTTTTTGTCTTAAAATGAGCTAATTAGTCTCAAATTTATAATCATCCCCCAAAATATGATTAAATTGTCAAGTTTCTGTCTTAAGTAAGATAAGAACGAGTTGAAGAGGTGTTTAAAGTTTCAATATCAAAAATAATTTTATAGATATGATTGTAATACGTTATCTTTTTGGCGAGATAATATCACAATTTGTTTTTATTAGTTTCTTGTCCACTATTAATATATCGTAGTTTTTGTTTTGGAATTATAGTTTCTATTATATATATATATTAAACCATATTAAATTTCCTTCGAAGAAAAGCAGATGTGAATGTATCTTTAATTACAAATCGAGCTTTTGTTATGAATTAAATATATGGATGCCCATTATAAGGCCCATATTCTAGGAGGTTTAGAATATTCTCTGTTTCCTTATTTCCCCTTCTTCAGCTTGCTCTCCAAGTCTNTTTTAAGGTCTTTTATGTAAAATTGATCTATAGACTGTTTATGTTATAAAAGATAAATTTCAAATGTTTTAGAATTGTAGTTTGTATTTTATAAATGCACAACAAATCAATCATGTTCAATCTCATTCTAAAAAAAATCAGATGTGAATATATCTTTAATAATTAATCCAGCTTTAATCCTTTTAGCGTACTTTCTAAATCGGTCAATAGTAATGAGATTATATACAAACAACACATCGTTGATTGAGATTTCAATATTTATGCATATAATAACATAGTAATTGTAATGTCTTTTATATTTAAAAATAATCTAAGAACATTTATGTTATATAAGAAAAATTTAGAGGTTTATATTATTTACTTATGGGAATTTTTAATTGGGAACCAAAAAAAAATTCTTTTAAACGGTAATATATTTAGAAAATTATGTTTTATAACATAAAACCTTAAGTGTGGTTTTCGTAAGCAATATAGGGTCTATGTGATAACACCATATTTTTACACTTTAATAAGAGTTTCACTTGTTTTTATATACGTTTACTATAATATTTGTATAGTTGTAGCTACAAGACTCTTTTCAGGTTCCTTGCAAATTGGAGTAGATCCAGATTTTGGACAATTTTGGAGCATCAGAAGTTTGGCATCGGATGGAGACCTTCTCACCTTCTGATCACGACCAAATTTTGACATGGGAGAACCACCTTTCATACCCAGTTACTTTCAAGGCAATCCAACGGTTAGATCTCAAGATACATCCAATTGACGGAAGGCATGTGCTGCAGTCTCGCAAGCAAAACAAGATAAGAATTGAAGTTTCAAAGCTATAGGCCAACCACCGCGGGTCCAACACTACTGGCCGTGGCGAAGACACTCATGGCCGCTGCTCTAGACTCTCCAGCCGCGGCGAATGACCCTTTGGCCGTGGGTCCAAGCCTCGCACCAGCGGTGAAGCAGAAACACTAAACCCTAAGATCGACCAAATCAAGAGTGGAAGACCTATAAATATGTGTTCTAAGACACAATTTCGTAGCCCCCCCTCTTGTTACACTTTTAGACTTGTTCTGCACCAAACTTTTGCTCTTGTTCTTTGTTCTTTGTTCTTTGTTTAGGGAGATAGAGATTTCCCTTGAACCCTGTTGTTTGATTTCTTATCTATTGATTGTGCAATTCAGAAGCTTGATTTTGTCTTCATGGTTGTGGCTCAGTAATTCTCTCGTTGGGTATAGGGGTTCAAAGGGGCTCTCATGGTTTGATTTTTGATTGAGTTTTTCGACTAGGATACCGATTAGGGTTCTTCGTTCTATCCTTGTTGTTAATGTGTTGCTTGACCAACCGTCTTAGCAACTGATATTAGGTGTTTTAGAGCCACGAGATTGCGGAATCTAATCGCTTGACCTAGGGTAGACGAGCAAATCTGTCGTAAGATTTTGAAAGTGTACTTACGGAGGAATTGTGGGCGTAAACGACCTTTGAGAGTATCATTCACTTCTTGCGCGGGCGGAGACGAAAGCTACTGATATGCTCAAATTAATACCCTAAAAGTACTAAGGCAGTAGTTGTAGTAAGTGTAGGGGTCGAACATAAGGACTCACATAAATCACACAATAGATTGTATAGTGTCAAATCAAGCTAAGAAAATAAGATGAAACAAAAGACAATAAGCAGTAAACGAGTTGTAATTCGATGGAAGAAATATAGGCCCAGGGTATTTCTTAGGAAATCAATGAATGCAGATAAACTAACTCACATGATTCAGATTTAGCGCAGTTCTTGAACTCAAATCACTAAGGTATAATTAACCAACTGTCGTTGCGAGAATTATCTAAATCTAAATCCTAGGAATTTCAAATCTCTTTGCGAATCCTAAAGTCTAAATCAGCTTTAATATTAGGTTTGATATGTTCACAAATCAATTAAACCAAATCTCTTTGCGAATAATCAATTTGCTCACTTAAGGTTCTATCAGGTAATTGTCGTGCCTAATCAATTATCCTAAGATCTAAGTTCCAAATTCGTCAACCTAGAATTAGCTTTGAGAACAGCCTAAGGTGAAGAACTAATTCAGATAGTGAATCCTAATAAATTAATCAACCTAGCATTCAGAGAAAACCCTTATGAGAACTTTGAACCTAAAGTGGATCTACTCAGACATGGAGATTGAAAGCAACATGATTGAATAGATCATTAAAAGGAATCAATAAAAACAGGAGTTCAGAGTTGTCTCTCCAAAAACCAAAAGTAAAATAAAAGTAAAATAAAGCATAGCCAACAAAGTGGCTGTAAAATTCCTATAAATAACCTAAATCACGTTTTGGGGCTTCTTGTAATTATTAAAGACTTATGTACCAAGTTGCAATTCTTCAACTCTTCATTAAAGTTGCGGGTCGTATCTGCCTCGATGGGTGTCGATCGATACCAGGGGGTATCGATCGATGCTTGACGTGAAATCGGGTACTCAGCAACACGAACTTCAGCTTTGCTCCAAAATGCTCCAGAAAGCTCCAATATCTCCAATTATGCTCCAAACGTGCTAAGACCTGTAAAAGACTCTAAAACACTACGAAATAGCAGAAAGACTCTATAAAACGGACTTATATCATGGCCTAAAAAGGGTAAAAACCATTATATATCAACTCTCCTAGACTTAGCCTTTGCTTGCCCTCAAGCAAATAGAAGACTAAACCAGAGAAAGAGGTTTGAAAACACAGAGATTCACCTGTTCATGAACCATCGCAGAGATCCTTTTCCCAAGCACCCAAACGTCACCTGACCAGCTTTTGATCTAACCACAATGTACTTCTCCGTAGACATTCGCAGCTTTTCCAGACTCCACACATTATCTCACAACATTGTTCAAATAATGCCCTCATCACCAGTTTCATCGATGCAGCCAATGTTCAAGGACCTTCTAGATTCTTTACCATACAATATCATGACAAGGAACCACCTTTTTCACACTTTTTGTATCAATTTCTCTCCCCCAGACTTATTTCTTATTATGTTTTTTCTTTTATTTTCAGCTTTGCCTATACACATCAAGGTATGAGACGCGAGTGTTGATGGTGTTAGCCACCGAATCCCCGGTTCCTCCCTCTCAATGTATCAAAGGATGTAGGCGAATAATGGCATCATAGGAAAATCCTAGCCTCGCTTCCAATCATTTGTGTGATCATTCCCTCTTAAGTAAAATAATGGGATCGCTGGAAATTTTCCTAACCCTCTACTCAGAAGAAAATCATTTCAATCTTTTATGCTCTTATTTATCAACTTATAACAGGGGAGAGAGATACCATAACTCTAAACACATGGGTTCCTTCATCAGATATGAATGATGAATCAAGCTCTAAAAACACTAACCACATTGATGAAGTGCAAAAATTTGGCTCAGGCTTCAGAAGAACTATGCTGGAGACATGGATGTTTTCTAGTCAACTGGTCAGTCTTTGGATTTTTTATTAGTCGATCTAGAACCGATTCTGTAACACTGTACACTCAAAAACAAAATCACATCAATAGGTTCAAGGACATGATCATCATCTCCAACAAGTTTTGACTCAATAAATCGATTTTGACTCGATAAAACAACTGACTCTAAGAAAAACAAACACAATGTCAGCAGACACCTCCCCCAGACTTGAACAACACTATCACCAGTGTTATCTAGCCTAGAGTCAGTGAAAGAAAACAAAAGAACAGGATAAAATTGGGAAAAACAAGGAGTTACCTTGCCGGAACGTCGAGTATCGATCGACACGCAGCTTGGTATCGATCGATACCAAGATTAAATCGACATAATGAACCGTCTATTCGCGATTGGTGTCGATCGATACCAACGGGGTATCGATCGACACTAAGGCGATTTCGAGTTTTGCTCCTTGTTTATCCTGACACAACACAAAACGAAAAAGAAAAGAAAAAGAATCAAAAGCAGACTCACCAGTGGGTTGCCTCCCACCAAGCGCTTGTTTAACGTCATTAGCTTGACTGTAACGCCCTTCAGGCAGGATAAGAATGCGAGCTTGCACCAAAAAATGCTCCACAACTTGACATCGCTATCTTCAGAGTTTTGCTCAACATACTCTCCACAAACTCTTTTCCTTTCTCTTTCAGCTCCGAAGTAAGAAGTACTCTAGCCTTAGAAAATGGTTTCGAGGCTCCTTTGCACTTCACCTTGTACTCAATCGAGTTTCCATCATAGTTCTGAGGGATTAAAGTGACATGGGGATTCTCGACTCTTTTGCTCTTCACCTTCTTCTTTGTTGTCTTAGCCTTCTTGACAACTTCCTTGGGGATGCGGAGCGGTTTAACCAAAACGTCTGTGCCAGTAGGCACGTCAGGAGGCTCTTCCAAAAGATCAACTGCGAATGTCTCTCCTGTGACAACCTCAATGCAAGAGACACGTGTGGGAGCACCTCTAGGGGGAATGACATCATAATAGACCCCTCCGTCAATGTAAGCGAAAGAGATTCTCTTATTAGGCGTGTCTATTATTGCGCCAACAGTAGCCATAAATGGTCGTCCCAGGAGCAAAGGCACCTCAGATCGTTCGCTCATCTCCACAACCTGAAAATTAGTGGGCACCAGACAATCTCCTACTTTGACCATCAAATCAGAGATTGTACCATATGGAAGTGAAGTGGAATCGTTCGCGAATGTGATAGATGACTTGGGAGATCGGATATCAGCCTCCAATCGCTCTGCAATTGCCCTTGACATGACATTGACACTAGCCCCTGAGTCAACGAGAGACTCTTTGAACTCAACTCCAGAGATAGAGCATGGAACTGCAAATTTCCCTGGGTCTTCCCTCTGTGTCAACTGCTTCAGCGTAGTGACTTGCGTCTTGCCTCGATAAAGAGCACTTCGATCTCTTTCAGAGTTTCTCTGCAATCTTTGAAGTGACTTAGCAGAGGACGGGACTCTAGAGCTTCTTCAAAGGACAATCCATTGGAGATTCTTCGTACCATCTTCTCAAAGCCACACAGATGCTTTGGAGAAATGGGATCTCTAAGGTGTTGAGGAATAGGATTCTGCTTCTTGGGCTTGCGAACTCTTTCCTCGATCAACTCAGGTGTTTTCACAATTTATGGCCCGATCTGCGAGGGGTATCGATCGACACCAGGTGGGGTATCGATCGATACTACTGCAGTTGAATCATCCCTGGCAGATACATCATCATCAGAAGGAAGCCCACATTCTTCTTATCCAGAACAGCCTTGCATCTAGCGTCCTCCCATTCCTTCCTTGTCATAATATGAGGCATAGGATAAGGTATATTGGGTATATACACCCTCTCCTTGAAAATCTCAGGCTTCTTCTCAACATGCGTCTCAGCATCGACCGACACTGTAGGAGTATCGATCGATACTTGTGATTTTGGATCCTCTCGTGCAAGTTTCTGAACTGGTATCGATCGATGCCCTGGCGATTTTTGAATCCTCATCGAATTTTTCTGCACTTGAGCTGATTGCATTGACGTGTGCATTGTGTAAATGAACCGACTTTCCCTTGGCATTTGTTGCAGTCTGAGCTACTTGCGTTTCCAGCATCCTGTGATTGGTATTGAGAGCCTCGATTTCCCATTCAGATGGTCAATCTTCCCATTCAGATCAGTATACAGATGGTCAATCTTCCCATTGAAATCCACTTGCAGTTTTTGATGTCCCTGAAGAATATGTTCAAGCATGGACTTTGGAGGAATGGGTTGGTACGAAGAGTTCCCGTAATTGCGATTGTTGTTGTTGAAGTTTCGGTTGTTGTTGTACCCAAATTGCTGACCCTGAAATCCAGAACCACCAACGTAGTTACAATCCTCCACTTCAGCTCCACCGATATCATCGACTCCATCAGCAAAGTGTACAACCTTCTTCGACTTTCCAATCAAAATATCCAGCTTCGCTTGAACTTCAGCAATCTGAGATCCATCAATTCATGCAGACTGCTTCTTCCTCTCGAAATCAGCATTCTTGGTGCTATTACTAGACGCCAAGTTCTCAATTAGCACGACCGCATCATCTGGATACCTGGTGTTAAAGTTCCCATTACTCGCAGTATCCAGAGCCATCTGGTACCTCCAATCGATCACTCTGTAAAAAGTACCCAGCAGCTGAACCTGATTGAACCAATGGTGCGGACAATCCCTCTGATATGACTTGAAACGAATCCAAGCTGCTTTGAGTGCCTCGATTGGACCTTAAGAAAACTGGGAAATTTTGTTCCTGAGCTCTTCGGATCTCGCATCATCATAGAAATTGCACAGGAATGCATTCTTCGTCTCATCCCATGTAGTTAGCGAACCAGGAGCCAACTGCTTCAGCCAATAAGCAGCATCCCCACTAAGAGAATATGGGAAAAGTTTGCAGAAGAGGAACTCATTGGGCACTCCATTGTACTTCATACCAGTGACCAAATCCTCGAACCTCTCGATATTATCCATGGGATGTTCATGAGATAAACCATGGAAAGGACTCTGACTCACGAGAGCATAGTACGCAGGCTTCATCTCGAAGTCGTTCCTCTGAAAAGTTGGGATGCGAATCGCATATCGATTGGCATAGAACTGATCAGGTCTGTTGTGCTCGCCAAGTGTCCTAACTCGATCACCTACAGCATTCCCAACGTTGGCTTGCGCAGCTGGCGCGACAATCTCAACAACAGCAGCACGAGGGACAATGACGTTTCCAGATTCATCAAGTCGCTGCCCTCTCTCATTGCACACTTGACCCTCTTGGTCTCTCAAGACTCCAGCTTCATCAGCTCTTAATACCAATGGGTTGTTCATCCCTGATGTTTGCTTTGTCTTTCTGTTTGTGCGTTCCAAAAGTGATAGCTGCTCCAAAGACAGTTCAACTAGCTGAGTGCTCTTGTTCCTTCTAGTTTCACGAACATGCATACACCTGAAAACAAAACACTAGACAAGGCACGTAAGTAACCAAAAAAATACGTTGAGTATCGACCGATACCAAGTGGTGTCGATCGATATCAACAAAAAGAAACGACGAGTATCGACCGATACTAGGTAGTATCGACCGATACTAGGTAGTATCGATCGATACCGACGGGCTTAGTCGAAACTCGACAGCTAAAATCTAATGGCGAAATTGAGTCCCCGGAAACGGCGCCAAATTTGATATGCTCAAATAATACCCTAAGAGTACTAAAGTAGTAGTTGTAGTAAGTGTAGGGGTCGAACACAAGGACTCACAGAAATCACACAATAGATTGTATAGTGTCAAATCAAGCTAAGCAAATAAGATGAAACAAAAGACAATAAGCAATAAACGAGTTGTAATTCGATGGAAGAAATATAGGCATAGGGTATTTCTCAGGAAATCAATGAATGCAGATAAACTAACTAACAGGATTCAGATTTAGCACAGTTCTTGAACTCAAATCACTAAGGTATAATTACCCAACTGTCGTTGCGAGAATTATCTAAATCCAAATCCTAGGAATTCCAAATCTCTTTGCGAATCCTAAAAACTAAATAAGCTTTAATATCAGGTTTGATATGTTCACAAATCAATTAAACCAAATCTCTTTGTGAATAATCAATTTGCTCACCAAAGGTTCTATCAGGTAATTAATCGCACTGTCGTGCCTAATCAATTATCCTAAGATCTAAGTTCCAGATTCGTCAACCTAGAATTAGCTTTGAGAACAACCTAAGGTGAAGAACTAATTCAGATAGTGAATCCTAATAAATTAATCAACCTAGCATTCAGAGAAAACCCTTATGAGAACCCTGAACCTAAAGTGGATCTACTCAGACATGGAGATTGAAAGCAACATGATTGAATAGATAATCAAAAGGAATCAATAAAAACAGGAGTTCAGAGTTGTCTCTCCAAAAACCAAAAGTAAAATCAAAATAAAATAAAGCATAGCCAACAAAGTGGCTGTAAAATCCCTATAAATAACCTAAATCACGTTTTGGGGCTTCTTGTAAATATTAAAGACTTCTGGACCAAGTTGCAATTTTTCAACTCTTCATTAAAGTCGCGGGTCGTGTCTGCCTCGTTGGGTGTCGATCGATACCAGGGGGTATCGATCGATGCTTGACGTGAAATCGGGTACTCAGCAACACGAACTTCAGCTTTGCTCCAAAATGCTCCAGAAAGCTCCAATATCTCCAATTATGCTCCAAACGTGCTAAGACCTGTAAAAGACTCTAAAACACTACGAAATAGCAGAAAGACTCTATAAAACGGACTTATATCATGGCCTAAAAGGGGTAAAAACCATTATATATCAGCTACCATTCGAGTATTGAAGTGAGTAGGTGTGTAGGATTACGGGAGTAGACTACACACAGCGTACGTGTTCCAAGTTCAAGAATCCAAAGACGAAAAAGTCGCTTTAGAAATCCTAGCGAATTCTCGGTGAAAATCGGCCATGAACCCTAAAGAATTCCCGATTGCCCAACACTTCGTTAATTGATTTACAACCTTGAAATAATTATTGCTTTCTACTGTTCACTTAGATTAGATTTATTTATTCAGTTAGTTTAGCTTTGTTTAGTCAGTTAGTTTAGCTTTGTTTAGTCTCGTTCACTTTCTTATTTTCTCGTTTAGTTTAGTTTAATTTGGTATACTTTAGATCCCTAGTTTCAAGTTCGTGACAAAATCCTATAAACATATATTCGTCTTATGTTTATTTACTATACAGTGTCTAAGGTCTCGCAGAACAATATTCCCTCCCTGTGGATCGATACCTTAAGTACTACAACGCACATTTGTGCACTTGCAGGCTTTAAGATTTACAAATTTAAGACCTAAAGTTTCGGAGACGAATCTGATTCGCATCAAATTTTTGGCGTCGTTGATAGGGAGGCAATCTCTACTCGTTCTGCCACACTTTAGAGGTTAGTAAATCGACTCGCCTCTGGTGCGCGATGACTACTACGAGCATGGTTCCTACGACCCATCTTATGCTCACTACTCTCACGATTCACACCACTACCGTGATTCATACTACATGGATCGGAAACCGGCACCGACCAACTACTCTCAAAGATGCTACGAACCTCATTACTACTAAGATGAACCTTTTGAGCCTCCGTTTGTCTACTCACAACAAAGTCCTTACGGTCTTCCTCATCAAACCTCAGACCAGCACGATGATATCTTGGAAATTAGCCTTCGCTTGGAGGGACTCGATGCAATGATCATTTCCTCATGGGACCCTTGATTTCCCTCAAAATTACCAACAAAGTGAACCGACTTCTTAGAAGCATTGAGAAGTTTGTCAATCTTGTCATTGAGAACTTTCATCTCTGTATCCCTCATTTGCTCTTCAAAACTGCTTGTGGTCCGTGTGGCCCGATCATACTCATCACTATAGATTCCATCACTTTGGGCAAGAATCTCTACCAACTCCATTGCTTCATTCACCTCCTTGGCCAAGAAATTACCATTGGAAGCGGTGTCTAGCAACATTCTTATCTTTGGAAGCGCTCCAAGGTAGAGTGTGCTCAATAGAGAAGCATCATTGAAACCTACAAGACAAGAGAAAACTAGATAGAAAGATTAGTAAACAAAGAAAACAAAAGCTTAATATCAAAGAGAATCCAAATCCAATTGACTAAACTAGAACCCCAAATTGGCAACGGCGCCAATTGATAAATAGGATTTTACCTACTCAAGAATCAATCTTAAATTCACATGTCATTGTAGTGTTTCAGGTGTCAATCCAATCTAGGGTCTAGTTGAATGCAACAAGAATGCAAGATACTCAATAATTCAAGCTAACAAAGTGGTTTTGATGATTTAATCTAGCAACCTAATTCAATTCAAGCAAAGCAAATAAGTGATATATCATGGTTTTTACCCTGTTTAGGCCATGATATAAGTCCGTTTTATAGAGTCTTTATCGTATTTTGGAGTCTTTTACAGGTCTTAGCACATATTGGAGTATTATTGGAAATATCGGAGTCCTATGGAGCATTATGGAGCGAAAGTGAAGTCTGATGACTAAGTGCCCGATCTGAGCGACAAGCATCGATCGATACCCCCTGGTATCGATCGACACCCGTCGAGAAATCATGGGCCGCGACTTTTTATGAAGTTTTGGAGAATTGCAAAAGTGCCCAGAAGACTCTGATAATTACAAAAAGACCCCAAGTCGTGATTTAGGTTATAAATAGGATTTTACAGCCACCTGTTTAGGCTATGCTTTATTTTGCTTTAGTTTAAGAGAGATTTTGGTGAGAGATACAAGTCTGATTTCCCTTCGTCCGAGATCAGATCTCAAACCTTTGTTTCTCTTTCTGATTTTATATAGAGTATTTATTCAAACATACTCAGACATGAATAATCAATTTGCTCACCTAAAGTTCTAGACATGAATAATCAATTTGATCACCTTAGTATTTATAAAGAACTTTAGGTGAGCAAATTTATATAGAGTATTTAATCTCCATGTCTGAGTAGATCTCTTGTTAGGTTTGGGGATTCTCATTAGGG
>PKML01043689.1:324014-362049 GCA_002933935.1 Eutrema yunnanense | reverse complement strand
TACCTTAAGAGACTAAAAAGTCCTGTATCAATGAGCGATGTATGTCATCCCTTGGTTCAACTAGATTGTTGTTGCCTCGAGATCGCGTATGCATGCACCTATAGGATTGAGAGATAGCATTGGAAAGTGAAAGACATTAGTAATCAAAAGGAGAATAAAACTTAATCTAAAAAAGAACATAAATCTCAATGTTGTAATCAAAACCCAATCGGCAACGGCGCCAAATTGATAGTAGAATTTTGCAAGTCTTTGAGACCAATTACTCAATATACAAGTAGTATAGGAGGTATTGAATCCAATGTGTTAAGTTCCAAACACCAAGAATGCAAGGCACTAATTGAGTTAAGCAAATATGGAAAGGTTGTTATTTAGCTAATGAATATAGAAACTTAAATAAAGGAAGAGAAATAGCAAACTAAACAAGTGTAATGCAAGAGATATAAGCGAATCTAAGGATGGGGTAATCGAGTTTAGATGATCCAAGACCAATTCATTATGCTCAATGAACAAACAAGCTATTCCTAGGCAATGATTAAGTGTGGTTAATTCTCTCTCTCAAGACATTAATCACCATGCTAATTACTAATTTAAGACCAAACTCTCATTTGTGAATCACTAACTAGCAAGCATTAAGTGCAAACAATCAAGATCAATCAAACATACATCCTAGACAACTACTATCATAGGCTAGGAATGCATATCTCTTGATTAGCTTATCAAAACATTTCATCGAACACCTTGTGGGTGCGAAATGCCCATTGGTCTAGATTGGCTTTCTCAATCCTAATCTAGCATTAAGACCACTAATCAAGAAGAAAAATAGGATAATCTAACCCTAAGCATCATAAATCAATCTTGGAATCATCCTAACTCTAACACATCCTCAAACTCTAAGGACTACTCACTAATCACCATGGTTCCAACAAATCCAATGAAAGAAGAGTTAAAACCCATGATCAAGATGATTGGATGATTAGAAAATAGGAGATAGATAAATTGAATCAAGAAAACAATACTCAAATTGCATAAATTAAAAAGATCAATCTCTTCCAAATCACTCTTAGAGAGAGTTTTTGCTTAAGAAAAGACTTAGCCCATAAAAATTAGGTTTTGGGGCTTAAATAGTGAATAGTGACGAACCGGGTCGACCCGGTTGAAATGGGTAAAAGAGTTCTGATGGTCAATACCGATGTCACTCATCGGTACAACACCTCGGTATTGAACATGGGTTTATGTACCGATGAGGGATATCGATTCGTGACGTCGGTACTGAGGTGAAATGCTTTGTGCTCCTTTGGTGAATACCGATGTCACTCCTCGGTACCACATGTCGGTAGTAAGGTATTTTCCCTCGGATTTCCCCCGGGAGCTGCACCGACTTGTTGTACCAAATTGTGACGTCGGTATTGCTGCTACGTTGAATTTGGAGAAGTGGTACCGAGGTGTTGCACCGAGTTGTGACATCGGTACAATCCCCTGAAGCTGTGATACCGACGTCACTCCTCGGTGTTGCACGTCGGTACTCGATCCATGAATCTCATAGACGAACATCTAAACACCTTTGCTTTGGTCTCCTACAAGATAACCAAAACCATATTACTAAGAACTTTTTCTCTCATATTGTGCTAATCACGTACAATGTTTCAACACCCCTATTTATACACAATAGGCATGTGGCTAACCCTAGACTATACTCGCTTTGGGGATAAAGCCAAATCTCCACGGATATGTCATATTTCCTTTTTCTTCTCCTAAGCATAAGGAAATCTTCCAATCTTCAATATCTTCTCCAAGATGCTTGTACAGCTCAGCTACCTCTCTTGGCATGTCTCGGAAAGCTTCTAGAAATACAATACAACCCAGGCTTTGGCTCCACGTCATCGGTTTCTCCGCAACCTTCCTTGTATCACTCTGTGTGCTACTTCCACTGGTACAACTTCGACTCTGTTAGCACAACACCAACAAGATCCCCATATTTAAATTGAATAATCTCAATTACTCAAACTGGCACAACAAATTCGGCAATTCCTCATCGTCTTTACCGTCTGAGAATTCGAGGAATCGATGGTAGGTAAGTTCTTCACCTCTTCTTTCTCTCGTCGTAATTTGTCTTATTTAGATTGTTGTTCTTCCGTTACTACTAGTTCTTGAATCCTTTTGCACGGATCTCTAATCTTCAATCCCTGGTTTCATCGTCTATGATCAGTGGGGTGCTTGAATTTTCAGCTGTTTTTTCTGTTTGAAATTTAGGATTTGTGTTGTTTCAATACCAAATCGGATAGTTTTTTCTTCTCTATGTTCAGCTCAACTCGAGCTTATGTGCTCACTGAAACTAGATTGTACTTGGTTCTGAGTTTCTTGTTTGATAATGGAAATTTTAGCCTTGAACGGTAAATTTTCGAAGATGATGTTTAGAAATCTACATCCGCGTTTTATTTATTAATCTCATCGTTTAAACTTGCGTTGAAAATGATAATGTGAAGTTTTAACAGCAATTACATAACAACACAAACAATAAAGTAGAGATTTTTGAAGGTTGGGTTTGCTGGATCGTGCATATCTTCAGGTGTTGAATAAAAATTGTTGAGGCCTGCAAAATCTCAGATTTGATCAACTACGCCTGATTCTTTTAAACGATTTGATAAGAGAGAGTGTGTGATTGTTGAGTTTGTAGATTAGCCAAGAGTAAGACTTCGTTAGGAAGACTTACACATCTGTCAAAAAAAAAATCTGAGGATAAATCGTCTTGAAACCGACTGTGTTGTTTTGTTTCTCTTACAAGCACGAATCCTGGAACATTAACAAATATCTGAAAGTATCAGGAAGGGATGAGAATAGAGCTTATAAAAGGAAAGACTGACATTTATAATTTTAAATACATGATTTATAATAACAAGTTTGAAGTATGGATGTTGTATTTAAAATTAGCTGTGAAATCCAGATGCTACTCTAGGGAATTGCTAATTTAGTGTTTGTAAGATTATGTTTTGTGTTTCGAAGAAGAAAAAAAGACTATGGCTTTGATTTTGTTTTTAGTTATTTGGTTATGTCTTAAAATGATAGATTTTGCTGTCTACTTTGGGTTTAGGTTGACTGCCTACAAGGTATATAGAGATACAAACTGTTTTTTTTCAACTTTGTTTAACGATTTTTTGCTATGTTTCTTAATATAATTTTTTCGTGTCAAAGAGCTGTCTGTTTTTCAACTTGTTGTTTTCGAAAGTTTGAACATCACAAGCTGCATTTTCTTTGTTATTTGTTTAACAATTAAACTTTAACTTATTCTTTTCAGATGGATTCAACATCACCTTCAAATCGGCAAGATGAGCAAGAGGAGTTTAACAAACCGGATAGTAGAGGGAATAGGAGTAAAAATACCCGAATTTACCCGAAACCATAGTTATTTCAGTTATAACCGTATCCGATTAGTACCGAACCAAACCCGACCCGATGGTTTAAAATACCCGAACGGTCTTCTAAGCCTAAACCCAAAACCCCGAAAACCCGAAATACCCGACCCGAACCCGAACGCCCATGCCTTGTTCTATGAGTAGGGGAGGTTTAGGCATTCAACCCAATAACAACATGAAGAGTTTGGAGATGACATATGCTGATGTGTCATCACCACAATTATTCTTAGCATTTAGAGGATTTATTAATTCATTTGTTTTTCTCCTAATATATTTGTATCCAACCAGTTTTTAAGTTGACATTTAATTTTCTTTGCCACATGACAGCCTCTCATTAATTTGATTTAGGTTAAATTACATGTATACATATATATATATATATATATAATATGTATACATGTAATTTATTAAAATATTAAATTACATTTAGAGGACATCTAATGAAGTTTTAACAATAAAATATGCAGTAGAATTAATATATTTGACATATATATGAACATGAAAATTAATATATATGTATATATATAAGAAGTTTTAACAATAACAGTTGCATCGATTTATGAAACTGTAACACAATTGATAAAATTATTTATTTTTCGTTCCCTTTTACATAATTAAATTTTTTTTTGAAGGATGTACACAATACAAAATTGATTTGATATATTCTAGATAAACTGATTTGGTATATACTCCCTAAATATTAGCTGCAAGTTTTATTAAATGTCATTTGTGAAACACAGAAACTTCTCAAACTACATACCTAAACTCGAATATTTGATAACAAACTATACTAATCTACAACCTGATAATTATTAGAAAAATCTAAACATCCTATAATTGGTATTTTTTTATTTACTACAATTCAAATTTGAATTCATTGACCTATGAAATTTGCCTCCAATGAAGATTGCATCCAAGATTTAACCTAACGACACCAACACATCATTTGATATATTCTATACAACATATTTTCTTATACAAAATTAAATATAATCAAATCCGGTAGTTTACTATATTAGATGGATTAGAGGGATTAGTTACTACCATATATATATGATAGTATTTATTATTTTTTGCTTAAAATTATATCATCGAAATTATTATTCGTGGTATATACTCCTTAAACTTTAGCTGCAAGTTTTATTAAATGTCATATTTGCGAAACACGAAAACTTCTCAAACTACATACCTAAACTTTGAATCTTTGATAACAAACTATTATAATCTACATCACGATAATTATTAGCAAAATATAATCATCCTATAATCGGTAATTTATTTACTACAATTCAAATTCGAATTCATTGACCTATGAAGTTTGCCTCCAAAGAAGATTGCAAAAAGATTTACCCTAACGACACCAACACATCATTTGAAGTCTATATATACCTTTATTTTCCCATTCATTTTCATCACCAATAGAAAAGCATTTACCTCTCATTTCAGTAGTAGTTCCATTTAATAATAATGACCGCCATCACAAACTTCATTTCATTGAAATCGTTCAAAACACAATGGCGAGTACATGTGAAGATTTTGAAGCTATGGAAACAGTATTTGAATGGGATCGAGACGTTGGAGATGGTTGTTGTCGTTGAAATGGTATGTTTTGTACATTCATTTCTTACATAATTGGTTTTTTTTATACAAATGTTTTATGGAACTAGATATCTAATTGTCGTTGTTTTATTCTACACTACAGAATCAGACAATGCATGTAACTGTGAAGAAGGAGTTTATCAGAAAATATGAGAATCAATTAGAAGAAGGGATGACAAAGCTATTCACCAACTTCCAGGGAACTCATAATGGTGGCAAGTTCCAGACCTCATCTCATGTTTACAAGATTTAATTTGCATCTACTACATTTGTAAGACCCTCAGAAGATTTGGATCCAAATATCCTCGGTTTGAAGTTCGTAAAATTCAGCAATGTTCATGATGGAAAAATGAATCCTGATTTTTTGATAGGTACACTTATTTAATGTTTGATTTCATAATACGTCGAATGGTTCAAATTATTATTAATATACGAATTCTTTTTATTCTATAAACGTTGTTGGTCAGATCGATAGCATTGGTGAAGTTGAGATATTGATTGTTAATAAAAAAACCGACCAATCGCCTTACAATGACCATTCATGACTCATGGTATGTCTTACTAAGACAGAGATAGATTATGTTAATTAAACTCCTATTATGTTATGTTTTAAAACCAAACATAATACAATTTGATTTTACTTTCAGTGATATCCGTCTAAATTGTGTCATGTGGAGAAACTATGCTAAGAATTTAGAGTGCATTGCTACCAATGCTATTGATGATGTCATTGTATTTGTGTTACGATTTGGAAATTTAAGATCATATTGATGTTCGTGTGTTTTTATACCCGCACCAATTAACCTAATGTTCACACTACCGCAATCATAACGGTATATCGATGTAGTACTTTAGGATCGATCCCACAGAGAATAAAGATTACACATCAAAGATACGAGAAACAAACTAAGCTAGAGAAAAACGTTTTATGTTTTGTACAAAGATGAAAAGAAAGAAGAGAAGAAAGATATCAAAATGCAAGAAAGAAAATAAACGAAAGAAAATAAAAAAAAAGAAAATAAAACACAAAGAGAAAACGTTGGATCAATGCTTAAACAATCAAAGAGACGATTAACAATTAAACAATGAGTGATTCGGAAGCATTAAACGCTATCTTAGAACATGGAACACTAACATAAGACTAATCCACTCTCGTGGTATCAATCTCTTCATCGATAACCCGATTAAGCTAAACTCTCGTTTGCAATTAGTGATAATCGATGAGCATTAATCACAAGTCCATTTAGTTCACTAAACACATCAAACTACAATTGCCAATTGTGAATGATACGTAAAGCTCGCAAAAGATTCGGTTCAAGCAATTCATCTAACTCCTCTCGGGTGTGAAATGCCTAGGTTCAAGACTCGAATGAATAAACCTAATCTAGCACTAACACCGTTTACTCGAATCTCTTCCCTAAAGCATGGGACGAGACCAAAAATCCTAGGGTGTAACTCTAGTTCGGTTTGTCATGCCAAACTAGAACTACCTAATCTAGATGCAGTTCTAAACTTCGGTTTACCAAGTCAAGTCTAGCATTAAGAATCAACCTAAGAACCTAAGTGAAAGAATTAACAAAGATCATCCAAAATCACCATCATCAAACCATCAAGACAAATTACTAGTGATGCATAAACATTCAATGCAAATTCATTCTTTGGCAAGGAACACAAGAATAGCTTAACTCACTCTCGTGATGCTAAACACTTTGTTGATAATTCAAATTAGCTAATCTCTCAGTTGCAACCAAATTATCACCAAGCATAAAACTTAAGTCCTTTTTAAGCCAACAATTCACCTTAATCATGGTGGCTAAGGGTTAAGAATGAAAAGCACGTTTAGAAATCTTCTAGACGATCTACCAAACCTCTCTCGAGTGTAAATCGACCATGATCTAGAAATTAAGTGATCAAGTTCAACTCTAGCATTAAGATCACTTCTAAACATGTGAACAAATGAGTATCTAAGCCTAAACATCAACAAGCAATCATCAAACCATCCAAATCAAGTCTAATCATGATCCAACAAAAGGCTATTCACAAGAACACCAAGAACATACTAAGAACATGAAGAACACAAATCCAGAAAATAAAAGTCAACTCACAAAAATAACACAAATCACAAAAGTAAACCATAGAAAAGAAAGAAGAAGAATCAAATATATATAATATGAAACAAAAGTGAAGAAATCTTCCCTTATGTGAAATATACATGAAGATCCATTCAAGAACACCAAGAGGTGTTCTTGAGCTCTCCCAAGAGAGACTTTTTGTTTTGGGGAAAAACACTTATGTTTTTAATGAGTAAAGATGACTTAAATACAAAAATAAGGCGATTTTGTGTCGGGATCGGTTATAACCGATCGCTGGTGGAAATCTTGATCGGTTATGGCCGATCGGTTATGACCGATCGCCTGACATGTCTTCACTATATTGGCCATAACTCTTGAACCACAGCCCTGAATGACACGAATCCAATGCTCACGCGAAGATAACTCAATTTTCTATATTGTCTCCAAATTTCAGATTAAACTGGGTACTGGAAGGCTTCCATCCGACATGATATTTCAGCTGTTTCGGATTACCGCTGCATTTTCCGGTAATGACATGTCTTCAGTAAATCAAACGCATCTCACGAACCGCTGATGAGAATGACATGAAACCACTTCCATTAGAAAGCTAACTCAATTTTGAATAACTTTTGTGAAGAGCTCCCAGTCTAATTCAAAGGGCAAGGTGTTCTTTCGGTTGGATATTTCAGGCACATCGTCTTGATCAGGAATGTTGATCGGTTATCGGGATCGGTTAGTAACCGATCCGATGTGTATTTTGCTCCTTTTGGTCCTTTTTCGATCTTCCTTCGATCTTCCTTCGAACTCCAAGTGTCTCCTTTGATCCAAGCTACTCCAAGCACTCCTAAACACCTGAAAAAGGCTCCAGCAAGCCAAAAACGACACAAAACTATCTAGGACTTCTAAAATGCAAGTTAAAACTAAATGAGACTCAAATGCATGAAAAGATCCCAAAACTATACAAAGTGGGATTAAAACCTATGAAAACAAAATCCTAAAAACAAGTAAAATATGGTGTTATCACATATCAATGTATTAAATATATATATTTAATACATTGATATGTTTGACATTATTAAACTTTAGGCAATATTAACAGTTACTTTACGCATTGACCTAGGTGTTTGGAGCGTTGATATTTGTTACAGTTCTTCAATTGTCATATGACTGTTCCAGATCTGCCTGAGATCCTTGCTTTCAGACAAAGGTATAAATAATAAGTAACAATTATACATTACTTCCTTTAGAGTATTTCTTGATATTCACTTTCAATCTATGTTAATACAATTTGCCAACTGATGGTGTTACCCTTTCTTACACTCATCCTAATCAATTGACTATTATCAATTCTGTCTCGGTTCGAGATGATTTCTTCCTTCACATTCATCGCATGACTATAAGTGAGATTATTGGTGCTTCAGAGGTATTGTTTTTTTTTTAATGTAATCTATGACTATTTTCAAACAAAAACATTATCTAACGAATCATCTATTTTATTTAATAGGTCGAAAAGTGTGTGACAATAGCAACTATAATGTCTATTAACACTAAATTTAGATGGTATTACATGTCCTGCAAAGTATGTGCCAAAAAAATTCTTCCATATGACATGGATGCGATGAGGGAACAATTTTCTGGTAGACCATTTAACAAACAATTATGGAAGTGCAGCAAATGCAAAGAAGATGTTGAGGACATCATTCCATCGTAAGTTATTCATAAATTAAAGTTGGCATGATTAGTTGTAATATATTGTATTTTGTTTTCTTTAGCTAAATATGTGATAATGGTTTCAAATATTTGTAGGTTCATGTTGACTTTCTGTGTTATGGATAACACAGGTGAAACAAAGTTTCTTATTTTTTATACGCTTGATATGGAGGTTGCAAACCAAACTACTGCTCAGCTTACGTAATCTGTTGATGGGGTATTTAATTTTCAAATAATAAAAACATGAACATGCCCTTATATGTTAACAAATATCATATTTTTATTTATTACCAGATTTAGAATCCGGATGTCCTACCTCTGCCATTGATTAACATTTGTGGTAAAACCTATTCGTTCAAGTTAGCCATTGAGAGTTCTAATATTGTCTTCAACAGTGATGTTTACAAAGTAGTGAAGATTGTTACTCAGAGTGATATGGTTTAAGAGTTCTTGGAAATATCTGCTTCTCTTGTACGTATGTGATCATTATACAAATTTCCGTTTCTTTTTAAAATGTTGATTTTCAAATATACAAGATTTAATAATAGTATAAGTTTAATTTCTCTTTGTGCATAATAATCCAGAACACACCCGATGTTAAAACATAGGAAAATGAGTTCATTTCTCCTGGTGATAAGCTATATTATATCACTTATCTTTTAATCAAGTTTCATATGATCTTATAAAATAGAAATTTAAACTGTTAAAACCTAATGTCATGTTCGTATATAGGTTCCAAAGATGTTGCTTGATAGTGGTGACATGTTGTTTGATAGTGGTGAAGATGAATCGACCCCATCATCAAAAAGGAAAAGCACTTAAAGAAATAATGTGATTAATGATACAGATGATCATTCCGCAACAAAGATAACTTGCAAAAATGGTTTGAAGACAAAAGCAATTCTGAAACCGGCCATTGTTAAGGCCGTAAAAAAGAAAAGACTAGTGTTTGAAATCGTTTGACGTCTACATTTTTAACTCTGCTATGTTAAATTGTTCCTTAACTATTAGAGATTTGTTTTGAATTTCATTTTCCCATTTTGGATTTGGTTTTGTTTAGTTTATTCCTTGGATTAATAATAAATCATAGATTTTAATTCTTACATTTGGTAGAGTACGTCAACATTTGTTTTATTCCTAATATCCATACAGAATAAACCAATTATGTGATGATAAAACAGGAACATAAATGTTTTTGAACATTATTGTTACCTTTGAAGATTATCCTTTTATATTTGTAAGATGATGAATGTACCTGTAATGATTAGGAAAAAAATTTGGGTGTTCAAACTTTGGAAAACATTATTTGAAAAACAAAATAACGTCTTCTATAAACATGAATACAATCATTTTGTACTTAATATTCATGGAGTATTTCATCCACATTACATGATCAATATAATCACCGGATCCTTTCAATGTAGAACAACGTTATTTTGAATGAAATATATTGCCTTGGTAACATTAAGTGTATTCTTCCATAGCTCGATAAATCTATTAGGAATAAGAATATGACAGAAATACGAAATAAATGTACACAATTAATTTTGTTTACTAATTAAGAGCTCATTGATTGATTTACAAATATACAGTTATATTTAGGGCTGAGAAAAATAACCGGAACCGAAATACCCGAACCGGAACTGAACTGAAATACCCGAACCGGAACCGAACCGAAATTGCCAAAATACCTATTGGATCTTATTCATTGATATCCATGGGTATCGGGTAATACCCAGAACCGAACCAAGAATATTTTGGTTATCCGAATACCCAAAATATAATTATATATCAAAAAATATTAAATATATATCAGATTTTTTTGTATATTTTTGGTATTATCGATATATATATATTTGTTTCGTGTATATTTTTGGGTTTTTGGATATAATTTTGGGTTTTTTGGTATATTTTTTATATTTCGGATATATTTTCCTTAAACTTTTTTGGGTTTTCGGGTATATTTTAGGCATTTCGGGTAATAAATACCCGGAACCGAAAAAGAACCGAAAAAGTTCGGATATTTTCCGGTTCTGAAATCTCGGAACCGAACCGACCCATAACCGATTGGTACCAAACCGGAACCGAACCGAAATCATTTCGGAACCGAATGGATCATAAACTTCACTACCCAAAATACCCGGAACCGAACCGGAACCGAAAATGCCCAGGCCTGGTTATATTAGTTAGGAAATATATTTTATATTGATTTCAAATTACTTATTATCTCCTAAATATATTCTCAATACTAGATTTACCCTACTATCAAGGAAAATATTATCATCTACATAATCTTGACCATATATATGAATGACTGAATGCACCTACTTTTTAGATTTGTGGAGATACAAAGATATCTCAATAATGTTTCAATGAAAAAAAACTCATCATGAAAAATAAGAAAACCTCAACTGTTTCATCATACAAAGAAAGGGGTAAGATAACAAAGAAACCAAGATTAAGTAGATTGAACATCCGTAAGTTTTTGGCATTCATATATATATATATCTTACATAAGTCAATTAACATTAAAAAAATGTTCTTATCAGACAACTATTGATTTAAATTTTGTAATTGTACCTTATGCAGTATTCAGTTAAATGTATGTTGTATCACAAATAACAATGACAATAATTCAACCAGTTCAGTCCAAAGACATTCAACAGTTACTAATTCAGTTCATGGTTTTTTTTATACTATATTCAGAGATATCAATAACTCTTCCAACATTGCAAGTAGCTCAAAGTTCCTAACAAGAAAGCAATTTAACGCATGCAAGTAATATTGATCATTTTCTATCGTTAAATAATCATAGTTTTTATTATCAAATGATTTACAAAGCTGTAACTACCTCTTCCCTTCACATATATACATATTTCAAACAAAGAAAACATTGTAGTTTCAATAACAAGGAACAATTACAACGAAACATCATCTAGATCAAGTTTGTATTATTTCCTATATCAAAGAATATAAACAAAGCAATTTTATTCGAAAAAGAATCTGTTAAAACTAATAACACAGCCAATTAACTATAACCATAAACAAATATATCATATCTCTAATATTCTCTAAATTTTACAGATATCCTCAGTGGAAACAAAGAAAACATTGGAGTTCAGTCAAAACTAAATGATTGCTCTGATTTTCTTAATCAATCAGGTTTGTTGTGTAATATTACACCATCTCCAACTATGTATCAGAAATAATAATTTAAAGATATACCTAGAAATCACGTATATATGTTGTTCGAATATGCAGATCTTCATTTTGAAAAAGTTAATCATACTACCCAATGTTCTCAGTCTATACCTTTCAAAGTAGGTACACCTAATATCAAAAGACAACTAAAACAAATACAAGCAACAATTACATGTGATGTAGAGAGAAACAATGGACTCATATTTCGGGATTAGGTAACTCACATGTTGTATGTTCATCCACCACTTGGGAGAAAGATTCAGAAATTTGTACCTCCAAGTAAGATTTAATATATACATTGTTTAACACTATATTATCCATAAGATGTTTTCTATCAAATAAACATAGTTGTGAAATTATATCTATCTTGGAGGTATATTAGTTTCAAAATACTGAAATACTTTCTGCATTTGTTTTCATGCAATAAAAAAGACGATCGTACAAGATATATCACATGTGAAAAGATTGAGTCATCACGTATCATATTGACTGACTTGGTAGATATTGTTTACTTCTATAATATCAATTATTTTAGCCTCAATCTATTTTGTCTTTTTAACATATAATCAAAGTCGCATCGTTCTGGAATTCTGCTGTTGAAAAAGCAAATAAAATCATTGCCAATACAGATAATTCAACTTCCACACCAGGTCAGTCATAGAATTGATGACATTTGTTAGAACAATGTTATCACGTAATGCTTATCCAATTGATATATTATTGTTAAATACTAAATGATATAAACAATAGTCTATTTTTGTTACCATTCTATAGGATATACTTCAAATGTAAGACAATCTCACAATTCTGTTTTAACAATCTCAAATGTAAATACCAGAGGCAAGCCAAAGGGTAATATACTATTGAAATATACATATCCTCTATATATATATATATATTTCATATTATGTATTATTTTGAAAAATAATTTTCTACTTAGTTCGTTTTGGTTAATTGGAGACAGTTGGCAAAGTAACTCTATCCAGTCAAGCAAGTTTTAAATATTCGGAGAGGTCCAAAGCTGGTATTATTCAGACAGTAAGTTTGCCTCTTAGTAATATAACAAATAATGTTTTAGAAAATCAACGACTGTCAAGACTACATAGGAGACATGTATTATTAGCCACGAAACAAAGTATTGCTCAAACATCAGGTAAAATGTTTACTATCTTACTAATAAATTATTTCAATTCTAAGTTATGGTGCTTACCAATTTTTTAAAAAATTTGTAAGCATGTGTTACTTCTCTCTCACCTCTATTTTTGGGCGTATATAATCTCCTGAGACCCCTGCAAGTTGTTCAGGTTAGAAACATTATTAAACTATGAAGCAACGTATTTTGTCAAATGTTTAAATATTATTTTCCAAAATATATTAATAGTAATAATACAATTTTTTTATATGTTCATAGTCAAAAGAAACAACAATGACTCATATTCATAAGATAGTATTGAAGCTGGATCTAGATTATCACATTGTAAAGATATAAGTCTTTATGGTAGCCACATATTGAAGCTGGATCTGGATCATAGACGTTATGGTACTACTCCATCATCATTATTATCCGAAACTGAAAAATCCCGAAATCGAAAATGGATATACCTAAACTGAAAATCGAAATCGAAATCCCAAAATTGAAATCCCGAAATCAAAAATCGATATCCTGAACCCATTAAGCTTTAAACACGAATTGAAAACTGAATCGAAATCCCGAGGTGGAACATACCTTTCGATTTGTCAAGTGAGATATTGGGGGTTCGATTTTTAGAGTTTGTGATTTAGGGTTCGATTTTTGGGTTATGTTTTTCGGGTTTAGCGGGTTAATGGGTTTATTAACGGATCAAATCTGGTTTATTTTTTTTTAATCGGGTCATATATAATCTGGTTTAGTTCCGATTTTAGGGGCTTAATCGTCCTTCGGTAAATAGTAAAATGAGTTAAATCATGGTTTGGGTGGTTTTTAGTTTTGAACTTTTTTATTTTGTGGATAAATATGTTTCAAACTTTCCAATTGGGGGAACACACGTTTGTAACTTTTAAATTAGGGGGATCTAGGACGAGGTCGGAAGTTTGGGTGGATCTGTTACTATGTGATACTTCCAGGGAAAATAGGCTGTTTTCCCTATTTTCTTTTATTTCTATTGGAGGCAAAATTAATCATTCTATAAACAAAGGTAGAGGACCACAGATTTTTCAGCTTAATGGAGAGAATTACCATTTAATCGGTAGTGTGATGCCCAAAAGAAACGAGAAACCTAAGTTTATGCAGCTTTATATTCACGATACAGTTAATGAGATACACAACAGAGAACAATCAATTAGGTTCATTATTTTCTTACCCTTATTGATATTTGACCTTATCTACTGTTTTTAATTTAACTTAAGTTATGATTATTATGTGATGTATATTTACATCAAAAATGGACGGCTCGACAACAAATTAAGGCCATAGTTAATAAAAGCTATAATGAAGATGTTAAACCAATGTAATCATCTGGTGAAGGAATTTCGGTCTTACAAGGACATATATAAGGATTGTGAAATCCAAGACACTGTCAAATTGATTCTCATAGCCACTAGAGATAAAGATGCTAGAACTCATAATATGCCTACTGCAACTGAAGTCGCTGCCTTAATCCCATGAGATTTTCAGGAAGTAATGGATAAACGAGATATTGTGTTAGAAACCCAAGAAGGAACTTTACGAAGAACCAGTGAACTTTATGTAGGTTATCTAGCTCTACAATATCTTCTTTTGTTTCCTTATGTTGAGGATGGATTTAATGTTGCTGTCGAGGATGGATTTTCTGATAATAAGGAGAGAAAAATGAAAACTATTGTCATGAGAGAGTTTTATGCATATTGTATTCAGGACAGGTTGATGGAATCTCAGGCAATCATTCGTTCGAAACGATTGTACCAGCAATTTTTGGTAGATGTATTTACTATGATTGAAGCTAACATGCTCTAGTACTTCAGGAATAATAAAAAAGTTGCGGTCCGATAAATTTGTGAATTTGGTAGAAGCCCAGAAGGAAGGAAATACATATTTATCTAATCAAGGCAAACGTGTTCTGATTCTTGCGTCATTCACTGGTGGTTCACGGTATATGAATAACAATTACTTAGATGCAATGGCTATTTGTAAATATTTTGGGTTTCCCGATCTATTTATCACATTTACTTTCAATCCAAATTGCCATGAGATTAGTAGATATACCTAGAGAAAAAATCTCAAACCAGAAGATAGACCAGATATTTGCTGCAGGATATTCAAGATTAAGCTCTACTCCCTCATGATCGATTTGACTGAAAATAATCATTTTAATCAAAGTGTTTGTGGTACGTTACATATCATTTCTTCCATCTTACTGACTTACCGTCTATTATTTTTAACTTTATGCAAATTCATAAGCTCCTACCATTTAATTGTTAGTGTTAATTCTAATTCTAATGATGATGTTTACTGTTATTTTTTATTTAACAGGAATTTATACAATAGAATTTCAAAAAAGAGGTATGCCTCATGCACAAATTTTGTTTTGGATGGCATCTAAATTCAAGTTTCCAACACCAGATGCTATAGAAAAACTGATCTCTACTGAGATTCCTGACAAAGACACTGATCCGTATTTATAAGGATTTGTCAACCAAAACATGATATATGGTCCATGTGGTGCACTGAACAAAAGTTCTCCATGCATGGTTAATGGAAATGTTAGAGGAGGATTTAGCACCCTCCGGTTTAACTCGGTTCGAACCAACATCGGTATCGGTTTACGATGGTTCGGAAAAGAGGAAGACGGATTTCGGTTTGACGGGCCGAACTCTAACAAGCCCAAAAGACAAATCCGCATACTTTCGTCACTGAACTCCACGGCCCAATAACGGCCCAGCCCGGTATGACGTAATAAGCCGACTCACGAGATAGACGGAAGATTTCCTTATATCTCGGAGGAGATCCGAGATATTTTCTATCCTAGTCAATCTTGGAAAAGGGAATATTCTCCTAAGTAGCCAACTCAAAAACCTATAAATAAGGAGGAGGCAAACTCAATGAAGACATCCAGAATCATCTGAGAGACCTAAGAACAGAGAAAGAGCTTCATCAAGCGCCGATCTCGAATTCTTTAGTCTCCTTAGTCTCTTTTTATCAAAATCTGTTGTAATGCCGAATTCAATCAATAAAACGAGTTTTCGATCAAAGTTCTCTGTTTAAACTCCTTGTGTGATTTACGAATCAACAATTGGCGCCGACTATGGGGAGTTAGAACAAAAACAGAACTTTCAGATCTCGGTTGATTGAGTTCGGCAATGACGAACCTGTTAAACACTCAAGCATTCATCACCGACAACAACGATCAGGTAGATAACGAGTCCATCCCTCAGAATACCGATCTGTTACCGACCGGAGGAAGCCCTCCGAACTTACCAACAGGAGAGGACAACCCTCAGACGAACGCACCAGCAGCCCCAAAGTTAGCCGATCCCACCACGCTCTTAGAAGCCATGGCGACCCAGCTCGCGGAAATCTGCTAGCCTCACATGCCGAACTCAGAAGCCATATCGGGATATTCGACCCGAACCCGACCACCCCTGAAAACGATCTTCGTCGAAACCTTCTACCCAAACTTAACGGTGCCCGGAATCCAAACACGGCAGACCTACCAACTCGAAGATCAACGGCCAATCCAGGAACCCACATCACTGATCAAACATCCATCGGCCTGGAGTTCGAAGATGTCCGAGCTCAGCTTCAAGATATCCGATCCAAAGTTCACCAAGCAACAAGCTCGGCACCAGAGATCGATCGAGTCGTCCAGGAAACACAAAAACACCATTCACGGATCAGATCATCAATACCGCAGTCCAACGCTTGGAGAGAGTTAAGATTACCCCATACGACGGACATACTGACTCACGTCACTTCCTAACCTCGTTCGTAATCATGATGAACCGATTCCGCTTCTTTAACAAGGGAGAAAAAGACGCAGCAATGTGTCAGCTGTTCGTGGAAAATCTCTGCGGAACCGCACTCGACTGGTTCTCGCAACTTGATGCGAACTCCATCAACAACTACAACGAGCTTACAACAAAGTTCCTCAAACGCTTTACCATGTTCATGAAACAAAAAAACAAGAAACGCCGACCTTTGGGCACTCGAGCAGAAAAGCGACGAACCTCTACGCAGTTTCATGAACCGTTTCAAAGAGGTGGTATCTCACTTCACAATCGACGACGAAGCCGCGATAGAGGCCCTTTACAAAGCAACCTGGTATCGGCCCGATTTTCACAAAGAGATCAAACGAAACTGGCCAAAATCCTTGGAAGATATCCTACACAAATCACATATCTACATCCTCGAGCAAGAAGAGGAAGCCACAAAGGATAAGCAGTAAGCTCCTCAAAACCAACTCCTCGCCAAGGAGAAGCAATATGCCCCTCCGAGGCAACCGGTCAATGCCGTACAAGCACAACAAAACTGGAACACATGGATCCGATCAGACGACTCGAAAGAGTCCGACAATGAGTCCGGACCATTCTGCCACTTCCATAATCGAGAAGGCCATACCACCGAAGACTGTCGTCATCTCCAAGAATTCTTACTGATGAAATACAAGAAAGGGGAGGTCCCGGTAGAAGGAGCATTCCGACCTTCAAGCAGACCCCGCCGCAATAATAACTGAAAACAACGTCGTGATAATGACAAACCAAGCAAAAATACCGATCAACCAATAGACACTACCGACATAAGTCATCAGAAACACGATCGGGAGGATCAAACGGAAAACCAAAACACCCCACCAAGTCCGAAAACGCGTCAACATGATCATGGGAGCACTGGAATCGTGCAACTATTCTGTCAGGGCAATTAAAGAGTACAGTAGGGAAGCATTGGCCGCACAACGAGAAAACCGAGCTACAACGAGTGGAGTGCTGATCACCTTCTCTGAAGCCGACACTGAAGGGTTACACATGCCGCATAACGATCCGCTAGTCGTCGAAATACTTATCGGCGACGTCGCCGTCGGACGAGTCCTCGTTGACACCGGAAGTTCGGTCAACGTAGTATTCAGAGAAACACTTAGAAACATGGACTTCCCAGACGCCCAAATCAAGCCGAATATCGAACCACTAACAGGATTTTCAAGCTAGCAGACCATGACCGCATGAACGGTAAAAATTCTCGTTTACGTTGGGGGAATCGTGCAAATGGTCAAATTCCTAGTCCTGGATAAACCCGCCATCTACAACTTCATACTTGGAACACCATGGATATACACGATGAAAGCCGTCGTCTCGACTTATCATCAATGCCTAAAATTCCCAACACCATCCGAAGTCTACACTCTGCGAGGCGACCAAATGTTGTCCCGAACTTGCTACATCAACGAGTGTAAATTGAGAACAACACCCCGAACATGCATAATCGACACAAAGAAAACCGTCAACGATCCCGATCTGCCAAGACGAGAAACAATTATTCAAGTCAACATCGATGAACTCAACCCCGACAGATGTGTCGGAATCGGAGCCGAACTCAACGAAGAGATCAAATACGATCTAATCCACTTTCTCAAAAGGAACGTATCGACTTTCGCCTGGTCTATCAACGACATGCCCGGGATCGACCCAAAAATCACAAGTCACGAACTCAACATCGATTCCACCTTCAAACCAATCAAACAAAAGCGGCGCAAGCTCGGACCCGAGAAGGCTCAGGCTGTCAACGACGAGGTCGAACGGTTACTTGGAGCGGGATCAATTACGGAAGTTCGATATCCGGACTAGCTGGCAAATCCAGTCGTTGTCAAAAAGAAACACGGAAAGTGGAGAATATGCGTCGATTTTACCGATCTCAACAAAGCCTGCCCAAAAGATAGTTTCCCACTCCCGCATATCGATAGACTTGTCAAAGCTACAGCCGGGAACGAACTTCTTTCTTTCATGGATGCGTTTTCAGGCTATAACCAGATACTCATGCACCCAGGCGATCGCGAGAAACCCTCCTTTATCACCGATCGCGGTATCTACTGCTACAAAGTCATGCCTTTCGGCATGAAGAACGCCGGAGCAACATACCAAAGACTTGTCAACCGCATGTTCGCTAGCCAGCTTGGTAAAACCATGGAAGTTTATATCGATGATATGCTCGTAAAATCGCTCATCGCGAAGGACCATATCAGGCACCTCAACTCATGTTTCGACATATGGAACGAGTACGGCATGAAGCTCAATCCAACTAAGTGTACGTTTGGAGTTACATCAGGAGAGTTCCTCGGATATATCGTCACTCAAAGAGGAATTGAGGCTAATCCAAAGCAAATCTCCGCGATCCTCGACCTCCCGTCTCCGACAACGAAAAGAGAAGTCCAACGGTTGACAGGACGTATAGCCGCACTCAACAGATTCATCTCACGGTCTACCGACAAGTGTCTCCCCTTCTATCAACTGCTACGCGGAAACAAGCATCTAGAATGGGACGACCAATGCGAAGAAGCGTTCAAACAACTCAGGGAGTACCTATCCACTCCACCAATCTTAGCCAAACCCGAGGATGGCGAAACTCTCTATCTCTACATCGCAATTTCAACCTCGGCGGTGAGTGGAGTTCTCGTTCGGGAAAACAGAGGCGAGCAAAAGCCGATCTTCTACATAAGCAAATCACTTGATGGCGCCGAAAGCCGATATCCAACACTAGAAAAACTTGCTTTCGCCGTCGTCACTGCTGCTCGGAAACTTAGACCGTATTTTCAATCACACTCTATCACCGTCTTAACCGATCAGCCACTCCGAACAATCCTACACAGTCCAAGCCAGTCCGGTCGACTCGCCAAATGGGCAATCGAGCTCAGCGAATATGATATCAATTATAAGAGTCGCACAAGCCTCAAGTCGCAAGTTCTCGCCGACTTCCTTATCGAGCTACCGCAAGAGTTCATCGATACCGACACAACAACTACCGAACAATGGATCCTCCACGTGGATGGATCATCATCCCATCGTGGGTCGTGAGTAGGCATACGACTTCAATCTCCAACCGGAAAAATCTTGGAACAATCATTCCGTCTGGCATTCAACGCGTCAAATAACGAAGCAGAGTACGAAGCATTACTTGCCGGACTTCGCTTAGCCAAAGCCATCGGCGCAACTCGCATACAAGCCTATTGTGACTCGCAGCTCGTCGCCAGTCAATTTAGCGGAGAATATGATGCAAAAAATGATCGAATGGACCCATACCTCAAACTCGTGAAAAAACTCGCCACCGAATTCGAACACTTCGATCTCACCAAAATCCCAAGGGGGGAAAACGCTCCGGTCGACGCACTAGCCGCGTTAGCATCGAGTTCAGATCCTCATCTCAAAAGGAAAATACCAGTCAAAAGTATACTCGAGCCGAGCATTGGAAAAATAGAAGAATGCAATATCACAACACGCATGCGTAACTACGAAGATTACCCTGCAGCCGAGCCCGTCCAGCGAAGAAAAAGGCAAACACGGATAACAGACGATGAACACAACACCGAGCTCGAAAACAACGAAGAAATCGAACACATCGTTGAACCAACACAAAACCACTCCGACGACGAAACCAAGGAACCATCAGAGGGGCTTCATACGCCAGTAAACATCGAACCCCTAAGCGAGCATACACCCACATACTAGACACAAGAAATCAAAATGTATATCATCGACGGAATAGTCCTAGCCGACAGATGGGCAGCCCGGCGACTCAAAATGCGAGCTGCTCGATACATACTTATCCGTGACGGACTATTCCGCTGGAGTGCTGGGGGCGTCCTTCTCAAATGTGTGTCTGGCAACGAGATTCACGAGGTCATAAAAATGATACACGAAGGCGACGGTGGAAACCACGCCGGAGGACGTTCCTTGGCCCTGAAGATAAAAAAGACAAGCTATTACTGGCCAACCATGCAAGCAGACTGCAATAGATTCGTAGCCAAGTGCGAAAAATGTCAAAGGCACGGCTCAATGATACATCTCCCAACCGAGCTGCTAACTACATCAACAACCCCGTATCCGTTCATGCGCTGGGGAATGGACATAATCGGTCCTCAACGACGTTCCACCACACAAAAAAATTCATCCTCGTCATGACAGACTACTTCACAAAATGGGTCGAAGCCGAGTCATGCCCCGAAATCCATGCCCTCGATGTCAAGAAATTCGTCTGGAAAAACATTATATGCCGACACGGAGTCCCGTACGAAATCGTCACCGACAACGGGCCGTAATTTATCTCAACATTGTTCGGCGATATCTGTGCCAAGTGGAAAATCCGACTTAGTTTCTCCACACCAAGATATCCTAAAAGCAACGGCCAGGCCGAATCAACAAACAAAACCATCATTGACGGACTCAAAAAACGTTTGGACGTGAAAAAAGGGAGATGGACCGACGAGCTCGATGGAGTCTTATGGTCTTATCGCACCACTCCAAGACAATCAACCGGACAATCCCCTTTCTATCTGGCTTACGGCGTTGAAGCTCTCTGTCCCGCCGAACTGAACATTCCAACAATACGCAGGACAATGCTCGTGAAATATTAAAACAGACCGCCGATTTCGTATAAATCGAATATTCAAGTTCGTCCTCTTCACCCCGGCTAAGACCGTACTGTTTACGGCACCATTGTGTGTACGACGGACTTGAGAAGTTCGTATAGATTTACGACTTCAAACAAACCGAGATTCAATAAATATTTTACAAAATGATTAAAGGAAATCATACTCATAAAAATCAAAGGAGAGTGATACAAAAAACTAATGGATACCGGACTTTAAAAACCCTCCGGTCCAAAGGGTCGAGTTATAAGCCTCGTCGGCCAAAAACAAAAACAAATTACAAAGCAAATAGATTAGACATTCCGATTCCGCATGGCGTCAGCTCGGTCACCGGACATCGCAGCCTGATTAGAACCGAACATATCAATACCCGCCGGTACCTCGGTGCCCATTGGAAGAGAGATCTCCGGGTGAATCGGGTCGGTGAAAGGCGATACGACCAGATCCTCTTCCGCCGGCTCACAGAGGTCAAGCGCCTCATACTCGGCTAACTTAACGGCCTTAAGCTTCTTAACCTTCTCAATACAGGATGGCGGGACGACGATAACGTGCTTCGCCTGGAGGCTACCACAGAAGCCCATCACCCCTTGAGCCTGATTAATAGCAAGGAATGATTTTTTAACCCGATACAGGGCCTCCAAATGATCCTTGACCTTTTGGAACCGAACCTGGCATTTTTCGGTAGTCTCCTTCCTCTTCATTATCTGCTGGGTCCGGCCAGCCCTCATACAGGACGTCTCCCGAACCAGAGTGTGAGCATGAGCATCTCTCTCCTTAGTGAGCTCGACCCTAGAAGCCTTCAATTCGGCGATCTCTCTTGTTAACTCAGCAACCGCAAAGTCACCGGACCTTGTCATCTCCTGCTCGACAAGCAACTCCTTGCGAAGCTCCACGGCCTGCACACAGGACTTCAGCGCCCTTCGACGGGCTGAAACAAGCTCGCGGTCATAAGTGCCAACGAGCTCGTTCGTTTGAGCGACCATCTGAAAAAGGGAAAGCATGTCAGAACAAATCCAAAAGAAACGAACTATACCAACTAAGCCCGAAAAGTTCGTTTACCTCAGCAGTGGTCCGAGCCAGCTTTTTGTAAGCATCGGACTGGAAAAGATCCTCGACCAGAGGAAGCGCCTCCGAGCTAAATTTCAGTTGCCGATACAGATCCGCGCAAGCCCCGGCATCACTTGTCACCGGTTCATCCTTGTCGTAACCAAAACTGACAGAATGGGCCGTGGCCCCAGAGGTCCGCTGCCTCTTCGACGCAGCAGAGCGGTCCGATATGACCACCGTTTCGGGATCAACACTTTGAGGTTCGGCATTCCCCGTACCGGCCTCGGAAGCTTGCCTCGCTGGCCTCTTCCCCTTTTTCTTATGTCTCCTCATCTTCGCCACATCTGCCGAAGAAGTATGCTTCTCGGCAGGAACCGGCTCCTCACGCAGAACCTGCTCTTCAACAACCTTCGCATCGGTAGCAGGTTGCCCGTCCTGAACGACAGACGGGACTTCAACGTTTTCTTCTTCACCGTCCACCTCGGCGAAAAGATCAGGGATGTCATCGAGCTTCATCTTTCGTCGGCGAGAAGGATTTACTATACAAAGAAGAGAGGCATATGTATATTAAAAAAAAAACAGAACTAGATCGTCACCAGAAAAGCAATAACCGGACTACAAAGAAGAATTTACCGACATGTACCTTTAAGAGCTCGTTTGGCTTTCAAGTCAAGTTTTTCTTGGTAAGCTTCAGGCCACCGAGCTTTTCCAGCCGCACTTAACAGCTTCGCGTGAGCAAAGGTCAACCCTGGTGTGGTGATAAGGAAGCCCGGTACGTGACGATCTGAAAACAAAAAAGAAAAATATAACTTAGGCAAAACAAAGCAATAAATAGAGATCAAGAAACCAATGTCTACCGATAGGAGTCCTCCACTGAGTTCGGTAACTCCCGTCTGAACGCTCAACAGAAGATTCGTCAATCTTCACATAAAAGTATCGGGTATTCCAATTGTTGACCTTGCTCGGCTTGTTCCCGGTAACAAGATCGTACTCCGGCTTCGCGTTAGCCGATAAAAACCAAGGCCTGGCCTTCGACAGATTCACCCAAAATAGCCTCTCAAAGATCTTGGTCGTAATAGGGATGCCGCACTCCTCCCCAAGAGTAAGGAGACCCATAATATTTATTACCGTGGCCGGCATGAGCTGAGAGATAACGACATGTCGCCTCTTGCAGTACTTATAGAGGAGCTCCGGGAGAGGAAACTAGAGACCACAGCTTCCGAAATACTCCTCATAGTCGCATATATAGCCTTCAGGTGCGTCCCACGGACGATCGACAACCCTCGGGATCTTGAAAAGAAGATCGTTCGGAGCATTGCATCTTTCCAGAGTAGCCTGAACCGTCTCCGCCTTAGAACGAGACGGCCCGATGTTCGCAGGTCTTTCGACCACTCGTCTGGCAGACATCACGGGAACCTCTTCCCCATCGTTCTGACGGACCGTCAATGAAGCAGCCCGGTCGTCCGGACGAGCTATATCGTCACCTCCCGTAAGTCGAGCTACAAACTCTTGATCTACCCGGACTTGATCATTCGATTCGGCAACCTCCTCTTCAGGCTCATCCTCGTCGATAAGATGAGGGACTTCGATAACAACCCTTGGATTGCTCGGCCCGGCAGCAGCACGTTGAGAGTTACGCCTGATCAGCTCCTGTAGAACATCACTCAGACCATCCGAACTCGAGATAGAGCTATCAATAAATAACTCGAGATCGGGGAACTTCGGTGGTGGAGTTCGGTCATTAACAGAAGAAGAAGAAGTCCTTGAATCCATATCGATCGAAAGGAAGAAATTGACAAAGAACAGAATGAAGAACTCAAAAATCTTTAAGCAAATCGGAGAAATCAAGGCGGAAGAGATGATCGGAGAACGGAAAATAAATAAAATCTAGAGAGAAGGGAGAGCGCTAGAGAGAGAAAGTGAAATACCTTTTGAAAGAAATGAACGGAAGTGAAAAATAAACGAAGGATCGAGTGCTATTTATAAGGAAAAAAGCAATGATGACGACTCCTCGAATTCTGCAACTGAAGAAGACGAATCGACACACGACTCTTCGAATTCCACGACTAAAGAAAACGAATCGACACCCTCTTCCCGAGAAAAACCCACCGAATTCAGGACCATCGCAAAAATCTGCGGACTCGAAACTTACCGAACTCAAAACATCAGACGAGCCATACCGATCTCAGTATTAACCGAGCTAAAGAATACTCCTAAGAGCCTCGCCAAACACCAAAAGACTCCTTCGCCGAACTGAAGGGGGGACCAATTGTTAGAGGAGGATTTAGCACCCTCCGGTTAAACTCGGTTCGAACCGAGACCGGTATCGGTTTACGATGGTTCGGACAAGAGGAAGACGGATTTCGGTTTGACGGGCCGAACTCTAACAAGCCCAAAAGACAAATCCGCATACTTTCGTCACCGAACTCCACGGCCTAATAACGGCCCAGCCCGGTATGATGAAATAAGCCAACTCCCGAGATAGACGGAAGATTTCCTTATATCTCGGAGGAGATCCGGGATGTTTCCTTTCCTAGTCAATCTTGGAAAAAGGAATATTCTCCTAAGTAGCCGACTCAAAAACCTATAAATAAGGAGGAGGCAAACTCAATGAAAACATCCAGAATCATCTGAGAGACCTAAGAACAGAGAAAGAGCTTCATCAAGCGCCGATCTCGAATTCTTTAGTCTCCTTAGTCTCTTTTTATCAAAACTCTGTTGTAACGCCGAATTCAATCAATAAAATGAGTTTCTGATCAAAGTTCTCTGTTTAAACTCCTTGTGTGATTTACGAATCAACAGGAAAGTGCTCCAAAATGTTTCTAAAGAAGCTATGCGACATGACAACTATTGATAATAATGGTTATCCACATTATAGGAGGAGAAAAACAGAAGCTTTTGTTGAGAAGAATGGTATCAAGATTGACAACGGATTCGTAGTTCCACATGGTGTTATCTTTGCGTTATAAAGCACATATTAATGTCGAATGGTGTACTCTAGCAAGGTCAATCAAATATTTATTCAAATATATCCATAAAGGCTCAGATCGTGTGCTTGCTACCATTCAAGAAAAAATGGTAACCATGATGGAGATAGACAAAGAGAACAAGCAAAATATGATATTAAGAAGTATTTTGATTGCATGTAGTGTTCTTAACAATAAACTAAACATTTCAAATTACGTTTGTGTTCAAACATATTAATTTTTCTTGTTTTTATATAATATGTATTCATAAAATTTTGACCTTTGTAGATATGTTTCCGCATGCGAAGCAATATGGCAGATTCTATCATAATCCACTTTAGATCAATCCCTGTAGAGAAACTATATTTCCATCTTGAGAATGAGAATCCATGCCTTTTGGAGACGATGATCCGGTTGAAACTATTTTAAATCGTCGATCAGTACAGAGTTCAATGCTACTAGCATTCTTTGAAGCTTGCAACAAATTCCCTGAAGCTAAGAATCTAATATATCTTGGGTTTCCTACTATGTTTATTTATGATAGGAAAAAAGTTGAGTGGAGACTAAAAAAAAAAGGGATGGTTGTCGGGAGATTGACATATGTTCCACCGTCATGTGGTCAAGTTTACTATATCCGTGTTCTACTAAACAGAATACCAAGACCAACGGGCTATGATTATCTTAAAACTATGGAGGATGTTGTACATCCTACTTTCAAAGATGCTTGCTATGCGTGTGGATTATTAGATGATGATATCGAATATATAGAAAGTCTAAAAAAAGCTAGCATTTGGGGATCAAGTTGTCTTCTGAGGAATATGTTTGTTATAATGCTTATTACCGATAGTATACTTAATCCTTGCGGAGTTTGGGAGGAGACATGGGAGTTTCTTTCTGATGATATTCTTTACAGAAGAAGAACAATTCAAAACTGACCATGTAATTATAAATTATGTTTTAGAAGAATGTACTCTACATCAATGAAGCTATTGTTTGTAGGTTTTTATATACATATAATGATAAACTTAAATGGAACAATGATACAACTAATTGAGCAGCTAACCTGATATGGATTCAGCAATCTCTCGATTTTATATCCTTACTATCCAAAGTGAGGAAGAAATCGAAAGAGTTTTTAAATTAAGACTCTGTTTTAAATCGATGGAAATGGATCAATCGATTTCATATGGTTATTTGCATGTCTATTGAACCGGTTGGACACTTTCTCTTCAATTAAACAAATATCTCGAAATAACTTTATATCAATTATCGATTATTATATTATATAATTATGAACTTGGACTCATCAAAGTATTTTACGTTCAACAATATAATGTACATACATGTTTCTATACAATTTTGGCACAATTTTCAATAATTTATATAGGATTTTAAATAATAGAGTATGTCTAAATTTAAAAAAATATAGAAGTTCATTACTATCATATATTAAGTACTCTTCAATGCATAACTTAAATTATAACAAATGCATCAATTAAATTTATAACATTACAAGTAGAACAATTTAAGTAAATTATAATTCAAACAATACACAAAATAATGAAATGAAAACCAAAGCCATCAAAAATCTTCAAAACGTATATATATATATATATATATATATATATATATATATATATTAAGAGGTAACAATCAACCCGTGCAAAGAACAGATCCATAATCTAGTTAATATATAAAAATACACTTAAATATATTTAAAATCTATAATATTAATTATAATTAATCTATTTTATAAAAGTTGACAAACTCTCTCCAGCTGCTTGCCACGTCAAATTTCACTGTACGTCTCTTCACTTTGCAATCAAAACGAAAACAGAGAACTCCAATCATCCGAAAAAATGAACTTAAAAGGGTATGGCCAACTGAGTGTTGAACGTGTGGTTCTCAACTAAGTTAAATAAATAACAAAAAAGGGATCGAAATCTCGTTTTATTAAGTATAAGCTCGGTGAAGTACAAGGTTGATTAGGTCATCGGAGGGAACGAGCTAACCGGAAAAATAACTATGAGTTAAGAAACTAGAAGCCGGAAATCTTGTAGCTCTCAATCTCTTAACTCTCGTGAGTCAATGAATTGTAGGATGGTCTTCAAATGAGGAGGATCTCACCTATTTATAAGATATTATGTTGGCTAAAACTTGATGATTTTCTTTTCCTTCGTTTATGAAAATATGGAAACTTTCCTTTTATTTCGGAGGTCGGTGTCGACTTAGTGGAGTCGGGCTTAATGGGCCTTGAGGCCGGTAATCGAGCCGATGTGGGCTATATCGTTATCGGTTAATAAATTGTCGTTGAACGGGATTAATTAAGCTGATTTTGGTTTAAACCGGGTTAAACCGGAGGTGCGGAGCTCACCACTAACACTGGGTATTATCTATCATCTTTGAGGCGAGGAACTCATTTGGGATAGGAATAGGCCGGTTGAATGAACATTTCCAAGGTGAAAACTTCTTCTCTAATTTTCCATGATTCTGTGTTTAGCCCAAATTATGGGAAATAGCTTCAAGCATGGCGTCAACAAAAGATTGAGAGGATAAAACTCGATTAATTAGTTTCCGTTATGGGATCTGTTATGACAGAGATTGTGGAAATTAAGCATGCCAAAGCTGTCGCGCAGCTTATACGCCGCCTTCTCCGCTGTGTTGAATGTCCTGAGAAGCTTGATTCTTGAGTAAGCGATATCAGCGACCCATTATCTCCAATGTCGCTGTCTCAGTCTTGTGTACAGCTTCATCGGCTTCATCACAGCAACAGTTTGCTTCATCGAGACCACCCTAGGCTAAGAAGGTTTGAGAAAGAGTGAATCTGGTGGCTTTTGAGGTGGAGTTGGGAAAAAGAAATGTGGTTGAACCTGAACTGCGGATCTGATCCAACCTGTATGAAGAGAAGAGTTAGTATGCACTTAGGCCGATGGATGGAGACATATGGTTTACTAATAGTTTCAAATTTTATTATTTAGTATTGTAACCGGTTAGATAGTTAATAGCAAATTATTATATATTGGAGTCTTGGAGGTCAAAGAAGCAAATGCAATATCAAATTTGTATGGATATGTCGTTAACAAAATGTATGCAAAGAATTTGAAGAAATCCAGACATCGCGTGAAATTCGTTAAAAAATAAGTGTGAGAAGTTTTGTCAGTTATTGTTTAGTGAAGTCGTTCACTCTATTCAAATTTATCAATTATTGGTCCAAACCTAATTAGTGTATAAATAATTAACTTTAAATCTAATAAACATATCTATACTATGTGTCTAGGTGTCTTATATGTTGACAAAAAAACATATCTATACAAGTAAAACATGAGAGCATTTTGTGTGCAAACAAATATTAGTGTATATATTTCTATAATATATCTGGATTAATTAAACACTAGGTAGTAACACGCCCCCTGCGTGGAATGAGATATTTATAAATGTTTTTGGGATGTTTTTATTTTAAATTATATGGTGTTAGGAAAGGTTCGAAACGATTGACCAACTCTTTTTTCACTGTAGCACTGATTTTGTCTCCCTATAAAATAATGTTTTGAAGTCAGATATCAACAAAAAAATCCGAATATATAAATGAGATGATTAAAGTTACAAAGACGACAAAAGACACATTTGAATCGATTAGCACCATTTCAACCGTTTCTCCACCGGCCGTAGAGTATTGTTGCCAAAGTCTTATGATCTTAACCTTTATCTTCCACATACTCTTGAAAGGTTTCAAGTCAAAGACTGAACTGAAAGAGGCCATGAGAGATAAATGTTAAATTGCTTAGGAAAAGTTAATGGTGTTGTGTAAATGGTGAATGAAATTTTAAGGTAATGTGATATAGTGTTATATACTGCTCAAAGTAAGGGTTTCCCTCTTATTAAGAAAGTTAGACATTCGAATTTGAAATCAAATTTTAAATCAATCATAGCAGAATAATTTTATATTTAGTTTCCATGAACATTACTTTTTCGAAAATCATTCTAACTTGAATATCTCTATTTCCATGAAATTTATATTTGACCAAAATTAGCTCCTAAATTATTTGATCTACGCATAATTAGCTCCTAAATTATTTGATCTATGTAGTTATCTCTCATACACATAAAATTAGCTACTAAATCAGTTGACTAAATCATCTGGATTTAATATGATAGTATATTGTAGATGGCTTGTTGATATTGTTTCAAAACTATCTATGCTTTATTTTATATGTTTTTAGTTTCTACACAGGTTTTTCAAAACTTAAACACAATTTTAGTATATTGTAGATGGTTTGTTGATATTGTTTCTAAACTATTCGTATAGTTAAGTTAAATGCTTTTAGTTTCTACACAGGTTTTTCAAAACTTCTGAAAATGGCCATCAAAAATATTTCTAATTCGAATCACTAATTAAAATTTGAATATGCAAAAATATGTATGACATAAAATATAACTAAGATTATGCATAAGTTTAATGTGAATGACACTAATGTAATTATTCTAGTAAGTTAAACATTTTTTATAAATCTCATGAGAAATTCTATGGTGATGACACCTCAACATGGCACATTTGTAAATCACATGTTAAGCCAAAGTTTTTTTGTCCAGTCCTTCTCAATTATATATAAGGGATGTTGCCAAACAAGTCCTTTTAAAAATAATATCTTTATTGTTAGATATGAACATTCTAATTAATTATAATATCTATAAATAACATTTAATATCTATTTGATTGATTAAATTATTTAAAATATAATAACATTAATCCATGACTGTAGAGATTAAATATAAATTTTATGAATCGACAAAACATTAATCAACAAAATATTATCTTCTCACTAAAAACCTAAGAATTATAAATTCAACATATTTGCATCAATAACACTTAAATTAGATCTTATTTCTCATTTTATATTTTGTATATTTCAAAATTTAGTTTACAAAAAAACTTTATCTCGCGAGGATGTGCATGTTATAATCTAGTAGATAAAAGTATAATTAGGTGACTAACCAATTAGAACTTTGATGTAGCTTGTTGAGTTGGAGATTACAGTTTGCCTCTCCCACTTGCATAATGTCAATGTGTGATTTGATAGTAAAGTACAATTTAATAGTACAAAATAAAATGGTCTAATGTGCAATCCTTTCCAAGTTAAGAAGCACGGAAGCATCGGTGGAGCTGTGATTCTCGCTCCGTAATCGGAAGTCCGGAATCGGAAGTCCGGAATCGGAAGTGGATGCGAAATCGCTTGGAATCGCAATGGAATCGCGATTTCCAAAAAGGGACGTTTGGAATCGCTACGGAAACACACGCTTCTGAATTGGAATCGGATTGTGTAGATTGAAAGCATGAGCTTGTTTCTTTTTGTTGATGGAAGAATTGTTGTCTAAGCTTCCTAGAACCTAAGAAGTCCAAGCAATTAATCCTACCTAAGCTTTACAAATTATAAAGCCCTAAGCGACCGCAAGTGCACGGTTATGCCAATGTATTACTTCGGGGTCGATCCCACGAAAAATAAAGATTGCACACTAGAAATGCAAGAAACAAACTAATCTAGAGCAATTGTTTTGGGTTTTTGATTTGGTTTCTAATCTAAGAGTTGCAAAAAAAAGTAAAACAAGATAAAAGCGTTGGACCATGTGCTTAATTATCATGAGAATGAACCAACAATCACGCAATGATGTACGGTAATCACTATCCTAGAACATGGAATTCACAAATATGGCTAATCCACTATCATTGCACTAATCCGCTCACTAATCAATTAGTTAATCAATCCTTCGATAGTAATCAAATGACTAATAAGTTACTTTACTAATTACCTAATCAGATCAACTCTCGTTGTATGCAACTAGATAATCAACGAGCATTAAGAATCGATTCAATTTAGTTCACTAAACATCCCTATCATCAACTTTCATTGGCTAAAGCTTGTAAAGCTCATAAAAGGTTGGTTCAAGCATTTTCACAAACATCTCTCGGGCGTGAAATGCTTAAGATCTAGATTTTGATTAGCTAAGTCAAATATATCATTAAGAATCACCTAAATGAAGGATATAACAAGATACAACCTAAATCATCAAATCATCCTAATCTACCATAACCAATGATCCAACTAAAAACTAGGTCCAAGATTGGAGAATCTTTCACTAGATTGGCATGAAATGATGAAGCTCCATCCAAAAATATCAAGAGAAGAGTCTGGATCAAAACCCAACTCTAGAGAGAAGAAAAACTTAGGGTTTACGTGTGTTTAGACAAGTATTTATAGGAGAAAACCAAAAATAGTCGGGTCAACCCTAAACATAAAGGTCAACTCTGATTTTGATACAGAGGAAGCATGTGGAGGTCACCCACATCGACTTATGGACCGATGGTATCAACACTAGAGAATTTTCATGCTCAGATGCTTCGTCCTTCGCGGCAGAGATGATATGTGTCTAGTAAATCGACTATAACTTTTGACATACAACTCGGAATGATCTGAAACCACTTCCATTAGAAATCTACTCAATTTCCTATGTTTTGTCCAAATTTCAGCTTCATTGGACGTTGGTAAGGCCTTCGTCTCAGTCAATTTTTGAGACACATCATCTTGACTCTACACATTGGTCGACTGTATCGGTCTACAGGCCGCCAGGATGAGCACTAAAACTTGGATCTTCACTTTCAGATTAGATCATCCCATCAGTTGCTTCCATTGGTTTAGGGACCGCCGGGACACACACCAAAACGTCTTCAGGCACTTGGTCCATCTTTGCTCCTTCTTGCATCGATCCAACAACCGATGCATGCCTCTCTTCTTTTGTTTCCTCCTTTTTCTCTACTAAACCCATTCTCCTCTTGCTCCAAAAGTACCTAAAATGACCAAAATGGAAGTGCAAATGCACTATATACATCCTAGGACTCTAATAGCATCATTAGTGGTAGTTTCTCAATTGGTTTCTCAATTGGTTTCTCACATTAAAAAAATTAAAAAAAAATTAAAAAAGGAAGAGAGAGAGTGAGATGGGTTTCTCAAATGAGAGACTTTGAGAAACCCATGAGAGACTCTTAAGCCACTTGTCACTTTATAAGTTGTTCAATTTTTGTTTTTGAATTAAAATTTAATTATATAATAAAATTATATTAAAATAATAATATTTTTTTTTTGAGAAACTCTTTTGAGGTTCTCACCACTAATGGTGCTCTAATATGCAAGATAAGAGAAATATATACTAAAATGCATGAATGATAATGAAAAAGATGCAAAGATGAATGAAAACTAGTAAAAAAAAACTAGGTTAAAATGATGCAAAATATACACTTATCATTTATCACCGACGGTTTAAAGTGAACAAGATGAAGACGTGACTTTCTTTTTGGGCCTTTAGTTTGCCTTTAGTTTGTTTGTTGGCCCAACTGTACTTAGCCCAATTTGTGTAATAGACTAACACAATAAGTTTCATCGTGCAATATAAATAATTATATATGTTTATTTTATTAACTTTTGCATAAATCTAATAAAAGATACCTAATTATCTATCGAATGAAGGAGACGAAAAGTTCCTCGTAAGTCTGAAACTTTTTCGCATATTTATTACTAATAAAAGTTGATGTTATAGGCCTCTAAAAGCGTCCACATCAGCTTTCAAACGACCAATAAAAATATGTCAAATCAGTATTTTAATTAAATCTTATATAATGTCAAGAATTCCAAAAAATTGTGTCTTAAAATAGAAATAAATATCAAAAATACTGATTTAATAAAAGAAAAAAAACATTTAAAAGAAATTAACTTGATATTTATGCAAGAAAAATGGGAAATAATGTATAATCTATCTTTTTCAAATAAAGTAACGTATCCAGAGAGCGAAGGCGATGGCGATCTGACCAGAAATGGGTATTGACCCATCCAGAGGTGTTCCGGTGTTATGGTTTACAGTACGGTTTCATCTTGGACGGATTTGGAATCGGGTTTGGAGAGGTATTAATGTCGGGGATCTTCCCTCGGAGCAAATCCAAAAATCAATGAGTGTGGAAATCGGTTTATCGGGGTTCATGATTTGGAAATCGGTTTTGATCTGGATTCTCACGGTTGGAAATCTGGAAATCAAGGAGTGTATCCTATGGAATACGGAAGGGATCTGTGCGGCAAATCATAATCTTTATGTGCGGAGATCAAGATGGAACCTAAGATCGCGACGGAGATCGCGGAATGGGGTTTTGAGTAAGGGAAATATTGTGGTTCTGAGAAAGGAAAACACTGTGGTGTTGATGATCCGGCGAGCTGGCGGCGCACATTACGGGAATCTCTCCCACAGGATGGAGATTCAAAACCCGATTAAGTTACGGTTACGCAAGATGGAATTCGATGTCATCACGAGGATATCATTAACAAATCTATGGGATCAGATATGGATCGGCCTAGCAATAAGGAAAGAGATCAGAAATCAGATCAATCAAGGGACCAAGGTGAATCAACTCTTTCTTGGGCTGATACGGTATTCACTTAGAGAGTATAAAGAGGAAAGGAAGGTCAAGCGTAGGAGATACAGTCAATCTCACAACCTTATGTTCATAGCTTCGGTGATTTTTCTCTCGAAGATTACGTACCAAGAGATGACACAGAGCAACCTGATAATCAAGTCTGGTTTGGGGAACAAGGGACATCTCAACGTGAAGTGGATGAAGATTGTTATCCCCAAATTTGACAACTCAAGCCTCATTACGGGCTACTCTCGCACTCTGATCGGCAGATGTATGAACCCGCATATGCAAGACATGAAGACCTTGTTGTTCATGCTGCCACGCATTTGGAATGTAGAGGAACGAGTGGTTGGTGCAGACTTGGGGCTTGGACGGTTTCAATTCGATTTCGACAAAGAGGAGGACATAACGGAGGTAATGAAAATGGAACCCTTCCATTTTGATTACTGGATGTTATCTTTGGTTCGTTGGGAACCGGTAGTGGATCGTAACTATCCATCAGCCATCACGTTTTGGATTCGGGTGCTGGGCGTGCCCCTCCACTTCTGGGTAGACCCAACTTTCAGAACCATTGGTGAGGCCCTTGGGACAATTAAGATGGTGGATCTTGAGGAAGGGAGAGTTCAAGTGACGGTAGATGGCTATCAACCGCTTGTCTTCTCCACTATTGTAGAATTTGATAGCGGGGAAGAGACAACGGTATCATTAAGGTATGAAAGACTCTTCGGTTATTGTCGGAACTGTCATAGTTTATGTCACGATCATTTCAAATGCCCGTCGAGAGGGGAAACGGAGGGGAAAACAGAGAGTGACATTTAGGACTTTAAGGATCCGGGGCAGGGTCCAAATGCAGCGAGCTTTAAAGCGGTGGTTGCTTCGGGAGGGGAACGGTATAATGAGAGGACTCAGCATGGTCACGGTGCTAAGGAGCTCAAGGGAAGCAATAAAGGTAAAGATATCAGTCATGACGCCAAGGACAGCACGAAACAGGCTTGGGCAGGAAAGGATAATCGGATGTACAAGGGTAGATCTAACAGGAGATATGGGGAAGGACCATCATCATCAAGGTACAATAAATTCCCAGGGTATGTCCCTCCGCTTGAGTCCAAACAAAGGTATGCGATCTCTAACAAGGGGGCAAACGATTTGAAACTGAGTGACAAGGGAGAGGAGATCGCGATTAATGAGAGGGACATGGTTGCGGTGGGATCAACAGGGAATCTGTCTACGGACGAGGCTGCAACAGCTCCTCCATCGTCTCGTAAGGTGCGCAAGGAACTAATATTCGGGAATGAGGATTTATTTTCAGAGAACAATCATAGTGCAAAACTCGATTCTGTTGCAAGGGAAGAATGCAAAAAGAGAGATGGAGCGGTTATGGAAGATGGAGAAGTTGCAACGGAGAATTTTGTGCTGGATCAGGAGAGTAAGGCACGAGATATGGCTGGGTTGGAGGGTAGTCTAATGAACCAAGAGAGTGAGGAAGGTGCTATTGTAGACACCGCCGGTTACGAGGAGGTGATAGCAGGGGACCCCGAAGGCATTGTAAACGACGGTAATGTTGATGTGGTGATGCAGGATTTAATTCTACATGAGGAAACAGAGGTTGTTCGGGATAAGAACCAAGATGCAAGAAAGAAAATTAACAAACCAGGCCCAATGGTTTATGGTGGAGGATCAAAGAAGAGGTTGGTCCAAGCGATGATCTCTCCGAGGAAGAAGACGACGGCGAAGGCGGCGGTTCGCAGCGGTGGTGAGGTGAAGGGGATAGGCTCAAAGGTCTCATTAAACCTGAAGACCGGTTCAGCAAAATCAAATTAATTAATTTATGAGAATTATGAATTGGAATTGTCAGGGTCTGGGGAATAAATACACAATAGGGTATCTAAGGGAGGTTTGAAAGAAACATAAACCAGAATTTGTATTTCTTTCCGAAACCAAGCAGAAATTTTCTTTTATGCAAAAATTTCAATTTCATTTCGGTTATAATAAATTGTACACGATTGAACCGCGGGGTGCGAGTGGTGGACTCGCTTTATATTATGAAGATTCACTAGATGTTAAAATTTTATTCTCAAGTAATCGGATAATTGATATTGAGGCGAAAATAAAAGGAAAACAAGTTTTCTTGTCGTTTATTTATGGGACCGGTACCGAAATTTCGGGACCCAGTTTGGGAACGGTTAACACGAACAAGTCTATCACGATTAGGACCATGGTTTATCATTGGTGACTTAAATGAAATCACGAGAAATAACGAAAAACAGGGAGGCAATTTAAGGCCCGCATCCTCTTTTATATCCTTCAATCTCATGATACAACACTGTGGTTTTTTAGAATTTCAGTGTTTCGGAAATACCATGTCTTGGAGGGGAAGACGGAAGTCGAAAATTGTTCGGTGTCGTCTGGACATGGCTTTAGCAAACAAAAATTGGCACGACATCTTCTCACATTCATATGTCGAATATTTAGCAATGATTGGGTCGGACCACAGGCCAATCGTTGCCACAATAGAGGATAAAATCTCCTGGAAACGGGGGCAATTTCGGTTCGATAAACGGTGGATTGGACAGGACGGCTTAATGGAAACAATATCAAAGGGCTGGGATCTTAATACTGGCAAAAATCGGTCATCAATTATAGAAAAGATAAAGAATTGCCGGCGAGAAATATCAAAATGGAGGAAAAATAATTTACCATACGGCAAGGAGAAAATTAGGGATTTACAACAAGCGTTAGAAGTGGTCCAGAATGATGATAATAGTACACACGAGGAACTGACGGATATTACACGCAAACTAAAGGAGGCTTATTTAGATGAGGAATTATTCTGGCAGCAGAAAAGTCGCACTTTATGGGCAACGGTGGGGGACAGAAACACAAAGTTCTACCATGCGCAAGTTAAGCAAAGGAGGGCGATAAATCGGATTACGGGCCTACATAATGCTTTAGGATCTTGGGTCACCTCGGATAAAGAGGTAGAACAAGTGGCGGTAAATTACTTCGAGGAATTATTCACCTCAACCTCTCCAACGGAATTTGAAAATGCGCTAAGCGAAATCCCGGCTTTAGTTTCGGAACAGAATAATGATATGCTCACGGCAATGGCCACAGAAGAGGAAGTTCGTAAGGCTTTATTTATGATGCACCCAGAGAAGGCTCCGGGCCCGGATGGAATGACGGCACTATTTTTCCAACGATCGTGGCAAATTATAAAGGCAGATGTAGTAGGATTAGTTAACAGTTTCTTGGAAACGGGGTCGTTTGATAAACGGCTGAATATGACAAATATTTGTCTTATCCCGAAGACAGGACGTCCCACTCGGATGACGAAATTAAGGCCTATAAGTCTGTGCAATGTGGGCTATAAGATTATTTCAAAGGTTTTATGTCAGCGGTTAAAGAAATTGCTACCAGACCTGATTTCAGAGACTCAATCAGCCTTTGTACTCGGGAGATTGATCTCTGATAATATCCTGATTGCCCAGGAGATATTTCACGGCCTACGAACAAATAAATCTTGCAAAAGTAAATTTATGGCAATTAAGACAGATATGAGCAAAGCATATGACAGGGTAGATTGGCCATTTATTGAACATCTCTTGAGAAAATTTGGTTTCGCGGACAAATGGATTGCATGGATGATGTGGTGCATCCAATCGGTACAATACAAGATACTTATTAACGGCCAACCAAAAGGCCAAATAACTCCACACAGGGGGTTGCGGCAAGGTGACCCATTATCACCCTACTTATTCATACTTTGTACGGAGGTCTTGATAGCCAATATACGGAAATCTGAGCGGGAAAAATCACTTACGGGGCTAAAAGTGGCGAGGGCAGGCCCATCAGTCTCACACTTACTCTTTGCGGACGATAGCATATTTTTCTGTAAGGCCACGGTACAAGAATGTCAAACCATCTTACATATACTTCAACAATACGAGTCGGTCTCAGGACAACAAATCAATTTCTCAAAATCATCATTAAA
>PKML01043689.1:287850-315875 GCA_002933935.1 Eutrema yunnanense | reverse complement strand
AATTTAAAATAGTTGTCTCAATTATATAAATAACTAATAATAGATATAAGAGTAAAATATATTTACATGTGTGTATATTCACACGTTTAGAGAGCACTCTTATTATTATGATGAAATAATTTTACCACTATTTTTGTTACAAAATTATTTATTATCTAAAAATATATATATAGGTTACTTAAAAAGTTGAAGTTACTTGGTTCTAAGGCTTTCCACATATGATTTTAATTAGCCAACAATTATAATCAACATTAGCATCTAAAATTTTGCCACATGTCCATAAAAACTTTACACACGATCGCATGGAATAGATAGTGCAGAAAGGATAGAAAATTTTATTTTTTTATATTCGGCTTGGAATTGCCTTAGATCAATGTAGGAGTTCTTTGTTTTGAGTTGTTATTTGTTATTAATTTTCTAAATTTATGTAAGTTGTATTGATTTTGTCTACTTAATTGTCTTCTTAATCAAATGTATGCTCTGATGGAATGTAAAAAGAATAAAGAACGACATGAGAAAGAATTCATCTATGGATTGAGAAAGAAGAATACAATGAAGAAAAACTAACAATGTGTAAACTAATTTTCTCATATATAAAATAAAATAATGTTGGGAGAATTAAATCCTCATTGCTTAGTTTTATGATCTTATCGTATAACCATTGAAAAGTTACCACAACCAATATGTCACCAGACAAAATTCTGGTTTATATCTGTTCAAGGTAAAACTTACAAAAAATATATTTATTTTGTCGGTTTTATTGTTATCATAAATTTGTTTCAAAGCTCATTCCATATTCATATATTGTCTTGGATTCAAAATTAATTTTTTATAGATACGAGAGCAAGATTTTTGCTTATTTAGTTTGCTTTTTGATTGGTAGATTAAATTGAAAATTTGTATTGATTAAAGTAGCTAAAAAAGGAGAATAGTTTTTGATTTTCTTGTTTTTTGTTGTTATTTTCATAGAAAACAGATATAACAAAAATAATGAAACTGAATATGATAAAAAAAAAAAAACTTATTCATTCTAATTGGAAGAACTGAGGTATAATCATTGAAAAATAATTTAAAAGTTACCACAACCAATATGATACCTGACAAAAGTTCGGTCTTTACCTATTAAAGATAAAACAGACAAAAATATATTTAATTCGTCGATCTCTCAGATTTTAAATTAATTTCATATTCATCTATTGTCTTGGTTTCAACATTAAAGTTGTCATGAATCTAAAAACAATAGTTGTGTTTATTAGTTTAACAACTAACTAAGGAAAGAGAATCACTTTTAACTTTATTACTTTTTGTTGTTTTCATAGAAAACATATATAACGAGGATAAAACAGAAATGATGAAAAAACTTATTTTTTATTTTAAGAAATGATGTATAATATTTTATCTTCATGTCAATATTATGTTTAATAAATAGCATTTGATTACTTTGTTACACGTTTAATTGGCTTTGTTATACTAACTTATAAGTATTTTATCGAATAATACGTTTTTCAAACGGAATATATATAAATTCAAAACACAACTGTTGAAATCTCACAAACTAGATATAATTTCTGAGATTAAAACTATAATATATATATATATATTATTTCAATTACCAATATACACAAAGTAATATCTTAATAAATATGATTGGTCGCGTATAATTTTTATCAAATAATATTAAAAAATATATCCACGCGTAGCGTGAGTGCAAAACCTAGTCATAAACTAAAGGGGGGATAACTAAACTAACCTTCAAAAATGTCTTAATTACTAGAATAATGCAAATCTTTCTAAATTACTAGAATAACCTAAGGTACCGATTTTGCCATTTTGGTCTTTGTTGACAAAAATGTAATTACGATATTGTCATTACTATTTTTAATATACATCAGCGCGCTCAGATAAACAAGTATACCACTTATTTGTAGATTTATTTGAAGTTGGTAAATATATCTGAATTTAGTAGATATATATGACATTGATCATTTTTATTGATGGTAGACTTATTAAAAGTGGAGATTATCAAATGACGATTTTGCTCACCAAAGATCTTCAGATTTGCAAAAAACAACCATGCACCCACCTTTATCTAGGGTTGTGCCGCCAACCCAGAAAACCCATGAAGTATTTTCCAAGATGTTGAAGATCTTCAACATCTTCAACATCCTCTCTTCTTCATCACAATATTTTTTTCAAGATCTTCAACATCCTCTCTTCTTCATCACGATAGTTCCGACAACTTTTATCTTGCAATTTTTGTTCTTCTTCATCATCTTCAACCATGGTAGTCCACATTAAAATGTTATTAGAGGAATCAATATCCAAACACACATCGTATGAAACAAGTCTACCATATCGTATGAAACAAGTTTACCATTTCGTATGAAACAAGTCTACCATATCGTATGAAACAAGTCTACCATATCGTATGCAACAAGTCTGCCAAATCGTAATGAAACAAGTCTACAATATCGTGGGAAGAAAACTAAGAAGTGATCAACTTTGGTTATTTTTCTGTGTTTGGTGATGTAAACTTCATGATTTTGTGTTTGGTTTTGCTACACTTATTGTGTTTTTGGTTAAGGTTACATGAAGACTTGTTTACGTTTTGCTAGACTTCGTGTGTTTGATGATTCCTACAACACTGAGACATAAACCAGATCTGAAAAGCCACCTTCTCCATCACCAATTTCATCTTTTGAGAGAGTAAATTCATGGGATATGGCTAACCGACCAAAGGAAAAGCTAGCGGAAGTCGGGAATCAACCTGATGGATCTACAACTTGACGAATCCCGATATATATCTCTGCAACTCAAATCAACGAAGCTACAAAGCGCTCGGCCTGAAGCTTTACCAAACTGACGGTAAGATGAGACGAAACAAACTAGAAAATAAGTCTATCATAAAATTCCTAAACGTCTACCACAACGTATCAAACATGTCTACCACAACGTATCAAACAAGTCTACCACAACGTATTAAACAAGTTTATCATTAATATTTTAAACAAGTCTACCACAACATATTAAACAAGTCTACCACAACGTATTTAACGATTTCACCACTGGGGTGACACCCGCAAATCTAATACTCCAAGTTGGTAAATCTTGAAGCATGCAACAAAAAAGAACCAGAACCAAATCTTGGGGATATATGCGGATATGGAAAGGAAAGAGATTTCTTCGTGGTAGGGTTGTGTGTTGTGAACTAACTATTAAAAGAACCATAACTATAAGATTGCTCTCAATATATGAAGTGTAGTCTGAATGATTTCGTGTTATTGAACCAAGGTGAGTACACTGGCTTTTATAAAAGCCTTACAACGATTAAAGAGAAACTTCATGAATGAAAAACGGAAATAAACTTCAACAGAAAATACTTATTCAAGCTCCTAAAAACACGCTTGACTTATTCATCTTCAGACTTTGTCAAACATCCAACAACTATACACTCGAAACCAAAACCCTATCAAGCCACGTTCGTGTTGAAACCTTGTCACACATTCTTTTTCTTCTTTAAAACTTTTCTCCTGATAGAGTTGTTTTTCGTTTGTGATTTGATGATGAAGGTAAGTACGCGATAAGACAGAAAGTGGGGATCACGCCTCTCAAAGATGAAGTGAGGATCTCACGGAGGTGAAGTTTCAGCACATGAAAGAAGTCTACCACAACGTATCAAATATGTCTACCACAATGTAACAAACAAGTCGACCACAACGTATTAAACAAGTCTACCATCAAGATTTTAAACAGGTCTACCCCAACGTATTAAACAAGTCTACCACAACATATTAAACAAGTATACCACAAACGTATTAAACAAATCTATCAAATCGTTGTAAACAAGTCTACCATATTGTATGTCGGGAATCAACCATGTTTTCGCCAGAAGGAGGCGACGGAGCAGATCTGTCGGGAATCAACCACGTTTACAAGCAAATCGGCCACCATTCAAATAAATCTATAAAATCCTAAACATAAAACGGCCACCAAGTAAACATATTTGCCATTATTCAAGTAAGAAAATCTACACACAAATTTTTTGATAAACAAATCCCGACTTCCCTTCCGTCGCATCGCCCATTGACTCTTCAGACCCGTCGCATACTGTAGAAGAAGAAAACAAATTCCAGATAATAAGTCTACAACGTATCAAACAAGTCTACCACAACGTATTAAACAATTCTACCATCAAGAATTTAAACAAGTCTACCACAACGTCTTAAACAAGTTTATCGAAACGTATTAAACAAGTTTATCGAAACGTATTAAACAAGTCTACCGCAATGTATTAAACAAGTCTATCACAACATATTAAACAAATCTACCACAAACGTATTAAACAATTCTACCAAATCGTTGAAAACAAGTTTCCCATATCGTGTGTCGGGAATCAAACGCGTTTTTGCCAGAAGGAGGCGACGGAGCATATCTGGTGGATTTACAACTTGACGAATCCCGATCTGTATCTCTGCAACTCAAATCAACGAAGCTACAAAGCCCTCGACCTGAAGCTATACCAAACCGTCAATGAGACGAGACGAAAAAAATCAGTAAATAAGTCTATCATAAAATTAGTAAAAGTCTACCACAACGTATCAAACAAGTCTACCACAACGTATCAAACAAGTCTACCACAACGTATCAAACAAGTCTACCGTTAAGATTTTAAACAAGTATACCGTTAAGATTTTAAACAAGTCTACCACAACGTCTTAAACAAATCTACCGCAATGTATAAACAAATCTAGCGGAAATGAAAATCTACTAATAAATCTACCATCATTAGGGGCATTATCGAACAAGTGGTGGGCGTACCTCATGAAGCAGCATATCAACCAAAAAATGATTAATCCAATGAAAAAAATGTTGAAAAACACACCAAAACGGAAAGAGAAATCTCGTCGGAGATTCGTCCGCCGTCGCAAGTTCTTCTTCTCTCGCCTGATAAACTAACCCCGAGAAGGCCAAACAACAACTACCGGAGGAAACAAACGTCTCACCAAACCTTGTTCTCTACAGATCTGGAACAAACTGGCGAGCCCCCAGTAAACAAATCCAAGCCACCCTGAGCCACCTTTACCACCGGTGCTCACTCTCGTGCCGCTGTAAACCCTACACATACCATACCTTCATCGACGATTCCCCGAACCGGGATTGAAGAGCAATCGATAAAGAGGAACAAAGAAAAGAAATTGAACAAAGAAAAGTAAAGACCCTCTCATGGTGCCGACGATATCCGCCATCACCGGAGAGGAAAACAGAAGATGAAGATGAGGCGGCTAGGGCGAACTCGATCTTTGGAGAGAGACGTCGCTCAAAGGTGAGAGATAAAAAAATTTTGATAGGAGAGAGAATTCAATTAATGTTAATCATGGTTTTGTTTTTAATTATTTTTCTTTCTTTGAATAAAAAAATCGAATTTGTTTTTTTTTTTTAAACAAATAATTCGAAAATGTTATAAACTATATGTATTTATATATCTGAGAAAGGTGAGAGAGAGATATTAGAGTAAGTGAGTAAAGATGAGAGAGTGGAGAGAGTCAGCGAGGGAGTGGGAGAGGGAGAGAGAGAATCATCTCTTTCTTATCTTATTCATTGTGTTTCTTTACACTTGCATCTATATTTATAGTACAAAAATATAACAGTAAAATAATAGAATAGTTACTGTCGGTGAGATAACTTCCTTCATAGCAAAGTAAATGATAAATGAGGATAATTATCTTTAACACTCCCCCTTAATTATCCATCACTACTAACGTATTACGTACTGCCTCATTAGAAACCTTATCATGGAAAAACCCAATGGGATAAAAATCACGACAAGGGAAAAAGAGTATCGGAATCCCATAGATGAGGCATTCCGATACTTTGAATATGTTTTATGAATGTTGTAGTGGGAAGCGCCTTTGTATAGAGATCTGCTGCATTGTCACTTGAACAAATGTACTGAATATCGACTTCTTGATTTTTTCTCGAGTTCTCGAGTGTAAGAGAAAAATCTTGGAGGGATATGTTTCGTTCTATCACTCTTGATATAACCTTCTTTGAGTTGAGCGACACATGCAGCATTATCTTCGAACAATATCGTTGGCTCTGATATCATCACATTTTGCATCATTCTAGCATCCGTTTCATATAGGTTTAGAGTCATTTACATGTAGTTCATGATACTTCTTTAGCATTTAGGTCATTTTAGGAGTCTAGTGTGTCTACATTCAGTCCTAGAGAGCCCTTGCATGTTTTGGATCGTATTTCAGGTAAAAGCAAGCTCAACACCCATCATCGATCGAAACCAGGTGTGGCACCTAGTATCGATCGACACCGAGTGGCAATACCGATGCCACTGCTCGGTGTCACAGCTCGGTATTGCCACAGGGAGAACCCGGGGGGAAATGGCCTTAACACGGAGCAATGATACCGAGGAGTGACCTCGGTATCGACTGAAGCAGCATCGATCGATATCAGGATCAGCACCGAGTATCAATCGACACCAAGGGGCAATACCGATGCTCCTGCTCGGTACCACAGCTCGGTATTGCCACAGGAAGATCCCGGGGGGAAATGGCCCTTAATACGGAGCTGTGATACCGATGAGTGACCTCGGTATCACTGAAGAACAAACCCGGTGCGTCCTCGGTATCGATCGATACCAAGCCTTTTTATCCACTTAAACCGGGTCGGTACCCGGTTTGTTCCGGGTCGACCCGGTTCGTTACTATTGACTATTTAAGCCCAAAAACCTAATTTGTGAGGGCTAAGTCTTTTTCTAAGCAAAAACCTCTCTAAGAGTGATTTGTAAGAGATTGATCCTTTATTTTATATGCAATTTGAGTATTGTCTTCTTGATTGAATCCATTTATCTTCTACTTTCTAATCATTCAATCATCTTGATCATGAGCTTTAACACTTCTTTCCTTGGATTTGTTAACCCCATGATGATTAGTGAGTAGTCTTAAGGATCTTGGGATGAGGTTGATTAGGGGGATCTAGGGTTTGATTAGTGGTGTTTAGGATTAGATAATCTTATATTCCTTCTTGTCTACAGTCCCTAATGCTAGATCTAGCTTGAAAGAGTGGGTCTAGATCATTAGGCATTTCATGAACACCAAGTGTTTGATGAAATGCCAAGACCAAACTAGACAAGAGATTTATGTTCCTAACCTAAGACATTAGTTGTTTAGGGTATATCTTTGGTTGATCTTGTTATGATTCTTAATGCTTGCTAATTGATAATCCACAAATGATGATTTGCTAATGGGTTTGATAATTAGCATAGTGATTAGTTGCTTGAAAGAGAACTAATCATGGGAAGCGCCTCATTAGAAACCTTATCATGGAAAAACCCAATGGGATAAAAATCACGACAAGGGAAAAAAAGTACAGTGACGCAAACTCCCCCTGGAATGATGGATATAGCATTCTCTTCATAAATCCCATAGATGACGCATTCCGATACTTTGAATATGTTTTCTGAATGTTGTAGTGGGAAGCGCCTTTGTATAGAGATATGATGCATTGTCACTTGAACAAATGTACTGAATATCGATTTCTTGATTTTTTTCTCGAGTTCTCGAGTGTAAGAGAAAAATCTTGGAGGGATATGTTTCGTTCTATCACTCTTGATATAACCTTCTTTGAGTTGAGCGACACATGCAGCATTATCTTCGAACAATATTGTTGGCTCCTTATTGGTCACTATTCCGCTTGCTTCTTTAATATGATGAGTCATAGATCTGAGTCATACACATTCTTTACATGCCTCATGGAGCGCAATAGTTTCTGCATAATTTGAGGAAGTGGCGACTAGAGTCTGCTTCTGAGAACGCCAAGATATTGCAGTACCTCCAATTGTAAAAACGTATCCGATTTACGATCGAGCTTTATGTGGATCTGCTAAATAGCATGCATCTGCAAAACCGATTAAATCGAAATTGGAGTTTCGAGGGTAAAACAAACCCAAGTCAATTGTTCCCTGAAGATAACGAAAATATGTTTTATCCCATTCCAATGTCTGCGCGTAGGTGATGAACTAAATCTTGCACGTAGATTTATAGCAAATGCTATATCCGGTCGGGTACAATTTGCAAGATAGATAAGTCCACCTATAGCGCTCATATAAGGTACTTCAGGACCTAACGCTTCCTCGTTATCTTCACAAGGTCGGAATTGATCTTTTTCAGTATCGAGAGATCGATTAACCATAGTACTCAAAGGATTTGCTTTATCCATATAAAAACGTTGTAAGATCATTTTGGTATAATTTGACTAATGCACAAATACTCCATCTCAGAAGTGCTTTATCTGTAATCCAAGACAAAAATTTGTCTTTCCGAGATCTTTCATTTCAAACTCTTTTTTCATATGAGTTCTTGCATCATCAATTTCTTTTTGAGTTCCAATTAAGTTCAGGTCATCAACATATACATTAATGATCACAAATCCTGATGCGCTTTTGTTGACAAATCATGATCACAATTAAGTTCAAGTTCAGGTCATCAACATATACCCTTTTGTTGGCAAATATTCGCTTAAGCGATTATACCACATGCGCCCGGATTGTTTTAATCCGTAAAGTGATCGATGTAATTTGACCCCACATATTTCTTTAGATTTTGATCTTAATGCTTCATGCATTTTCAATCCTTCTAGGATTTTAATATAGATATTATTATCAAGTGATCCATATAGATATGCTGTCACAACATCCATAAGACACATTTCTAGATTTTTAGATGCCCCAAGGCTCATCAAAAATCTGAATGTTATTGCATCCATAACCGGGGAATACATTTCTTCATAATCAATTCCCGGTCTTTAAGAAAATCCTTGTGCAACAAGACGGACTTTGTATCTTGTTACCTCATTTTCTCATTTCTTTTTCGTACAAAAACCCATTTGCACCCAACCTGTTTTACATCTTTGGATGTAGTGACAATAGGTCCAAAAACATTTCGTTTATTGAGGGAGATCAATTCAGTTTCTATGGCCATTTTTCATTTCTCCCAGTCAGATCTTTTATGGCATTCTAATATGGACCTTGGATCTGGATCATCACTTTCATAATCAATTTCTTTGGATACAGAGAATGAGAAAATTCCATCATTATCTTCTATATCATATCTATCCCAGAAATTTCCGTCTTGGGCATAGTTAATGGAAATTTCATATTTTTCTNACAATAGTCATTGAAAGCTTGTGAAGTGAATTCACCAGCGTTATCAAGCCTTACTTTCTTTATAGTATAATCAAGAAATTGTGCCTTTAGCCTGATTATTTGGGCAATGAATCTTGCGAAAGCCGTATTTCGTGTAGTCAATAGACACACATGTGACCATCTACTGGATGCGTCAATTAATACCATAAAGTATCGAAATGGCTCGCATGGTGGGTGAATGGGTCCACATATATCACCATGTATTCTCTCTAAGAATACTGGAGATTCATTCCCGATTTTGGCTAGTGATGGCCGAGTTATGAGTTTTCCTTGAGAACAAGCATTACATGAAAATTCACTCGATTGAAAAATCTTCTGGTTTTTCAAAGGATGGCCATTCGAATTTTCCACAATTTTCGCATCATGACTGAACCAGGATGCCCTAGTCGTTCATGCCAGACTTTAAATGAATCTGTAAACTTCAGGTTTACCGTAATATATGATTCAGTCAGATTTATTTTTGTGGAATATAATCCGGAGGACAATACTGGTAATTTTTCTAATATAAGTTTTCTCTCCGGAGTAACTGATGTGACGCAAAGATATTCAATGCCATTTTCATTCATAGTTTCTATGTGATATCCATTTCTACGGATATCTCTGAAACTCAACAAGTTTCTAGAAGATTTAGGAGAATATAATACATCATTTATCTCAAATTTCGTTCTCCTTGGCATCGAAAAATTGACTCTTCCGGAGCCCATAATAATTTTTGAATTACCAGATATAGTATTCACGCTTCCGGCGGAATCTTTCATTTTAATAGAGGAGAAATACTTTTTACCATTAAGTATTGTGTGCGTTGTTGCACTGTCTGCCAGACATATATCTCCATCCTCGATCTTGGATTTTAGCATTTTATTTTCGGTATAGGAACGGATCGTGTTGATAACGTGTTATAAACTATATGTATATTATATATGTGAGAAAGGTGAGAGAGAGAGATATTAGAATAAGTGAGTAAAGATGAGAGAGTGGAGAGAGTCATCGAGGGAGAGGGAGAGAGAGAATCATCTCTTTCTTATCTTATTCATTGTGTTTCTTTACACTTGCATCTATATTTATAGTACAAAAAATATAACAATAAAATAATAGAATAGTTATTGTCGGTGAGATAACTTCATTCATAGCAAAGTAAATGATAAATGAGGATAATTATCTTTAACACTCCCCCTTAATTATCCATCACTACTAACGTATTACGTACTGCCTCATTAGAAACCTTATCATGGAAAAACCCAATGGGATAAAAATCACGACAAGGGAAAAAGAGTATCGGAATCCCATAGATGAGGCATTCCGATACTTTGAATATGTTTTATGAATGTTGTAGTGGGAAGCGCCTTTGTATAGAGATCTGCTGCATTGTCACTTGAACAAATGTACTGAATATCGACTTCTTGATTTTTTCTCGAGTTCTCGAGTGTAAGAGAAAAATCTTGGAGGGATATGTTTCGTTCTATCACTCTTGATATAACCTTCTTTGAGTTGAGCGACACATGCAGCATTATCTTCGAACAATATCGTTGGCTCCTTATTGGTGAGTATTCCGCTTGCTTCTTTAATGTGATGAGTCATAGATCTGAGTCATACACATTCTCTACATGCCTCATGGAGCGCAATAGTTTCTGCATAATTTGAGGAAGTGGCGACTAGAGTCTGCTTCTGAGAACGCCAAGATATTGCAGTACCTCCAATTGTAAAAACGTATCCGGTTTGCGATCGAGCTTTATGTGGATCTGCTAAATAGCATGCATCTGCAAAACCGATTAAATCGAAATTGGAGTTTCGAGGGTAAAACAAACCCAAGTCAATTGTTCCCTGAAGATAACGAAAATATGTTTTATCCCATTCCAATGTCTGCGCGTAGGTGATGAACTAAATCTTGCACGTAGATTTATAGCAAATGTTATAACCGGTCGGGTACAATTTGCAAGATACATAAGTCCACCTATAGCGCTCATATAAGGTACTTCAGGACCTAACGCTTCCTCGTTATCTTCACAAGGTCGGAATTGATCTTTTTCAGTATCGAGAGATCGATTAACCATAGTACTCAAAGGATTTGCTTTATCCATATAAAAACGTTGTAAGATCATTTTGGTATAATTTGACTAATGCACAAATACTCCATCTCAGAAGTGCTTTATCTGTAATCCAAGACAAAAATTTGTCTTTCCGAGATCTTTCATTTCAAACTCTTTTTTCATATGAGTTCTTGCATCATCAATTTCCTTTTGAGTTCCAATTAAGTTCAGGTCATCAACATATACATTAATGATCACAAATCCGGATGAAGATTTTTTAATAAAGACGCAAGGGCAAATTGCATTATTCACGTACCCTTTTGTTGGCAAATATTCGCTTAAGCGATTATACCACATGCGTCCGAATTGTTTTAATCCGTAAAGTGATAGATGTAATTTGACCCCACATATTTCTTTAGATTTTGATCTTAATGCTTCATGCATTTTCAATCCTTCTAGGATTTTCATATAGATATTATTATCAAGTGATCCATATAGATATGCTGTCACAACATCCATAAGACACATTTCTAAATTTTTAGATGCCCCAAGGCTCATCAAAAATCTGAATGTTATTGCATCCATAACCAGGGAATACATTTCTTCATAATCAATTCCCGGTCTTTAAGAAAATCCTTGTGCAACAAGACGGGCTTTGTATCTTGTTACCTCATTTTCTCATTTCTTTTTCGTACAAAAACCCATTTGCACCCAACATGTTTTACATCTTTGGATGTAGTGACAATAGGTCCAAAAACATTTCGTTTATTGAGGGAGATCAATTCAGTTTCTATGGCCATTTTTCATTTCTCCCAGTCAGATCTTTTATGGCATTCTAATATGGACCTTGGATCTGGATCATCACTTTCATAATCAATTTCTTTGGATACAGAGAATGAGAAAATTCCATCATTATCTTCTATATCATATCTATCCCAGAAATTTCCGTCTTGGGCATAGTTAATGGAAATCTCATATTTTTCTTTATCATTTTCGTCTTCAGGACTTTTCTCTGTATGTGGTTCTTGTGGACCATTTTCATTTTGTTCTCCCAGTTTCTTTTTCTTCCGGGGATTTTTATCTTTTGAGCCTATCGGCCTCCCCCTTTTCAATTGAACCTTGGGTTCATTTGCTATTTTTCCATCAGTTTGTTCTTCTGGAACAATTATTCTTGACGGAGCATTCGCAGCGGGTATATATGACTTTGTCACCTTTTTTGTATCTGTGAACGCATCTGGTAACTGATTTGCCATATTTTGTAAATGTACTATTTTCTGAACTTCAAGTTCGCGTTGTTTTGTAGGGGGATCAAGGTACAACAAAGATGGTGTGCACCATGTAACATCTTTCGGAATTTCTTTAATTCCTCCCCCTAACGCTGGAAATTCACTTTCATTAAAGTGGCAATCGGCAAAACGTGCCGTAAACATATCACCAGTTTGCGGTTCAAGATACCGAATTATACTTGGTGATGTATAACCGATGTATATTCCCAATTTTCTTTGCGCCCCCATTTTTGTTCTTTGCAGGGGGGCTATAGGAACATAAACCCCACATCCAAAAACACGAAGATATACATTTGGCTCCTCGCCAGATGCTAACTGTAATGGGAAATATTTATGATATGAACTCAGTCGTATCTGAATCAATGCCGCTGCATGCAAGATAGCATGACCCCATACTGAAATTGGGAGTTTTGTTCTCAATATTAACGGTCTAGCAATGAGTTGCAACCGTTTAATCAAAGACTCAGCCATGCCATTTTGTGTATGAACATGCGGAACATTGGGAAACAATAGTCATTGAAAGCTTGTGAAGTGAATTCACCAGCGTTATCAAGCCTTACTTTCTTTATAGTATAATCAAGAAATTGTGCCTTTAGCCTGATTATTTGGGCAATGAATCTTGCGAAAGCCGTATTTCGTGTAGTCAATAGACACACATGTGACCATCTACTGGATGCGTCAATTAATACCATAAAGTATCGAAATGGCTCGCATGGTGGGTGAATGGGTCCACATATATCACCATGTATTCTCTCTAAGAATACTGGAGATTCATTCCCGATTTTGGCTGGTGATGGCCGAGTTATGAGTTTTCCTTGAGAACAAGCATTACATGAAAATTCACTCGATTGAAAAATCTTCTGGTTTTTCAAATGATGGCCATTAGAATTTTCCACAATTTTCGCATCATGACTGAACCAGGATGCCCTAGTCGTTCATGCCAGACTTTAAATGAATCTGTAAACTTCAGGTTTACCGTAATATATGATTCAGTCAGATTTATTTTTGTGGAATATAATCCGGAGGACAATACTGGTAATTTTCTAATATAAGTTTTCTCTCCGGAGTAACTGATGTGACACAAAGATATTCAATGCCATTTTCATTCATAGTTTCTATGTGATATCCATTTCTGCGGATATCTCTGAAACTCAACAAGTTTCTAGAAGATTTAGGAGAATATAATACATCATTTATCTCAAATTTCGTTCCCCTTGGCATCGAAAAACTGACTCTTCCGGAGCCCATAATAATTTTTGAATAATTTCTATGTAATAATTTCTTTCTTATCTTATTCATTGTGTTTCTTTACACTTGCATCTATATTTATAGTACAAAAAATATAACAATAAAATAATAGAATAGTTATTGTCGGTGAGATAATTTCATTCATAGCAAAGTAAATGATAAATGAGAATAATTATTTTTAACATAAAATAAAATATGTAATGGCATTTTCGTTATTAAAACGAAAAAACAGATTTTAAAGTCTTTTGGCAATTTTTGAAGGTTAGCTTAGTTAGGGGAACTTTTGTAAGAGTTATTCTAGTAATATCAATATTTTTGAATGTTATTTTAGGTAATTTTCTCTAAACTAAAAGAAGCAAAGGTAAATTCTAAATTTTTACACTCCCAACAGATATCAGCTTCCTAATTTTTTTTAAAACTCGCTTCTCCCCCTTTTCCAAACGTGTATATTCTGATTCCATGCATGCTTAGTTTCCAAGTACCCCAATATAAACCCTAATTTCAAACTTCTCTCGAGCCCAATTAAGCCCACAACGAGAACCCTAATGTAGAGATGATCGGAGGGTTTAGGCTACTGTCTACTAGAGACAATGGACTCGGGACTAAGTGGGTATAGATCGTAAGCATATTTAGAGGATAACTTAATCGACAAAGACATGGCTTGAAGCGCAAGGCATCGCCGTTCACGCCAGGGTCGGAGATGATATGTTCTATATGAGTCTCCCCTTCAAGCATCTTTCACAACTTCCGACATGCTTGGTCTTAATGTCGAAGACTTGCTTGAGCATAAAAGTGAAACCACAATTATCCTCTTTGCCTTCATCCCATCGAACACTTCTTTAGAGCCTCAGGTCCAGAATCGCCGTGAAATCCTCTTTCATATACAGTAGTACATTTGTCCTTTTGATGTCTTGGTGAATGATCTTAACCGCTGAATCTTCAATGTAAATGGTTTTATAAAAGTGTTCAACCAAAGCGAGAAGAAAAATAGTTTGATTCAGCGAGCACAAGAGCATCAAAAGATATAGTTTGACTTTGACAAACATTCAGAGGGATACATGTGTTTCTGGATATATGTAAATTGAGCTAATGAAAGGTTTTAGACATCTTTAGTGATATGAAATAACATCACAAACCCTTCTTCTGTCATAAGAGATATGGCAAGTCGCAGTGCTACTGTGGAGTTTAGGACCACAGATTCTGGGTATAATGGGTAGAGATCAAAACCAGAAACAGAGGATTTCATTGTTTGATCGGTCACACCAGATGTACTCGAGCTACCATGTGTATCAATGTCCCTCAGCTTAGAGTAGCTCCAGTTGTGTCCATATAAACCAGGATCTGACATAACTTGTGTTATCTCGATCTCTCCCTCGAGCATTTGCACAGCCTCTGACATTGTAGGCCTTGAGGAAGGAGATGAGTTTGTGCAAACGAGAGCAACTTTGATCATCCTTACAGCTTCTTCTCTGTTGAAATCACCTTGGAGCACTGGATCTACGATCTCCATTATGTTCCCAGTCTGCTGCAGCGTCAGCGCCTGAGATTTGATGTAAAGATGGGTTTTAGTAAACTTATGGAAATAGAAAGAGGCCGAGTCAACTATACAGAATCAAAAGGGCTAAAGAGAAAGAAAAGCTCCACGAGTTACCCAATTGATAAGCGAGACATGAACATCACTACTTCCCTTCTGTTTTGTATTACTCTTCCCACTAACAATTTCCATTGCCACAACCCCGAAGCTGTACTGTTAGCGATGATCTTAAGATCAAAGCTTTAGAAACAAGATAGCAAATGCTTGTAAGAAATAAACAAGAAGACTGATGTTTGGGCAATTGATATTGCCTCTTTTTGGCTTTTCATTCATTTAAATAGGAAACAAGAACACAAAGAAGATTGGAGACGTAGCTCCTACAAAACAGGGAAAATGGGGAAAAGGGGAGAGTGGTTACGTAACATACGATTGACCACTTCTCCATTATTATGACTGAAACAAAGTGCTAAAACAATTAAAGATAACCAAACAATAAACCAATTATTGAACATACTTATGGTTTGGAATCCTGGTTCGGTTAGACGTCCTTATGATTGGTTCGATGTATCCATCATTACTCCCTTCGCCCAAATGAAACTTGTCCTCAAGGTTCAAGTTAGGAAAGCTTTGTGTTAGCTGGTCCAGTTGTTCCCACGTAGCATCAGCTCGTGGAAGCCCCTCCCATAAAACCAGCGCCTCTCTGATTTTTGTTCCTCCTTCAATAATGTCACGATAGTCCAATATTTTTGCAGGGCTGAGACGCAGCTGGCCATTGACACGTAGTGGAGGCAGGGATCCCGACGTAGGTATATCAGAACCTATTCTCTTTTTAAGGAGAGAAACGTGAAAAACAGGATGCACACGCGTACCTTCTGGCAACTTCAGGCGATAAGCAACTGGGCCGATGCGAGTTTCGATCTGAAACGGACCGAAGTATCTGGTAGACAGCTTCTGCGATGAGCGCTTGAATATGGTGTGTTGACGATATGGCTGAAGACGCAAATAAACCCAATCGCCAACTAGAAAACAAACATCTCGGCGTGTTGAATCCGCGATCTGCTTCATGCGGTTGTTTGCTGCGTCCAAGTGACTTCTCAGCTCGCGAAGAAGGGCATCCCGAGCCACCAACTGTTCATCGAGCTCTGTGATTAGTGTCGCCCCTGATTCGTATCCGGGCATTGGAGGTGGATCGCGGCCATAGAGAGCTTTGAAAGGTGTCATTCCCGTAGATGAATGATGTGTCGTATTATACCAATACTCTGCCCAAGGTAACATAGAGCTCCATTGCTTCGGTCGTGTGTGAACAAAACAACGCAAGTATTGTTCGATGCAACGGTTGACCACCTCGGTTTGACCGTCGGTTTGTGGGTGATATGCGGACGACATACGCAATTGAGTGCCCGATAAACGCCACAAGTCCTTCCAAAAAGCACTAATAAAAACTGGATCTCTATCGCTGACGATCGACTTAGGGATCCCGTGAAGCTTGACGACGAAATCAACGAACTTAGAAGCAACTGATTTTGCCGTATAAGGGTGAGAGAGAGGTACCAAATGAGCAGACTTTGTAAGACGATCAACAATAACCATGATAGATGTGTGGTTCTCGGAACGCGGTAGACCGTCGATGAAGTCCATGGAGACATCCTCCCAAACCTGAATGGGAATCGGTAACGGTTGTAACAATCCTGCCGGCGACAAGGTCGATGACTTAGCTCGTTGGCAAGTGTCACACGCGGCAACGTATTCCCAAACTATCTTGTGCATCGATGGCCAATAGAATTGTTGAGCGAGTCGTTTGAAAGTACGAAGGACACCCGAATGACCACCGGCTGGAGTGTTGTGAAATTCCTGTAGCAATTCAGTAACGAGCGTAGAGGCAGGGGGAATTACCACTCGGTTATGATAATAAAGGAGGTTGTTGCGTCGCACATATGGCTGTCCCGGAGCAGTATCGGCCAGCTTTCCGATTCTGAGTAGGTACGCGTCTGTCTGTTGCAGCTGGCGGAGCTCATTCCAAAGGACCGAGGTGGGGCTGGAAAGAGTATTGAGGCAGGGACTGTCAGGCCGACGTGATAACGCATCCGCTGCTGCGTTTGCTGAGCCAGGCTTATAGGTTATCACGTAATCATACCCAGCTAGTTTGCTCATCCATTTCTGTTGGTCGGGAGTGAGAATCCTTTGGTCCAACACGAAACGTAAGCTCCGCTGGTCCGTCTGTATCGTGAAACGTCTCCCGAGTAGATACGGTCGCCAAGTTCGTATCGCGATCACGATAGCCAACATTTCTCGCGCATAAGTGGACCAGTTCTGCTTAGCCACACCCAAAGACCGGCTCATGAACGCAATTGGTTTCCCGTTCTGAGACAGAATCGCTCCAATACCCTCTCCTGATGCGTCTGTTTGAATGACAAAGGGAATCGCGAAATCCGGTAAGGCAAGTGTTGGTGTTGTCGTTAGGGTCGTTTTTAGATCAGTAAAAGCGTTTGCTGCTGCGTCATGCCATTCAAATCGCCCTTTCTTGAGAAGATTAGTTAAGGGTCTCGCTATAATGCCATAGTTCTGAACGAACTTACGATAGTAACCTGTGAGCCCCAAAAATCCCCTCAGCTCCGTGACAGTCGAAGGGGCTGGCCAATCGAGCATTGCCTTGATTTTGTTTTGATCCACTTTCACTCCTTCTGCCGAGATGATGTGGCCCAAATATTCCAATTCTGTCTTGCCAAATTCACACTTCTTTAATTTGACAAACAACTTTTGTTGTTGTAAGATCTCCAGAACAGTCTTGACATGGTCCAAGTGCTCCTCCCATGAGCGGCTATACACGAGGATGTCATCGAAAAAAACGAGAACAAACTTGCGTAGATGGCGACGGAAAATCGAGTTCATCAAAGCTTGAAACGTCGACGGTGCATTACACAAACCAAAGGGCATGACNTTTTTACCCATATCGGCTTCTGTCTGTTTCTCCTCACATGTTTGTTCCTCTTGGAACATATTTGCCAAGGGCACCATTTCTGATTTTAACAGGTCTTCTTCTTCGGCTGCTTCCTCAGATACCACCACTTCCACGGTGGGTTTCATCTCTCTCTTCCAATATTCCTTACAGAATCGCCATAGCAAATTGTTCTTAAACTCACTCCAGCCAGTAAACGGTTGCCGTGAGTTTTCCCGATCTACCCAGCACCACGCTTCACCTTCTATGAAACCATATGCAAATGGTAGTTTCTGGCATTCTGTAAACCCTTGATCAGAGAAATATTTCTCAATCCATGAAATCCAGTGCTCCAACTTGTCTCCTGTGAAGATCGGAACCTCCACAAACCCACCACAGTCTTCCATCGGATCTACTGCACTGATAGACCTCTCTGTTCCCGACAATTCCACCTGGCTAGATCCTCCAGCGATAGTCGACTCAGCCGCTTTCATCTTGGAAACCAGGGATTCCTCCTCTCGCCGTTTTGTGGCCTCCACCTTTTCGATCATCCATTGCTCCAATCGATCCAGAACACTCAACCGTCGCTTCACCTCCTCCATGGTCTTGTTCATCGAGGTAAGCTTCAGACTCATCTCCGTTTGCAGGTTTTCCACTGCCTTCTCCATTCCAATCTTCATGTTTCCCGGTCACGTAAATGGCTCTGATACCAAGTTTGTTACGTGTAGTCTAGGAACTTAGATAAGAACGATAGAAATCTGACGATATCTCTTATTACTGATGATAATAAGGTGTTACAGAACTTGAGAGAATTATTAATGGAGTCTCTCACCTCCCCCTTTCCCCACGTTCACTCAAATACGTGATACCACACTCCCTCTCTGCACTTCTAAATATATAGTGCTTAACATCCCTTAACCTAGACTCTTTACGGTAAAAGTAAATAGAGACATGACTCTTAACAGTGGTTATTTCCCTAGATAATAATAGATACTATAAGGTAAAAGCCCAATCATCTGACCCAATGTATCAAAAAGCTCCACGAGTTACCCAATTGATAAGCGAGACATGAACATCACTACTTCCCTTCTGTTTTGTATTACTCTTCCCACTAACAATTTCCATTGCCACAACCCCGAAGCTGTACACATCTGCTTTCTCTGTCAATTGACCCCACAATGCATATTCCGGAGCCATATATCCACTGCAACATTAGAGAAACCAAGGATGAGAGATATATATTTGGCCACAGTGCAGATTTTTTTTTTATGTTCTATAATTACATGGTTCCTGCAATTTTGGTGCTAATGTGAGTGTATTCTTCTTCATGGAGCCTAGCCAATCCAAAGTCAGATATCTTTGCATTTAGGTCAGCGTCTAGAAGAACATTTGTGGTTTTAATGTCACGGTGAACCATCCTGATCATCGATCCTTCGTGGAGGAATTCAAGGCCTCTTGCGATTCCAACACATATATTTTGTCTAGCTGCCCAGTCCAATTTCAGGGAGCTCTTTCCTGGCAATGGATGTGAACCAAAGAGAAATGATAACATAGATGTACACGTGAACTAGACTAAAAACATATATCTAATGAAAAGATGAGTGAACTGTTATTTACCATGCAGCGCAAGAGCAAGGGAGTTATTTTCCATGTACTCATACACGAGCAGCAATTGATCCTTCTCGACACAACATCCATAAAGCTTGACAAGGTTTGGATGATTTAGACCTGAGATCATGCCAATCTCATTGACAAACTCGCGGTTTCCTTGGCATGACTTGGAAGAAAGCTGCTTGACTGCTATGATAGTTCCATCCGACATCTCTCCCTGCATTAAGTTTCTCATATCAGAAACCAAAAAGTATCTACGTTTGATAAGAACTTGGAATATGTTTTAGCATACTTTGAAAACGCATCCGAAACCTCCTTCTCCAAGCTTTTTGATTTGATCAAAATCGTTTGTTGCAGCTTGAAGTTGCCTCCAAGTAAAGCAAACCGTTTGCAGGCCCTGGGCTCTCACATCTATGTTTTCATGTTCCCAAGGGAAAATCATTAGTAATTCTATATGAGGAAGGGATTCATATACTCAGTGAGATACCTCTTTCTCTTGTGTTCTTGTCTCCTCTGCATCTTTTCTGAGCATATAATCCCAAAGCTAAGAGAGTAATTGTTGCCAAGGCACCCGCTACTCCGAAAATCAGGGGATAACTAGTGTGATGTCTTCTTTTCTCCGCTGTAAATGAAACACTAAAAGGGTGAATATCATGATTATACACCAAGCTACAGAAAAGTGTTTTTAACAAAGTAGTTTTCTGTTTTTAGTTTTGGACCTCCACATCGTCGATCTCGACCTGAAATTTTGAAAGAGAAATATTATCACTAGGTGGCAAGAAAAAAGATAAACGAGTAACAAAATCTACAAAAAGAAAGAAGTAATCATCTGAAGATATGATCACATGAGAGTTAAAACAACTCTATGTGCAAAAGGAGTAAGGTGGCTGAAGCGTAGACTTGAAATAGTCAAATAATTTGGAGTTTCAACGAGCAAAGGAGGTTACTTACTGTGACACACGGAGATTGCAGAGATAAGAGGACCATAATCTCCTCTTTTGGGGATGAGGGTTGTCCCTTTCCCAGCCCAATACAACCGAATCTCTAAGATATTATCGGTCACATTAACAGCTTTTACTTCTCTTTCAATAGACTTCAGAGTCCCATTGGTCTCCTCTTTGATGTTAAAATCCTTCAAGAACAATACTCCCTAACAGGAGAAAAGCAAACAAACTTTAATCTTCCATGCATGATTCAAGAAAACGATTATTCAGCAAACAGTGACGCTTCACCTGAACGTAGACATCAAATATGCGTCTGCCGATACGACTATATAGTTCTTCGTCTGAAAACTGAATCTCCATAAAATGGAGTTTCACGTTATAGGTTCCCTTTTCCAAGCAGAACGCATAATAAACGAGAGAGAGAGGAGATCGACGTGCGGTCTTATAAAGTTTAGAAGAATCTCCAGACAGTGTTGAATTAGTTGAAATGATGTATGGATCATAATCTCTTTCTCTGGTAGTAGCATCGGTAAAGTCACCTGTGTTACTGATTCCCCAGTTTAGTGAGTACTGCACATTTGTTGCGGCGTTGATTTTACTGTTATCAGCTTGATAAGTGGTTATTCCCACAGAGTTTGAAATATTCACACTTTCTCCACCACAATTTATATGTAAATATCGCCGATCTACAATCAACAATCATTTTAAATTATAAGAAAGCGAATTAACATAAATAACAAAAAAAAATGTCTTTAGTATCTAATAATGTTAGAGATAAATTAACAGGGCTAGTAGATGCTTAGACCATCAGCATCCGAGACTTATGTCTTCCGGAAGACACAAGTCTTCCCAAAAGGTTGATGACGTGTCGCGACAAGATTCGTCGCGACAAAAAAAATTAATTTAAAAAAAAAAAAAAAAAAAAACGGAAGACACGTTTTGTGTCTATGCAATGTGGATGGTCTTACAGCTCGTGCAGTTGATTGGACCAGCACAAGGAATAAGCTCAGTTCTGTACGAAAAGAGACAACCAAATTGTTAAGCATTGATAAACTGGGGTTTTACCTGTTTTTAAGCTTTGTTTTTGAGTCTTTATTGAGTCAAAGTGTCTTATATAGTTTTGTAATCCTTTATCAAATCTTTTCAGGTTTTATAAAGCAGAAGAGTGTACTTACAAAGTGTTCTTTAAATATGAGCTCCGGTATGTGTTAATGTTACTGATGATTCAACAGAAAGTGAACAGAAAAATTCAACATGAGAAGGTTATAAGAAAACTATAGAGAAGGTGTATAATATCTACCAAGATTTCATGTGCGTACGTACCTCTTTTTCTGGCAGCTAGACGACCATGAGAAATTGTTGTAGGAGAGATCGCTAACCATAATAGAAAACAAAGATTTAGTTGACATGACTTAAAAAAATCTCAAGTAATATAAGACAAAGGAAGGCCTAAACGTACATATTAGATTTGTTATTATTGAGATAAACATTAGATTCAACGTCTCCAGACAGCCTATTTCCAGTCAAATAGCTGAAAGAACATTGTCAAAAACGATACAACTTGATCATGATATTGTGGTATTCACATTGAAAGCTCATTAAGATTTTCAATCTGAGATTGTAGTACTTACGTATATATTGGTGCTCTTCCTCTATCAACCTCACCAATCAAATTGTTAAACGATAAATCACTGCAGCAAACAACATGTAGTAAAATTAATATGCAAACTCTTCAACAGGTATATGTGGAACATATTCAAGAAGCTAGTTCTGATAAGTTCCAAACTTACAGAGTGTCTAATTTTGTCTTATTCCAGATGTAAGGAGGAATTGAACCAGACATACCCACTTTCCTCAAAATCCTAGAACAAGAATAGAGACATTAATTAGTTTGAAAGTTTCAAGTAAAATCAAGAACGATAAACAATAAGTTTTAGTGGAAATTTCGATACAGGGTATTGATGTTGTCGCTGGAAATATTTGGAAAGGAGTTTATCCCAGTCGTATCACTAATACTCCTGCGCATAATAAACCATCAGTCTCATTGCAATGGTCCTTTTGCTAATCTATTGAAGGTATAGTACAATTACAGTTCTTTAAGATTTTCTAGGCGGGCCACTTCATCAGGTATAGGTCCTTTCAGACCACTTGCGTATAGATCTCTGTTGATCATAACAGAGAAGTAAAACCAACAAATTAGTGATGATGAAGGTCAAGAAAAGCTTACAGCTTTTCAAGCCGAGGCCAGTTGCCAATAAATCTTGGGATGATGCCTGTAAAGTTATTGTCACATACCTTACTGCGACAATGAGAACAAAGAACTAGTTTAGAGCTTTGTAAAACTTTATCTTCTTGGATTGTTTTCCGGACTATCTTGTATCTACAAGTCTGATCAAAGAGGAACATTTCTAGTTTTTTTTTAAATATATTTGCATAGATTAGCACTTATCTAAACTTTCCTTAAAATTTTAGCACTTATTTTATTTTATTTTTGTCTTTGAGCGTGTAAATAACAAAAATACATCTCCTTCTGTCTACCCGTGTACCGTCCACAAACATACACGCCGTACTATACAGGGACAAAACTATCATGAATAGTAATAAAAGTGTTAAAAACTATGAACAGTAAATTAATTGATATGTAAAGTTTAGAAAGTGATAATTTTTGCAAAACACCCTTTTTTATAACCAGGGGTAATCTCTCAATGTGAGAGTAACTGTCGAGTATCCCACTCAATGGGTTTTCTAATGGGTCTAAAGCATGATATCATTTCAACGGGTCAAATGGGAGTGATTAAATAATTTCACGTTTGAGGGGAATCGATCCCTAGCCTAGACCAATATGACAACTCTCCAGCAAGTGGGAACCACTAACTCACTATCACTTGGTTAAATTTCCCAGTTAAAACGGAAAAAAGGATATAGCTTTTAACTTACAAGTACACAAGGTTTACTAGTTTAGCGAGAGTGGTAGGAAGGCTTCCTGTAAATTGATTGGACGCAAGATGCCTACAAAACCCAGTTTCAGAAATTATTAAAACTCTAAATGTTGTCTCTTTCCATGAAACCAAAAGATTCTTGTGGTTTTGAAAAATGGTTTACACACGCAAAAGGGTCTTACAATGTTAATAGGCTGGTCAAGTTACCAAGCTCATCAGGAATGGTGCCAGAGAACTGGTTTGCTTCAACTGATCTGAAAATTTCATCATATTAGGTGTAGCCAAAACTAAAAATCATGCATATATAACTACATATAGAGACGTACAAGTATGTCAGATTCTTGAAGTTTTGTAACCCAGCTGGTAAATTCCCCGACAAACCATTTGCGCAGAGAGAGCTGCGAGGAAAAAATGTCCAAGTTACTCGCGAATCATGAAGATGAAATAACCGGAGAGAGAGAGAGAGAGAGCTGACATGAAAGTGAGGCTTGGCAATGAAGCCCACTCCATTGGGATTGAGCCGGAAAGGTAATTTTTGCACAAGTCTCTGCACAGAAAATATTATTAATCAGTCAATGATTAGTAGGGTGTTTTAATTTGCAAGAAATGTTTATATATTAAAAAACATAGGTCTCTATATTTACTGCATAAATTTTTCCAATATTTTTGTTATAAGAAGTTTAAATTCGAAACTTACATCTTTTTAAGGTATCGAAGCTTGGCCAACTGAGGCGGAAGTTTCCCAGGAAGACTCATGGTCTTGAGAACTCTGTAAATGTTCAAATGCAAAATATTAAAAATAAAAAAAAATATATATATATACATTAGAAAAGAAGAGTGTGAATCTGATAAGAGAAGACAGAAGATTAATAACACTAACAATTCTGTAATATGACATGTCCTGTTGTTGTTGAAGGTACAATCACAACCAATGGTGTTGTTCGTCTCCGATTTGGAAACAACATCAATCTTTAAAGAATTTAATTGGCAAGGGTCTCCATAACTTAAGTTCAATCTCTTGGTACCATTTGTAATACTAATATGTTGAGTATTTGTCTTGCGGAAACTACTTGCTAAAGGACAAACACGTACGAATTTGATCACCGAGTTCCCGGACTCGAACCGGTATGTCTCGGGGGAGCACTCAGGCTCCCAATTCACTATCTCAAGAGGTTACATTAGAACCCACACTACTTAACTGTGTGGTTCTCTCTTGTTACAGGTGACACTAAGAGGAAGACACAACAAAGAAGAGACAAGATCAAAGAAACTCTCTCCCGCAAAGACATGACTCTGCAAAGTCTATGCTCTAGTTTCTTGTCTTTCTCTCTCTCACTATGTTCTTGTGTGTTCTGTATGAGCACAATTACAACGTCTATTTAAGACCAAAGAAAAACACTCACTGTACTTCTGTTTTTCTTTTCTTCTTTCTAGACTTGTCCCATACTTACTTGTCTTCACTTTTCCTCTTTCCCAGCTTTGTGTCTTGTGCATTTACACAACTCCCGTAATATGCACAGCTTCTGTAACTTCTTGTGTAACGTGATGTCTCTCTGCTTGGGACTTATGATTTCTCTGTCAAATTCGAGTGGGTCCAAGAAGCCCAACTTTTGCTTCCTTTGTCAAACCAACAGCCCACCAACATAATAGCTATCTCCTTCAGCGCATTCACTGCATTGATATAACAAAAACAAAATGATCCATCATACATATAAAGACAGATTTTGAATGTGATTTCATAAAGTTTAGAAAATGGCGATTCTTCTCATACATTCATCTGGATCAAGAGTTGATGAAGCGGCCGATGTTGTTATGATGGTGAATAACAGAAGAAAACTCGAGAAGAAGATCGACATATCGATATAAATAAATTATATATAGTGATTCTTGGTATGTTTTTTTTTTGGTGTTATACCATCAGCAAGCCACTCATCAATAGACAGTTATATAATAAAGTATAATATAGGGGGAAAAGTTGTTGATATATAATTTTAGGGTCGTCGGCGACTAGAGACTAGAAAACATGTTGATGTGGAATTTAAGTGGTGAATAGATAGGTTCGTTCATGCATGATGTTTCATGTCTCCTCATCTGTTTGGTTGATTAATTTTAGAAGCTCAATTAACACTGTGGACGAAGTTGAACAAATCTTGCATTTGTTCCAACAGTAACTTCTTAAATTGAATTTTATGCATTGTACTATAGAACCGTAAAATGTTTTTGTAACAATCAGAATTTTATCATGTTATCAGCACACACACAAAGAAAAAAAAAACATGCATACTGTACATGGTCAATCAGAACCTTAAAATGTTTTTGTAACAATCAGAATTTTATTATTTTTGCCAAATCCCATTTGAACCTTTTGATTAGTTCAAAATTTTAGAAAACCGTTTTCCAATTTATTAAAATCTTGAATTAGTTGAAACATTCAACTGACAAATGTAAGATCGATGGAACGAATACATAATTTCATTTATCTTTCACCCTTATATCTGTAGAAGTGAATCATATATCAATCCGACCAAAACCAAAATAAATGAAGTTTACTTTCCCAAATTGATTGAATAATACGGATACGTGACGTATAATCAAATAATAAACACAAAATCACATCATGTCCCTATAGCATAAAGAAACCACTTACTATAAAGTAAATGGATTTTTACCCCAAACAAAAAAAAGGTATATGGATCCCCTTTAACACCAGTCATTCTAGTACAATAAAGAAAGCAGGAGTATGGTGAAACATTCAAGACGAAACATTCAAGACGACTGATTTCGATGTGGTTTCACCAAGTCAATTAATAACTAGAGTGCACACTATACCGCAATCGTAACGGTAGTCGGTTGTAGCACTTTAGGATCGTATGTACAGAGATCAATGTTACGACTATGAGAATGCAGGATGAAATTAAAGCTAAGACGAATGACAGATTTTTGTTGGTTTTATGTTTTCGAAACTAAGAACGACAACTAAAACGGTGTAAATTCAAATTAAGAAAGTGTTAAGCCTCGGGTGACGTTGCAGGAAATCACGAATAACGGTTAATGCATCTTAAACAGGGGATTGCATTAAGAATCGTCTAGAACTCAAACCTAATAATAGATTAACCTCCTCCCGGAGTATTAATCCCTATGCTTAAAACTATGAATACTAACTCCCGTTGAATTCAAAGGTTCCAAGCATGCTTTTCTAGTTCGATTGGATAAGTTCACAAGAACGCCTTAACATCAACTCCTGTTGGATAAGGACGCTTTGCTCATCTAGGATAATTCCGGCATCTAGACAAACACTCCCGTGCGCTAGATAACCCAAGATCATGAACTAAGTGATCAATTCAATTCAAGCAATAAGAACACCCTAGACGAAGAATCCACCGATTAAATCCCCGTTTAATCTATCATAAACCGTTAAATCATGAAATCCCTTAACACCCTTAGCTTAACTAAGAAACTACTCACTCATAATTGCAGAACAAATACAGAGAATTGATGAAGAACAGATGATCAAAAACAGAAAATAGAAGAGATTAAGAAAACTTCTCTAATTTTGTAGATTCAAAGGCTTGATTTCCAAGCTTACAAATCACCAAGATCCAAGAGAGAAGTAGAGAGACAAGTAGATATATTACATATGAAGTTCTTTGCCTTATTTTTGAGTTTTAGGCGTTTTTAGAAGAAGAAAAGTAGGTGAAATAGTAACGAACACGTTTTTAACACTAATTACAGAGAGGGGATCGATCGATCCAGAGGAGGGGATCGATCGATCCCATTATTTTTGAAGATCGATCGGTCTGGCTCGGTGAAAGCTCGATCCAACATTTTACGGCAAGGGGGATCGATCGATCCCAGTTGGGGGATCGATCGATCCTATTCTTTTTTGCTCGGTTTTGCCGTTTTTCCCCTCTAAGCATCCGAACTCCGTCCCGAAACGCCTTTACACCTGAAATGACTCTTAAAAGACTAAAACAATCGAAAAAGACTCGATTATGTACAAAAAACGAGAATTAGAAAACGTCAAAAACACAACACATCAATTCCCCCAGACTTAGTCTTTTGCTTGTCCTCAAGCAAACAAAAATCTAAGAATAAGGAAAAAGTTTTGAAAACACAAGAACTTACCTTCTCTATAGAATTACGCAATGACCCCTCAACTTAGTAATCCACGTATTGCTTCACCAAATCCATAACAGACCACTATGTACTTCTCCGTAGTTATCGCAACTTCTCATATTCTCCCCACAGCCTCACAGAATAGTCCGAAAGCCATCATCGCTGGGT
>PKML01043689.1:246706-287685 GCA_002933935.1 Eutrema yunnanense | reverse complement strand
CCCGGTTCACTCCCCGATTCACTTTCCTTGGCGAACTTTCATGAGACACGAGTATTGATGGTTTTTGCCACCGAATCCCCGGTTCACTTCCGTGCCATACGTATTATTTATATACATAGATGAATTTCTTTTTGGGACCGGGAGAGAAGAATCATACTTTTCATAGGTTGTCTTGTCAGATACAAATGAGGAGTCAAGCTCTTAAGATGCTGATCACAATGACGAGGTAAAAGGAAGAGCTCAGAAATTAGCTCAGGCTATCTGGATTTTTCTAGAGACGTGGGTGTTTCTGATTAGCCGGTCAACATCTGGATTTTCCATTAGTCTTATTCGGAAATGATTCTGCAATAATGGTCACTCAGATGAAGAATTAGTGCAATTATTCCAAAAGAAGGTTCGTAAATAAAATGAAAAAAACACACTAAACACACTTTTTTTTTTTTTTTTTTTTTGAAATCGACTTAACGACTCGGAAAATGTAAAAACAAAATCCAAAGAAAGCAAACATAAACAAAAGAAGATAAACGTCGTTAGTAGCTGCTTCCCCAGACTTACTTCACACCGTCTCGGCGTGAGAATAAATCGGAAGGAAAGGGAATAACGTACGTAAAATAAAGAAAATCAAACGTGGATAGGACAATAGGTAGAGAGAGTACTCTGCTCAGCGAGTATGGTCGTCTGGGCTAACGCTCCTGCTTTGGTCAGGCCGTCGCCTACGTCGTGCAACGCGTGCATCAGGGTCGGATAACTTCCCAGTATCATCGCTCTCTGAGGTCCTGTGTCCAGCAACAACAGGATCAACGGACTCTGCTCTGTCAGCATTCGCGGTGGGCTCCGCGGGGAAACAAGGAGGTGGTCGTGGGCATCTGATCTTTTCCAATGCACCCCAAATTCTCTGCATCATGCTATGGTTCTTCTTTTGTGTCTCTACCATCCATGCTCTGTATTCCCCTTCAGAAGCATCTGTAGAAAGAGGTGGAAAATCATACTCACCAGAGTACTCCGGAAGGAGCATCTCGATCGTGTCCTGAGCCTGCGAGGTCTGCCCATGCTCCTGCTGAGTGAAGAAGTCTGCTACCGGATCATCCTCTAGGGGATGTTGTGGGGCCCTGGAGGTCCCTCCTCTGCGTCTCGTAGTGGGAGTTGCGTACGTGCATAGACGCTCTGGCGGAGGCAAGAACTCGATGTTGCATGGATCGTTCACCGCAGTGATCTCGGGCTGTGGAAGCGCGCAATGTTGGATCCGTCTCTGTCGATCAGTGAACTCATATATGTACCCTGTCTTGAGGATGTGGCAAGCCGTCAGATGTCTCTTGTCGATGTAACCAACCTTCTCCTTGCATTCATGTCCTATGAAGTCAATATCATGGTGCATGAACAAAGGAGTAAGCAGACTCCCAATATTCTCTTTCTGTATTTGGTTCCCTAAGAACTGAATCTTCTTTGCCACCAAAGTCCGAGCGAATACCAACCCCAAGTTTACGTTGTACGGTGCAGGGAAGTGGAAGTGGTAGATATTTGACAAGTGCTCCCCAATTCCGTAATGCAGCAAGAGTAACTCGTCAGAACGTACCGCGCCGAGCTCTATCTTTGCAAACAGAATGTTGCTGATGATCTTGGCTACCACACGAATGGCTTTTCAATTTCAAATCTCCATAACTTCCTTGTTTCTCAACGGATTTGAAAGATTTTTGGGTCTAACCCACTCGATTTTTCGAGCTCCTTCTGTTTCTCCTATCGCCGTCCTCGATCTGCACAGGTATGGCACTCGAAATTCCTTTATTCAATCCAAAAATTCTAGGTTGAAAATTGTGAAAATCAAAATCATGTTTATAGCTTGCTCTTGGATTGTTATATGCTTTACACACATGCTATGAACCGATTCTGAGTTGGGTATTAGTTGGAAACGCCTAGAGTTTGTGTGCTTAGATTGAATTTTAGGATTTGAGAAATTTATGAAAGTGGTCGATGATAAATTTGGAGTTGGTGATAGAGATTGTTGAGTTTGGAGTTGTTGATGATAAATTTACTTGACTGCATAACCAAATTGACAAGAATCATCATTTTGTCAAATCTCGTTATTGGAACGTTTATCGTGTTTTGGTACAAACTCCTTAAATGTTTAAGTTGTTTGTTTTGTAGGAAAAGACTACTCCATCCAGAGCCAAACAGCTAGCATCAAAGAGACGGAAGGAAACAAACAAACGTCGGGCTGATACAAATGCGGCTTCTAGCTCGGAAACGGCTCCATTAACCGCACCGCCATGGCCTCGTCGTGAAGGCGTCCGGTTCGAAAATGACTATCTAAACATGCTTGAAGGCATTCAACCGGACGATCTTGCCAAAAACACGAGGTATCAGGAAAGAAAAGTCGGCGACGCTTGGGATGCGTTCGATTCACTGTTCTACAACAGGTTCCTTAGCGTCAGAATGGAACCGACAAAGATAATATGTCCTGCAACTCTAGATTCAATGAGAATTCGCGAAGACGTGGAGACAGTTTTGGAGAAGATTGGGTTTGGTCATATTGCCACGAGGGAATATCCGGTCTATCCTGACTTGGTGCGGCAATTTCTAGCCTCCGTCAGGCTCACATTCAACCACCCGAGGTATGAACGAGTAGATGGCGCAACATTGACATACTTCTCTAGCGGATTGTTGTACGAGATATCGATCACGGAACTCTGCAAGATCTACGGGTTCGACCATCGGAAAACAGGCACCCAATTCTCTGACGATTTTCCAAACCAGCAAGAACTTTGGAACCACATTGCTTCAGGCACTTTCAAATCCAGGGCGGCGAAACAGGCCTTGATTCAGAACCCAACCATTTGTGTGGTAGCCAAGATCATCAGCAACATTCTGTTTGCAAAGATAGAGCCCGGCGCGGTACGTTCTGACGAGTTACTCTTGCTGCATTACGGAATTGGGGAGCACTTGTCAAACATCTACCACTTCCACTTCCCTGACTTTGGTGGCAAAGAAGATTCAGTTCTTAGGGAACCAAATACAGAAAGAGAATATTGGGAGTCTGCTTACTCCTTTGTTCATGCACCATGGGATTGACTTCATAGGACATGAATGCAAGGAGAAGGTTGGTTACATTGACAAGACATCTGACGGCTTGCCACGTCCTCAAGACAGGGTACATATATGAGTTCACTGATCGACAGAGACGGATCCAACACTGCGCGCTTCCACAGCCCGAGATCACTGCGGTGAACGATCCATGCAACATCGAGTTCTTGCCTCCGCCAGAGCGTCTATGCACGTAGGCAGCTCCCACTACGAGACGCAGAGGAGGGACCTCCAGGGCCCCACAGCATCCCCTAGAGGATGATCCGGTAGCAGACTTCTTCACTCAGCAGGAGCAATGTGGTTCCAAAGTTCTTGCTAGTTTGGAAAATCGTCAGAGAATTGGGCGCCTGTTTTCCGATGGTCGAACCCGTAGATCTTGCATAGTTCCGTGATCGATATCTCGTACAACAATCCGTTAGAGAAGTATGTCAATGTTACGCCATCTACTCGTTCATACCTCGAGTGGTTGAATGTGAGCCTGACGGAGGCTAGAAATTGCCGCATCAAGTCAGGATAGACCGGATATTCCCTCGTGGCAATATGACCAAACTCAATCTTCTCCAAAACTGTCTCCACGTCTTCGCGAATTCTCATTGAATCTAGAGTTGCAGGACATATTATCTTTGTCGGTTCCATTCTGACGCTAAGGAACCTGTTGTAGAACAGTGAATCGAACGCATCCCAAGCGTCGCCGACTTTTCTTTCCTGATACCTCGTGTTTTTGGCAAGATCGTCCGGTTGAATGCCTTCAAGCATGTTTAGATAGTCATTTTCGAACCGGACGCCTTCACGACGAGGCCATGGCGGTGCGCTTAATGGAGCCGTTTCCGAGCTAGAAGCCGCATTTGTATCAGCCCGATGTTTGTTTGTTTCCTTCCGTCTCTTTGATGCTAGCTGTTTGGCTCTGGATGGAGTAGTCATTTCCTGCAAAACAAACAACTTAAACATTTAAGGAGTTTGTACCAAAACACGATAAACGTTCCAATAACGAGATTTGACAAAATGATGATTCTTGTCAATTTGGTTATGCATTCAAGTAAATTTATCATCAACAACTCCAAACTCAACAATCTCTATCACCAACTCCAAATTTATCATCGACCACTTTCACAAATTTATCAAAATTTCTTAAATCCTAAAATTCAATCTAAGCACACAAACTCTAGGCGTTTCCAACTAATACCCAACTCAGAATCGGTTCATAGCATGTGTGTAAAGCATATAACAATCCAAGAGCAAGCTATAAACATGATTTTGATTTTCACAATTTTCAACCTAGAATTTTCGGATTGAATAAAGGAATTTCGAGTGCCATACCTGTGCAGATCGAGGACGGCGATAGGAGAAACAGAAAGAGCTCGAAAAATTGAGTGGGTTAGACCCAAAAATCGTTCAAATCCGTTGAGAAACAAGGAAGTTATGGAGATTTGAAATTGAAAACCCAAAATCACCTCAAGAACACTTTTGTTGCGAAAAGTTTTAAGGAAAAAGGGGTTTGGATCGATTTTAATCAAAGGAAGAAGGAAGGAAAACTGTTTTCCGGTTTAAATTGAGTTTGATTAAACCGAAATTGTTTTTTTTTTTTTTTTTTTTTTTTTTTAAGTAAACAAATTGAAAAGGAAAATTATATACACTTACCGGTGGGTTGCCTCCCACCAAACGCTTGTTTTTAGTCATTAGCTTGACTACGGGGCCGTTTATGGGTCAGGACGAGCATGAGAACTTGCCCCGAAACAAGTTCCACATTTCAACATCTTCAGCTTCATAACTTTGCTCAACAAACCTTTCACAACATCTTTTCCTTTCTCTTTCAGTTCCGAAGATAGAATAGCTCTAACCTTAGACCTTAGAGAATGGCTTCGAGGTTCCTCTGCATTTTACCTCATACTCAATTGAATCTCCATCATACTTCTGAGGAGTCAAAGTAATGTAGGCATCTCCCTTGATTCTTTTGCTATTTCCTTTTTCCTTTGCCTTAGCCTTTATGATGTCGCTCGTGGTGATGATAAGAGGATCATCAAAGACTTCCTTGAGCTGATTCCCATCAAGAGGCTCTCTCCTAGGATCAATATCCAGCTTCTCTCTTGTGATAACAGTGATGCATAAGACGTGTTTGGGAACTCCCATTGTTGGAATGGCTTTATAGAAGACCATTTTGTTAATGTTAGAGAATGAGATTCTCTTATTGGGCATGTCTACAATTGCACCCACTGTGGCCATGAATGGTCTTCCAAGAATCAAAGGCATATCAGAACCTTCGCTCATCTCCACAATCTGAAAATCGGTAGGCACCAGACAATTTTATACTTTAACAAGCAAATCAGGGATGGTACCATATGGAATCGTGGTGGAAGAGTTCGCGAATGTGAGAGTCATCTGAGGAGGTCTCATATCTGCAATTTCCAACTTCTCTGCAACAGCCTTTGACATGAGATTCACACTAGACCCGGTATCAACAAGAGATCCTTTGAACTCAACTCCAGAGATGGAGCATGGAACAGAAAACTTCACAGGGTCTTCAATCTTAGTCAATTTCTTTATTGGCGGTGGTGTGCTCCTTGCTTTTATGAAACGCGCCTTAACCTCTTCAAGATCTTCTCTGCAATTCTTGAAGAAACCAAGCAAAGGTTTGTATTCCAAGGCTTCTTCAAATGAGGTCTCATGGGGAATCCTCCTTACCATTTTATCAAAACCACGCAGCTTCTCTGCACTAATAGGATTCATCAGAAGTTTGGAGGGTTTAGGGTATGGCACCTTAGGAACATATTGTCACAAAGGGACGGAAGTATGCTCCTCCTCCACTACCGCATCATGAGCTTCTATCTCATTTCTCAACTCAAGTGCAATCTCCGTTTCTTCGTGGCCAAGGATTACATTGCAATGCTCTTTAGGATTTTGTTCAACCTTTCCAGGAAGAACTCCCCTAGGTCCTTTGATCGCTTCCGCCGTTTGAGCTACTTGAGTCTCAAGTTTCTTCACATGAGTTTGAATGGCCTCGAATTTGCTGTTGAGATCCTGATACATTCCATCTACCTTAACGTTAATCTCATTAGCCGTTTTCTGCTGATTAACCATCAATTTTTGCATCATCGCCTCAAGTTTAGACTCTTGGCTGGGTTGAGGATTGTCGAATTGTTGTCTCTGTTGAAAACCGCCTTGGTTTTGGAAACTATTATGTCCTCGGCTTGCCCGAACTGCTGTCTTGGTTGATAACCGCCTTGGTTAGGCACAAACTGTTTCTGCTGAAAACCGCCTTGTGCTTATGGTTTCCGTTCCTGATTTTCCACCCCTTGTTGTCCTTGGAAACCCTTGGAGAAAATACTAACCCCCTGATTTGGAGCGGTCGGTTTTGGCTGAAAACCAGTTTGTCGCGGGTAAACTTGGTCTTCCGGGTTTTCAACGTTGGTACTTCTGTATGAGAAATTGGGATGATTTTTGTAGTTCTGGGTGAAGCCTCTGTTGAATAACCCCTGATTTTGTACGTAGTTTACCTCATCTTCGTACTCTTGTTCTTGCTCAACACTCTCTTTGTAGAGTCTTTCTTCTCTAGTGTCTTCACAAGAGTTGACAGCTTTTTGATTTCCTTTAAGTAGTGCAGCAATGCCATTAACCTTTGCGAAAAGCTCATCTATCCTTTGTGTTTCAACACCACTCACACGTCGCGTTCTATCATACTCGGGATTGTGAACTCGCGGAAAAGTTTTCAATAAGCTCATAAGCTTCCTCCTTGGCCTTTGTCATGAAGTTGCCATTGTTGGCCGCATTTACACAATTCGTGGAGTCCCAATCTACTCCATCGTAGAAGATGTTCAGTACTTGTTCGTCGGAATAGCCATGATGAGGGCATTCTCTTAGATATTCTCTAAACCGTTCCAATGCTTCGTTGAAGGGCTCACCGATGTTTTGTTGAAATTGAGTAATCTTGATTCTGAGAGAAGCGGTCTTGGATTTGGTGTAGAACTGATCCAAGAAGGCTGACCTGATTGCGTCCCAAGAAGTCAAAGAACCCGGCTCTAGAGATTTGAGCCATTTCGCTGCTCGATCAGCTAAAGAGAAGGAGAAAGGCTTGCACTTCAAATAGTCCGCAGGGAGTCCATTTGAGCTCGTAGTGCTGCAAATCTCTTCAAACATTTCAATGTGATCCATGGGATTCTCCGAAGCTTTCCCATAGAAAAGATGTCTCTCGACAAGAGCAATGATCTGAGGTTTGATCTCGAAGTTCTGCCTCTGAATAGGCGGTGGACGAATAGCGGTTCTGTCCTGGTAAAATTGGTGAGAAGTATCAATGGCTCCGATGGGTCTGCGTGGAGGCTGTCTTTGATTTAAATGGTGTTGAGCAGCAGCAGCTTGCCTCCGAGCTTCAGCTCGTCTATGGACATCAGCAGCAGCTGCTTGGTTTGCATTGGCGTTTAGGTCGCCATCGCCATCATGAGCAAGAGGAGGAGGGTTTAAGAGGTTCCCTTCCTCGCCATACTCGTGATGTTCGTCTCCATCAACAGGTAGATTTTGATCGTCCGGTAAATTAGCCATTCTTCTTTACAATCTAGCGTTGTTGTTTTCTCGTTCCACTCTTGCCAAATCTTCGTTACTCAACTCAAGCAGATTTTCAGAGCCTTGGCTCCTGGTCATGTACCTGAGATGTACGAAAGAAAGCAACAATAAAACGATTTAGTAACGACAAAAAGAAATTCTTAGTCTGAACCTTCGTCCAAGACTCATAGGCAACAATTGGTCCCCGGCAACGGCGCCAAATTGATTTCGATGTGGTTTCACCAAGTCAATTAATAACTAGAGTGCACACTATACCGCAATCATAACGGTAGTCGGTTGTAGCACTTTAGGATCGTATCCACAGAGATCAATGTTACGACTATGAGAATGCAGGATGAAATTAAAGCTAAGACGAATGACAGATTTTTGTTGGTTTTATGTTTTCGAAACTAAGAACGACAACTAAAACGGTGTAAATTCAAATTAAGAAAGCGTTAAGCCTCGGGTGACGTTGCAGAAAATCACGAATAACGGTTAATGCATCTTAAACAGGGGATTGCGTTAAGAATCGTCTAGAACTCAAACCTAATAATAGATTAACCTCCTCCAGGAGTATTAATCTCTATGCTTAAAACTATGAATACTAACTCCCGTTGAATTCAAAGGTTCCAAGCATGCTTTTCTAGTTCGATTTGATAAGTTCACAAGAACGCCTTAACATCAACTCCCGTTGGATAAGGACGCTTTGCTCATCTAGGATAATTCCGGCATCTAGACAAACACTCCCGTGCGCTAGATAACCCAAGATCATGAACTAAGTGATTAATTCAATTCAAGCAATAAGAACACCCTAGACGAAGAATCCACCGATTAAATCCCCGTTTAATCTATCATAAACCGTTAAATCATGAAATCCCTTAACACCCTTAGCTTAACTAAGAAACTACTCACTCATAATTGCAGAACAAATACAAAGAATTGATGAAGAACACATGATCAAAAACAGAAAATAGAAGAGATTAAGAAAACTTCTCTAATTTTGTAGATTCAAATGCTTGATTTCCAAGCTTACAAATCACCAAGATCCAAGAGAGAAGTAGAGAGACAAGTAGATATATTACATATGAAGTTCTTTGCCTTATTTTTGAGTTTTAGGCCTTTTTAGAAGAAGAAAAGTAGGTGAAATAGTAACAAACACGTTTTTAACACTAATTACAGAGAGGGGATCGATCGATCCAGAGGAGGGGATCGATCGATCCAGAGGAGGGGATCGATCGATCCCATTATTTTTGAAGATCGATCGGTCTGGCTCGGTGAAAGCTCGATCCAACATTTTACGGCAAGGGGGATCGATCGATCCCAGTTGGGGGATCGATCGATCCTATTCTTTTTTGCTCGGTTTTGCCGTTTTTCCGCTCTAAGCCTCCGAACTCAGTCCCGAAATGCCTTTACACCTGAAATGACTCCTAAAAGACTAAAACAATCGAAAAAGACTCGATTATGTACAAAAAACGAGAATTAGAAAACGTCAAAAACACAACACATCAACGACTCGGGACGGCGTCATTGTCTCGGGGGCCTCGTATCAGCGGAAACATTTTGGGAAGGAGTATGGTGACCATCCGTCCTTTGGATCTATCCCATCAGAGTGGAGATTCGAATCCACCCTCCCTCGTGTTGGGCTTTTCCCTTCGCGATGGGCTCCTCAAGACGGTATCTCACTTAGGTAAGGTATTTTTCTTATGTAAGGGATTGGCTACTGGGTCGGCCTTTGTGGCCCAGTTACCATATAAGTCAGACCCGGTCGGTGATGTATTTTTACCTCATCAGCTCTACTTGATTTAATGAAATGGAAAGTTGAAAAAAAAAAAAAAAGCAGGAGTATTTTTATCAAGTGTCACTTAAATTAAAATATATTTTGTGTTTTAACACTTTTCAAATTCTAAAAAAATAACTAACACTTTTTTCATTGAAAATACAATTTTACATTTACTTGTTTTTGGTTTATGTACGGTACACCGTTAATTCGCGTAATACTATACAAATACTCCAAGAAAATAACATGTTCAAGCCATGTCCCTACGAGAGGAATACTCAAAGTAAACCCAATGCAATAATAGTCAAGTAGACTTCTTAGAAGGCTTTTTCTGAATTCGATTAGTAGAAACAATTGATTTCTTCCCACGACCCCTCTCTTGTCTTTTTTCGAGATGTGTTATTTTCTTTTAACCCTACGCATACGCATAACGCTTTTACTTTCCAAATTTCCCTCTTTTTATTTTTTTCATTCACTGCGCTACTTTAAAAAGTTTACTACATTCACAAATTTCTACTTTAATTTTTTTTTATTTATCTATGTTACTTAATCTTTATTCGTTTATTCTCCATAAGCTGAAATTTTTAAATTTAGACGTATTTGACAGATTTTCACTACAAATAATATAATGAAAATTATGACAAGTTTTTATTGATTGTGTATGTGTGATATTTTTTAATAATAAAATCATAAACTATGCTATATAAAATAGAGTAATACTGAATATAACTATGTTTTTATCAACTATATCTTTATTTTATTATTTTAATAAAATTTACTAAATAATTTTGCATTATCTTGATATTTATATATAAACATCATAATATTTGTAATTATTTGAATATTTAGTTTAAAGTGATATTATTGTGTTTGGTAAAATTATTTAATACTTTAGTTTGATTATGACACCAGTTAAAAAAAATTCTAGGTATGCCACTGGAGTCGACAATTAGTTAGTAAAGTCGATGGGACAGGTACTTGCCGATCCGGAGAAGTATCAGAGACTAGTTGTACGGTTAACTCATCTGACTGCGGCTAGACCAGATCTTGCTTACTCGGTTCACATCTTGTCTCAGTTTATGCACGAGCTAAGAGAATATCATGGATGGTTGCATTGAGAGTTGGGGTTTACTTAACAGGATGTCCATGTGATACTTCTGAAAGGTAACTGTAATTTCCATATTACAACTTGGTGTGATTCGGATTGGGCTAGTTATCCCATTACGAGGAGATCTTTGAATGGGTGGTTGATGCAGTTGGACTTGGCAGATTCTCATGTGTCGTAGAAGTCAAAGAAGCATGATATATTGTCTTGTTCTTCAGCAGAAGTAGAGTATCGAGTTATGGTTACTGCGTTAAAGGAGTTGAATTGGATAAAAAGCGTGTTGGCATCTATGGGTATCGCATATGTCGTTGCAATGGATTTATATTGTGATAGTCAATCAACACTTCACATAGCAGCTAATTATGTATATCATGATCGGATGAAACACGTGGAAATTGATTGTTATTTTATCAGAGATGATACAAGCTGAGATTTTTTGGACAAAGCATGTTTTTACGACTGAATAATTGGCGGATTTATTTATTAAAACACTTGGTGGAGTTATTTCCAAGCAATTTTGTTCAAGTTGGGGATTCGAAATCTTCGTCTCCAAACTTGAAGAGGGCTAATAAAAAATAATATCAAATCTTATTGTACATGATATTATTTTCACCCTCTTTCATATATACTAGATTTCTATCCATGATGTGCACGAGCTGAAAATTAACTTTTAATCTTGGCGTTGAATTTGTTCAAATAAGATGTATAAGTAAATACATCGGATTATTGATATAACAATTGAAAGAATATAATTGAATAATTTTCAGAGTATGATAGTACTTTAGTTATGTTTATTGCATGAATTATATTTGTGGATTGCATATATGTGAATTATTTATTAATCAATGTGTATGATTTTTCCATTTTCGTTGTTGAAAAATATAAATCAAGTTCAAAGTTATGGCTTACACTTTTACCCGTATAGTGATTATACATTAGAACCGTTCAAAATTTCAACTAAACTATCGTTATCCATCTCTTGTTTATACTGGGCTTTATACTCAAACTTCATCTTAGCGGCTTTATATTTGTAATTCCATATTTAAATCTTTTTTTTTTACTATCTTTACTATTTTTATGTGTGAGACTTTGAAGACTTTTATTTTATTTTAACTATGAGACGTTACAAGCTTTTATTATATTTTAAAATCTTTAAAGTTTTAATTTATCTAATCAAGGATTAACATTTTTAAAATTCCTAAAATTCTAATAAATTTTCGTACTGTCTAACTTCGCCTTTTTGTTCTTGCGATGGTTTATTATTTTAAAACCAACAAAATAAGACCTTACTTTCAAAAATAAAATCGATATTCATTATTTTAAAGTAAAATTCTCTACAACATTTTTTTTAAGTACATTAACTATTTAAAGTTATAGTCCCTCCCAATCATCTCTCTATCAGATCCATGAACTTCTAGCTGAAAATAATTGTGAGAGTGATAGAAAAGTATATAATTGAATAATTTTCAAAATGTAATATAGTATGTTTAGTGCGTGAATTATATATATGTGTTGCATATATGTGACTTATTTATTAATCATTGTGTATGATGAAAATTTTGATTTTTCCATTTTCGTTGTTGAAAATATAAATCAAGCTCAAAGTTATGGCTTATACTTTTACAAGTATTGTGATTATACATTAGAACCGTTCAAAATCTCAACTCAACTATCGTCATCCGTCTCTTGTTTATAATTGGATTTTTTTCTTATAATTGGATTTATACTCAAACTTCATCTTATCGGTTTTTCATTTGTAATCTCATATTTAAATCGTTTCTTTATGGCTATCTTTACTATTTTTATGTGTGAAACTTTCAATACTTTTATTTTATTTTAACTGTGAGACTTTGAAAACTTTTATTTTATTTTACAATCTTTAAAGTTCTAAATTATCCAATCAATGTTTAACATTTTTTAAACTTCTATTAAAATTTCATACTGTCTAACTTCACCTTTTTGTTCATGCGATGGTTTATTGTTTAAAAATCAACAAAATAAGACCTAGCTTTTAAAAATAAAATCGCTACCCATTATTTTAAAGTCAAATTCTTTACAATAATTTGTTGAAGTATATTAAAAAATCTAACGTTAAAGTCCCCACCAATCATCTCGCTATCAGATCCATGAACTTTCAATTGAAAATAATTGTGGGAGTGACACATTAGCAAAAGAAAAAAATCAAGCTAAAGCTAATCGCTTAAAATTTTATCCGTATGGTGATTACACATTATAACCTTTCAAAATCTCAACTCAACTATTGTCATTCGTCTCTTGCTTATACTCGGGTTTATACTCAACATTCATCTTATTGGTTAATTATTTGTAATATCATACTTAAATTGTTCTTTTCTGGCTATCTTTACTGTTTTTCAGTGCTACTTTTTGCTGACTTTTATTTTGTTTTAACTATGAGACTTTGAAGACTTTTATTTAATAAAATTTTAACACTTTGAAAACCCTTTAAATTCTACTAAAATTGTACACGGTCTAACTTCGCAAACAAGAGATTACTAAAACCTTAGCCGCGTGAGAGAAAGAAAAAAATATATTTTTTCGGTCAACAGCTCAGGTGGTTTTCATAGCGTTGGAGTTGTATCTTTTTTAATTTGTTCTTATGTGGTTTTGTTAGTCGATGAACTGAAGATCCTATGTGATTTGTCTCTTTTTCCTTTCTACGTTGTGTCTATTTCTCTACGAATGGATGGCTAAGTCTGGTGAATTCGTATATGGATGGCCTAGATCCGGTAAGGTGATAAGGCTAGTGTTCTTTCTCTAGTTTTCTCTAGTTTGTGTGCTTTTTTGTTGTAGATCTCGTACTTTTAGAATTTGTTGAAGTAAAAAAGAAGGCGGCGAAAATCCTAGGGTTTCAAGACTGTCTTCAATGGGATCCGGTGTGGAAAACATTATGTTAAGAATTTGTGTGTTTTTCAATGTGTTATGGAGTTGAGTTTTAAGGTGAATGCGAGTTTTTTAGATGGTAAAGAAGAGTTTTTCGGATTTGAGAAATTATTGTTACTAAAAAGAAGTTGTTTTGGTTGGATCGTCATACGAATATGGGCAAGGACATAGACGAAAGCGAGGATCCTTTCAAGGTCTTGATGTCTTGAAGATTCAAGATGTTTTTAAATATTCAAACTGCTATTCAAGTGATAAAATTGATGTGGCACATTTGGTGTTGTTTGGTTTTTTTACCTTCCACTTCCTATTGGATTGTGTTATGTTTTAATTAAGATATAATTATGTGTTTTTGTTTTTCTTAGAAAATTCTTTGGTTGTTGATTCATTACCATAGCCCCTATTGATGTGCATGGAATTGTTTCGTTTCTCATTTTTCGGCAATGTTTTTTGTTAAACAATAATGTGGATTGAATATTTGGAAAAAAGTATTTATGAGTGTTATTGAAAAAAAACTTTGGCAAAATTGGAGAAGCCATATTGTACAATTTGACTATTGGAGGGATGATAAAATAATTCTTACATATGTGGCAAAATCAAATCGGCAACAGCCAAAATTAGATGACGAAAGGCTGATATGCATTTAATGATGGAAAATTTTGATATCATACCCTTCATCAATTTTCATATCTTCCTCATTTTACAATAATACAAAAAACCATTTTTGCCCCTCAATTATTTAATTATTTTATTAATCTGAAATTTGAAAATTTAAATGAATTAATTTGTATTTTTTATTAAAGCAAACGAATCCGCTCGAGCCAGCTTTTTCTTCTTCGTTCGTCCGCTTCCCGTCATTCTACTCATTCCACTCTCGTCGTCCTCCTCATTCGATGATTGAAGGTTAAGAAGGTGATTTTGTGTGCTTTTGGTGTGTTCTATATTGTTGTAGCTTCTCCACCATTGAAGATTCAAGTAATGTTTATTCTCAATTAGGAAAATTATATATCTTTTTAATTTTTTCTTTTTGAATGTTTGTTGGGTTAGTAAACATGTTTTGTTGGTCAATTAAGGTCCTACATTGGTAATTTATGGGTTGTATTGGTTGAATCTTTAGAAAATTCAAAATTATAACTGCTTTTATCACTCAATTTGCATATCTAGGACAATTGATACAACTGTGAAAATTGGTATAACTGAGACAATTGGTACATCTTTGAGAACATGTCAGTGAACAACTAATGTAAATATGTTGTAATGTTATTTTTTTCTCTTTTTCAGGTTACATTGGATAGTAACTATTCCACATTCATACATTTTGAGTATGAGGGATGTTATTCAAAGAAAGGAAATGAAGTACACTAGATTTCAAGAGAATAATTAATATTTTACACTTTAATGATGAAGATATCTATTGAGGAGGTCATTTATGCTGAGTTGGTAGATAAATTATGCACGGATATTAGGATAGATGAAGCTACGACAAAGATAAAAAATTAATTACATTTCATTGGTCTATGTTACTAAGAAACCATCATATATCTTGAATGATTAAGATATGTTTTGTGTTATTTAACGGAAGTGAATAAAGATCAATGTATAAGTGTTTTGCATATGGATCTTATCAAAGATGTAGAACAAAATCAGGGGTGTGAGCAAAATCAGGGGTTTGAACAAGTTTTAAGATAGGATCGAGGAAGTGTAGTTATTGTACGTAATGAAGTGAATGTTAGAGTTAATGATGACATCATGACTCTTTACTCAAGGGAACAACCATAATAAGATGAGTTGGTGGACTATATTGCATATGATGACAATATTGGTATGTGTGAAGACATTGAGGCCGCACCTAACATAGATAACTCTGATGAGTTTTTAAATCATGAATGGGAAGATGGTATTGATGTGGATGTAGGTCAAGTAGAAGGAAGTACAAGATTTAGTTGAAAAATGTTCACATAAAAATTGTTTTGAGTTTAACATAATCAAGTCGGACACTAAGTTGTACATGTTAAAATGTTGTGATAGAAAAAACGGTTGCAAGTGGTCTTTACGGACTGCAAAGACTGGGAATTATGATTACTTCTCTGTTAGAACTTATAACAAGATGCATATGTGCTCTCGGACAACTACAAGTACAAGTAAAATGAGAGGCACACCAAGATTGGTTGTATATGTTCTGCATGATGATTATCCATGTTATTTTGACACCCCAACTCCTAAAAATCTCATTGTATGGTTCACGTAAGACTTGGTGTTAAAGTGTCCTACTTTACTGCATTGAGAGGGAAAAAACAAGTTGTTTGTGATGTTCAGGGTAGTCCAAAAGAAACTTTCAACATATTGTATTCTTATATGTACATGTTAGAGAAGATGAATCATGTTACAGTTTCACATGTGGAAGTGGATGAGGAACACATGTTTCAGTATCTATTATTCGCGTTGAGAGCTTGCATTGAAGGCTTCCAAGCAATTAGAAAAGTGATCATTGTAGATGAAACCCACATTAAGATTGTACACAGTGGTGTACTTACTGTTGCTATAGCTCAGGATCCTGATCATCACCATTATCCAATTTCTTTTGGTGTTGTTGATGGTGAGAAAGATGCAAGTTGGAGTTGGTTTTTCAATAAGTTGAAATCAGTTGTACCATATGTTCATGGAATGATGTTTTTTTTATACAAACCAAATCTTCATCAAGTCAATACGTGAGGTATACCCATTGTTTCAGCATGGGTATTGCGTATTCCACTTGTCTCAAAATGTGAAAGAAAACATTTCTCATGTCAACAACAAAAAAAATAGTTGCAAAGATGTTAATGGAATGCGCTAAGGCTTATACAGAGGTTGATTTCGTAAAACTTTATGGAGATTTTAGGAAAAGGTACCTTGTTGCATGCGCGTATCTGGATACAAGTGTTGAAGTGGGAAAATAGGCAAGATGTTATTTTCCAGGAGAAATGTACAGCATAGACACCACCAATTTTCTTGAATCCATCATTGGTGTTTTCAAAGAAACAAGAAAGTACTCCTTATTACCAATGATTGATGAAATTGTTGGAAAACTGGGTGAATGGTTTAACAAATATAGGAAGGTGGTCGCAGAAACATCGATAGATGTAAGGAAACATCCTCATGTGGAGAAGATAATGCACGAAAGATGTAAGGAAGCGAAGCTGTTAACGGTAATTGAGCTAAACAGTTTGATGTTTGAATAAAATGTGATTGGACGCGATGGCAATACTTACTTGGTTGATTTGAGAAGGTTCACTTGCAGTTGCAAGCATTTTGATATAGAAAAATCTCCTTGTGTCCATGCAATAGCAGCTGCTATCGATTCATGTGCAGAGAAGGAGATCCAGGTACGTGAGGTTCCTTTGCAAATTTATCTCACATTCTGTCATGGTACAACTAAGTGTAATTAGTACAACTATATTTAATTGCCTTTTGTAATTTTTCTTACTTTCTGTCCAAATACATGATTTGTGCTTTAAATACTATTGGATGGAGCAATGGTCATTTGCGTATTGCAGGACAATTTATCCAGTTTCCCATAAATCTCATTGGAATGTTCCCAACAACCTACTAGCTTTGTTTGTTTTACTTCCAGAGTATGTCAAAAGAAGGGGGAGAACTCAAGAAACAAGATTCTCATCAACTAGAGAACATGGACGAAGGGAAAAAAAGATTGTGCGATGACACTTGTATAAGTATTTGGCCGATGATAGTAGTGAATGATAACAATTATGTACTATGTTTAATTATGTACTATGTAATAAGTTTAATTATGTACTAAGTACTATGTTTAATTGCATTTGCAAAACTACGTATAATTTTATTTGAAAATTTTTCTGTCGTGGTCAAACTAGATGTAACAGGGTACAACTAGATATAACTGGTGCAACTATGTTTAAGTGTTTTTACCCAAAAAAAAACAAATTTTAGAGAAAACAATGTAATATACACACCTGTTTCATTATAGTTTAGAGTCAATAAGCTATATAACCACAAACCAGTAAATAATTAGGTAGATAACCAAAATTTTCAAAAAAACTCAGATCATTGTTTCGCTGAGGGGGTAAAAAGAATGATTTGCCTTGAGTATGTGCCACCTAAACACATATATGATCAACCGAAGATACGCAGATCTTCTCATCCCTCTTCCTCAACTTTTTTTCCTTTTGAATACATACATTGATCTAATTTAAAAACAGAGATGAATCTGATAAAACTTCGAACACAAACTTTCTTCTTCTTATCGATGGCAATCTAACGATACCCATGGTTCCGGTGACGACGGCGCCAACATCGACCACCGTTGTTATTATTGTGAAGGGTTACATATTTTCTTATAACATGTTAAAAATTGTTGTATTATGTATAAACATGATATTTACTTCTAAATTTTGTTTACCTCAATAACTCAATTATTGTATGTTAACTTTCATGTTCTTTGCTGAACTATACATATATATAAAACGAGTTACATGTACTTTTAACATGTTAACATATTTATTGGACCATATAAACATTTAAATATACCTATAACGTTTAATTTAACGGGGTAATTAAATTACCGAACGTTAACATTATATTTAACAAGGTAATTCAATCGTTGCATGTTAGCTTTCATAGTTTTAGACTTCGGGAGAAGATCAGATGATTTGAATCCGTAGAAGATTCGGTGAAGATCTGGTGAATCCATATTAGAGTGAGTCGACTCTAATGAAGATATGTCGAATATCAAATGAGATCTGGCAAAGACCCGATGAAAATCCGGTGAAAACCATGATGTGGTGATGGTGACGACATCAATATATGTTGTTATTATAACGCGTCGGCTAACATTTTGTTTACATCGATAACTTAATTATTGTATGTTAACTTATGATATATATATATATATATATACTTTTAACATGTTAAAATACTTATTAGACCATATAAACATTTAGATATAGATCCAAATATTAATTTAATGAGGTAATTAAATTATTGAATGTTAACTTTCATATTAATGCATCTATTAGCGTGAGAAGAACAATGATTCTATTGGAATTATAGACATAAAGGGCACCTGAAAAGTTATCGCGGTAACAACATTATTATCTATTTCGGAAAAATAGTTATCGCAAGACACACCACAAATTTTCGGTTGCAGCTAAACACGGCGGCGAATTGCGACGGAAATCCGATGTTGTGGTGTCCCATTCCAGCCATGCCGACGGTTCCACTAGCGAGTCCTTTAAGCAGAAACGTTGATCCGTAATCGAAAATCAAATTGGGCATTTTAACGACCCGACCCGTTAGTTGACTGAATCGATACAACGTCTACAGCAAATTCACCCGACGTCGAGGTTCCGGTGACACTGTTATCTGAAAATGTGTTGCAAGTGTTGTTGTTACAGCCAGGTCTCGGAGGAGAAAAGCATTGGCCGCAACCATTGGAGCCGATGCGTGAGCACACAGCGGAATTGCATCGAGTGGGTCGATAAGTGGTGGAGACGTAATCTTTGTCGCAGACGACCCATAGACCTCGACCACCGAGATCGAAGACAACAGAGGCGGCGACGAGAGGCTTGCGTTGGTTGATGACGATTGTGTATTGGAGGGTAGACTGGTACTGGAAGGAGGAGGGCTTTTGGTCGGGGAGAGAGAGAGAGAGAGAGAGAGAGAGAGAGAGAGAGAGAGAGAGAGAGAGAGNGAGAGAGAGAGAGAGAGAGAGAGAGAGAGAGAGAGAGAGAGAGTAGATAATATGCCTACAGATTCGTATATAGTAGACGGCTATAGGGGCAGATGTGAGTTTTAAAAAAAAAACAGTTCTATGGTTAGATTGCAAATATTTTTTGAATTCATGGGTATCTACCCCAATTTCTTTATAATAAATCCATATTTTTATAATAGTTGAAATCTATATAAGTCTAGTTCAATTATATTTTATTTTGACATCATCTACCTTATACTTTTATGGTTACCTTATAAATATGAACAATTTATTAAGTAAATCTTACAGACAACTTATTTTCACATATTTTATTATATGAAAGTATGCTAAATGTGTTCTGGTTACCTAATAGAAAGGGTACAACTATAAAAAAATTTGATTTAGAGTATAGTACACTTAATTATAAGAAAGGTACAACTATATTCATTTTAGGCCAACTAGTTACAACTGTACAACTATGTACAATTTTGGCTGCGCTATGTGAAAAACGTGGATTTTTAGGCTTCTTTTTATACATTTTTTGATACAATGTTTTCATTTTTTAAACGTGGTGCCATTTTTTTTAAAAAAACCCAGTATCACAAAAATAGTTGAACAAAAACACTTAGTTGTCCCTAGTAAACCTAGTTGTACCTAAAACCACAAAAAAAAAAATCCAACTTTTAGCTAAAAACCACATTACATACAAGTTGTACCTAAAAACACACAAACATCCAAATTCCAAACTTTGAAAAATATCAAAGTTCAAGGAAACATAAACCTAAACGTTTAACCAAACACAAGCATCCAAGTTCAAGCACAATCATCTAACTTTCTAAGATTTCTTCACCAATCTCTTGGATTTCTTCTTTGGCTGGTTATAAGGAGTCGTGATGTGCCTAGAAAAACGGCTTGCCCACTTTTTTTCACAAGTCTTTTGCCTATGCTTTATCTTCTTATTCCCTTCTTCTCTGATTTCTTCTTCTTCTTCTCTGGTTTCTTATTCTTCCTCTCTGGTTTCTTCTTCTTCTACTACTTCTTTGTTTTCTTCAGCTTCTTTTTCTCGGACTTCTTCTTCTTCTACTTCTATGTTTTCTTCTCCTTCTTTTTCTCGGACTTCTTCTCTGTTTTCTTTTCCTTCTTTTTCTCGAGCTTCTTCTTCTACTACTTCTCTGTTTTCTTCTCCTTATTTTTCTAGGACTTCTTCTTTGTTTTCTTCTCCTTCTTTTTCTCAGACTTCTTCTCTGTTTTCTTATCCTTCTTTTTCTCGAGCTTCTTCTTCATCTTCTAATTCTTTGTTTTCTTCTCTTTCTTTTTCTCGGACTTCTTCAATGTTTTCTTCTCCTTCTTTTTCTCTAACTTCTTTTCTGTTTTCTTCTCTTTCTTTTTCTCTGACTCCTTTTCTGTTTTCTTTTGCTTATTTTTCTCGAGCTTTTTCTTTTCGGACTTTCGCAATTCCATCACTACCACATTCCTCCCAAACACTTCCATAATGGAAATCCATACCATCTCCATGCTCCTGTGAACCAAACACACATTTTCAACATCTTTCAGTCTTGTATTCATGCCAACAATCATCTCCTTCACTTCTTTAAATTGTTCTTGCATTGCTTTCATAATCCTCTCTTCAACATCTTTCAGATTTCTTGCTGGAAGCTCTTGTTGGTGATGTTGATGCTTTTGTTGCTGATGTTGATGCTTTTCTTGCTGATGTTGATGTTGTTGTTGTTGATGTTCTTGTTGAGGCTGCACTTCTGGTGCTCCTCTTGTACCAAAATTACCATTGCTGCAACATCTATGTTGAACAGATTTTCCCAGCATATTATCTTCTGATAGAAATCCACACGCTTGTTCCAAGCATCAAAAATTGGGTCAGGATAATCTCTCTCATCATGTGGGACACGGTCCATGAGGTGAAGTAAAAGAGCTTGATCCTCATCAGACTCAGGTTCCAAGCAACTACGAATATCCTGTAAGTATAAACAAATGGGAAATGAAAAAGGTTAATATTTAAAAATTACATAAAACCTAGGATTAATATAAACAAATTACAACAAACCTTTGTAGTTTCAAGCTCTTCATTAATGTCCTCCAATGGAAAACATTTCATACCACTTGCCTGAACCGCTTCCTGCACATCTTTGGACAACTCTTATATGCCTCTCTCACATCTTCTCTACATGTTTTGCACAGATCTGGAATACACTCAAACGCAAGAACCTACACATAAAATACAATATACACTACATCATAAAAACAAAGAAATTTACATATGTGTTCACAAAGATAATTTATCTCCAAAGGAAGGATGAATCCTGGAAATCCCCAACTGGTTTTCACATTACCATTAAAATTTTGCATCATACTAAAAATTGATTCCATACAGTATTCAAACGTGTACCGCCCCACGAGAACGTTTGACATACATCCAAATCATTCACAATTTGGAGTATGAATGAGTCTACTCCCTTTCCATATTCTTTTTTCCTTCCCTTAATTATCTACACAAGAAGAACATGACTGCCATATTTAACCGCTCTCCATCGCATTCACTATCCATTGACCGCATCATATCTTCCACCTGTTTGGGTGATATTTTTTTTTTTCCTCCTATACCACCTCTCAACAAAGCTAACACTGCCCAAACTTTCATAGCTCGGTGGGAACTCATGGCCGTCCAATCCAGAGATTACGGCATGTTCTTTCAACGAGTATCGAATTGGAATGCCATTAATCACAAACCAAGCTACCCTCTTCTTCTCCGTGCAAGCAGTTCGCAACAATATCATTCACGTGCCCATAACCTTATGGGTTCGCTCCCTATACAGGTGCCAAATGTGCTTGAATTGAGGATGGTTTATAAACCAATACTTCTCTGCCATTGAAAGTAAACCATTTAAGAGCTTCACCGTCGACCAAGCTTTACACCTCATTTGTATCTTACAAGTCTGTGGATACTTGTTGGGGCTGAAATAAAATTCTCAGAGGTTGAAGTGGTTCAGTATCCTCCTCAGTATCATGCAATCCAAACACAATCAGCCAGAATTGTACCTAATATAATACCTAGTTGTACCAAACATTACCAAAACTACTTTGTTGTACCAGAAGAACTAACTTATTCAAAATTCCTGTTTCAGTTTCAATCTAATTACCTTTGAATGCAAAGATGCTGAGTCATTTTCTGAGCGTTTTCATCTTCGGACTCTTCTCCCATGGTTTCTCGTTCAATCCCTGGTGGCTGAGGAGGGCTTCTATACTTTGAAGCATTTTTCATACGCGGCGGCATTCTGAATCCGATTACTTCCTGCATTAACAAAAGAAAACACAAACTTATTTAGATTTTTAGACCGAAAATTCATCGGTTTCAATACAAACCCTAATTTATTTTATTTTCACAAACGGACCCGAATTTGATTTGATTCGATGAGAACGAACGAAATTGTTGAAGAGAAATCGAAGACGAGGGGAAATAAAAAGAAAAGATAAAAGGAGAAAAAGTCCAACATAACTAAACCCAGAACAGAAACTCTATATAGTTTTGAAATGTTTACCGAGACTAATGTCGGCGTGAATCACAAACGGCGGCGATGGATGAACAAGCAGCGGCGATGGAAGTGTCTGTCTGATCGGTTTTGAGACGAATTGTCGGATTCCGACGAGGGAGGGTCGAACGCGATGAAGGGGAAGAAGAGGAAAAAAGAAGAAATTGAGATTTTTGATTTTGGGGGGGAAATATCAATTAAGTTAATGGGGATGGATCCGGATTCGACCCGATTTTAATAGATTCGGGTGGACAACCTGTTTAAAGTCTGGTTGAGTCGGTAAATAAGTTTAATTGTGAAGATTATAATGAAATTTTTACTTTTTCGAAAAATAAAATCTTGTTTTTTATATAAATATGAACCTTTTTTGTTTTTTTTACAGAGACATATGAGCCATTGTCACAAAATTAGAGAAGAGTATAAACCGTCAAGCTCATCTTTTCCCGGCGAGCGATATCTACGGGAATATCCGGCACCTTCTCCGATTTGCTTAGCTCTCTATAGGGCTAATTTCTCATATGTCCCTTCAACTAGAGAACAAACCTCATCTACCCCATTCTATTCTACCATGACCCCTCCCTTTTAATGAAATGTGATATCTCCATCTTGCCCTTTTAATATCGAAAGTAATCCATTATAAAAAAAAGTGTCGACCAATGAGAATTAAGAGAATCAGAAGGGAGGTTTAAAAATTTCAGTCAATCAGAAGAGAGCTTTAAAAATTTCAACCAATTAGAACAAAACAAATTTGGGCCAATCAGAAGATGGGAAAAGAAAAGGGCTGACAAAAAAAAAAACAATTCAGGGCGCCAAAAAAATAAAATTCAACCAATCATAAAAAAAGAAAACCTTTTCTCTCTCGACAATTCATCGCGACTCGACAATTCATATCCTCGGGACAGCTCTTCTTCAACTTCCACTTCCTGATCCGCCATTGAAGAATGAGGTTAGTTCTTCGATTATGTTAGTAAATTACGCCCTAGATTACAGATTATGTTAGTAGATTATGACTGTAGTCGTTGGGGATTTGGACCGAATTTACAATACGGGGATTTGTAATTGATTTGAAAATGATTTACAATTCAGGGATTAGTAGATAATGGACTGTAGTCGTTGAATTGTTTGTAGGGAGTCGTAGGTAGAATATAGTTTTTGCCCCGATTTCAACCAATTTCGTGATACAAGATAACAATTGGTATTACTGAGGATAGTGGTACAACTGTGACCTATTGGTATTACTGAGTCAAGTGAAGAGGTTATAATATATTTTTTAATCTCTATTGAGGAGACAATGATCACAAACATACTTTTTGATTATGGATGATATTATTCAAAGTCTGGAGAATAAGATAAATGGATTTTAAGAGACGGTTTCATGTACGGTGTAATGTTTAAGACATCATGTTTGGAGGAGATAACTTACTCGGTGTTAGTGGATAGGATATGCAGGAAGGTATGGGTAGCTGAATGTACGAAGAATCTGAAACTGAGTTACATTCCAATAGTAGTGAAAACTCAGAGACAAATATTAATTTTGGATGATGAGGACGTCTCTGTCTATCTGACTTCCTTGGATAAAGAGCAACGCAGAATTGTTTTGAATGTAGGGTCATCAAAGATAATGCGATAAATGAGTTGGGCGAACAACTTTCAAGAGTAGAGCATGTAAGTTCATTTGGTGTGAATTACGGCGAGCAACTTTCTAATGGTAGAGCTAATGTTGGAGTTAATGATGGTAATGGTGGAGTCAATGATGGTGTCCTTGCTATTTACACATGAAACTATTCAACAGAACAACATCATGAGCCGATAGAGAATATAGATTCTGAGAATGTATATTGTGAGAATGGAGATGGGGATAACGAAGAAGGTAACGGTCTGGGAAGTTCTCGAAGGCTTAAAATTATTGAGTTTCCACATTCTATAGAAGAAGAACAGTTTGTAGATGAATGGGAAGATGGTATGGGTCTAAAAGTAGGCCAAAATTTTGCAAATAAGCAGGAATTGATAGATGTCGTTGTAGAGCTTCACATCATAATTGTTTTGGGATCACTTTAATGAAGTCGGATAAGATTCGATACGTGGTAAAATGTGGTGAAGACGGTTGTAATTGGTATCTACGAGCTACGAAGCCGAATAATGCAACTTGTTTCTCGGTTAGAATATACAAGAAGATGCATACATGCTCTCGGGCTACTTCGAGTACAAGCAACAAACAAAGGAAAGGCACATCAGGATTAGTTGCAAAAGTTGTTAGTGAATTTTATCCACGTCAATTGGAAATCTCAGCTCCTAAAAGTCTTGTGGTTTTGGTTCAAGGAAACGCTAGTGTGAATGTGTCATACTCTACTGCATGGAGGGGGAATCAAAAAGCTCTGACCATGGTGCGTGGTAGTCCAGAAGAAAGTTATAATGATTTGTATTTATATTTGTACATGTTAGAGCAGGTGAATCCCGATACAAGAACAAGTGTGGTATTGGATGAACAAAAAAGGTTCAAGTACTTATTTGTCGCTTTGGGAGCTTGCATTGAAAGGTTTCAAGCAATGAGAAAAGTGATCATTGTTGATGCAACTTTTCTGAAGACCAACATGGTGGTATGCTAATTTTTGCAATAGCTCATGATCCTAATCGTCACCATTATCGCATTGCTTTTGCTGTAGTTGATGGTGAAAACAACGCGAGTTGGTTGTGGTTTTTCAATACGCTGAAAACTGTGATACACGATAGTCCTGAATTAGTGTTTGTTTCTGACAGAAATGCAAGCCTCATCAACGCAATACGTGAGGTGTACCCGAGCTCTAAACATGGGTATTGTATCTTTCATATGTCCCAGAATGTGAGATTACACGTTAGAAGGGACAAAGACAGTGTTGCAGAAAAATTTAGGGAATGCGCAAGGCTGTATACAGAGGCTGAGTTTCGAGAAGCATATAGCGAATTGCGGATAAGGTATCCTAATGTAGCCAAGTATCTGGATGGTAGTGTTGAAGAGGTGAAATGAGCAAGGTGTTATTTTCCAGGAGAAAGGTACAACATAGACACCAGTAATTGTGTAGAGTCCCTGAACAATATTTTTTCTTCATGCGAGAAAGTACTCGTTATTTCCTATGATTGGTGCGATTGTTGCAAAATTGACTGAGTGGTTTAACAAACATAGGAACGAGTCTGTTGCTGCATCTGACGCACATAAACTGGTCCCCTTTGTGGAGAAAAAAGTACACGCTAGGGTAGCCATTGCGAGGAAGCTAACGTTGAGTGAGCTAAGCTTCTTTCACCTTGAATACAGTGTCATTGGAAGCGATGGAAAGACTTATTTGGTGCACTTGAGAAGAAAAACTTGCAGTTGCAAGCGTTTTGATATAGACAAGTATCCTTGTGTCCATGCAATTGATGGTACCATTGTTTTCATGAAGCGGGCCGGAAGAACAGAGGTTATTCATATCGAGGAATTGTGCTCGAAGTATTATTTGATAGAGACGTGGGCATTGGTGTATTATAGGACGATATATCTGGTTCCGCATAAGTCCCAGTGGATTATTCCGGATCATATACAACTATTGTGTCCCTTACCCCCGTATTACAAAAAAAGAAAGGGAAGAAGGCAAATAACTAGGCATCCATCGGTTGGAGAACGTAGCCGAAGGACGAGTGCGTGGCCAAGGTGAAGGCTTATTTAGCTGTTTTGACTGCAGTAGGCATAGTAGGGATAGTAGTAGTAGCCAAATATAAATTGTCATTCTTTTTGAATATGTATTTGACACTAAGTTTTATTTTACTACGTAAACCTTGGTACTACTAGATATGGAGAAATTAGTTTAATTTTACAACTGATTCAAACAACAGTGGGGCCGATGGGCGTAGGGTCGAGGCAAAGCCCTTTCGTTAAGTGTTTTTTTTACTGGAATATTAAAAAAATTAGAAAAACAGTAATTATACACAGTTATGAAAAAAATAATTTGTGATATTATAGTAATTATACAAAGCTCATTCACACATTTAATAAATGTTTTTGTAACATTTAATTTATTTGGAAAATAAATGTTTACATCATCTGATCATATTCTATTGTTCCCATCAAGAACCTTATATTTCTATGGTCATTTTGTTAATCTTAACCCTATTATGAAGCAAAAATTAGTAAAAACTTGATTTATGATATTTGTTTCCATGAGAACGTTGGAAATGCAATTTTATCACCATAAATCAAGTGTACAACCAAAAATAATTAATTTTAAATATGGTATTACTAATTATTACGTTATAATCCTAAAAGTACTACTACATGTTCTCAAGCAAAACCGGAACACTAGGTACTACTATGTGTGAAATTCCAATGTGTGAAATCCCATAATTTTATTCATGTAATTGCCAAGTGTCCATGTGTTATTGGAAGAAATGATTTTGGCGGTGGCACGTGAGAAACGACTGCGCTGTTTTTTTCCTTCGTGTCAATTGGTTTAATTCCCAATTCCGTAATCTTAGATTTTTCCCCCCAAAATGAAAAATTCCCAAATTCCAAATTTTCGGTTTTCCCCCCAACACCCAAAAACCCCAAAATCCACATAATCCCCAATTTATTAATTTTTCTCGAAAAGCATAAAATCTCCGAAACCGAAGACAAAGAGAAACCGAAGACGAAGAGAAATCTAGACAAAGAGAAAACCCCAAAAACCGAATAATGCCTTATAGTTACAGATGAAGAGAAACCCAGACGAAGAGAAAACCCCAAAAACCGAAGAATGCCTTACAGTTACAGACGAAGAGAAACCCAAACGAAGAGAAAACCATACTAAGAGAAAACCCCAGAATAACCGAGTATTACCGATATCTGAATTGTCATAAATTACGCGTAGTTGAACCGAGAATTACCGAGTATTACCGATATCTAAATTATCATAAATTGCACGTAGTTTTACCGGGAATTATCGAGTATTACCGATATCTGAATTGTCATAAATTACGCTTAGTTTTACCGAGAATTACCGAGTATTACCGATATTTGAATTGTTGCGTATATTTGTGCCCAGTACTACGGATGCCTGATTCGGTATATTGTCGAGTATATTTGTAGCTAGAGAATTATCAAATATTTATATATAAACAAAAAAAATTACATATAAATTTTTTTAAAAAAAACATAATATTAAACAAAAAAAAACATAATATTAAACATAAAAAACAAAAACAAAAACATAAACATAAAAACATAATTTAGCTTTTTTCGCCATGATTTAACTAGAGATGTCAGAAGGGCCAGCCGGCGTCCAAATAGTCCGACCCGATGCGGTTTTAATTTTTTTTCGGGCCTCGCGGGCTGGCCCGTCGCGGGTTGCTGTCCAAAAGTGATGTGTCTAAGCCCGACCCGCCTATATTCTACGGGTTTGCGGTCTGACCCGCGGGTTCGTTGTTTTTTTTTTTTTTTCACCTTGGGTTCTTTGTCTTTATGGGTACAATTTTCATTCCGTTTGAGTTTTAATAAGAAGAAACAAATAGTAGAACATATTTGTTTCAAAAAAAAAAAAGGAAATATGAAAGTAAAGAATGTAAGTCTATCATCCGAACAATTGCTTGGTGAAATTTAAACAAATTCAAACTGAAACACTAACAATCCAAAAAGCAACATTTCAACAATCCGAGAAGCAAGACAATAAAAAATTTGAGAAAGAAACATAGTTCTTCAACTTTCATCTTCGTCCTCATCTTCATCTTCGACAATGGATTGGAAAGATGATAGTGTCTCATCTTCTTCATCAGAGTTTTCTTCGTCCTCTACATATGTGAGTAACATAAGTTAGTAAACTTAATAAGTTATGATCAAATAAGTGTAAAAGTTATTACAAAGATTTGTTTAACCTTTTCATATGCTTCAAATCCCCGTAGTCAATTGCGACTGCATATCAAAGCTTGCACGTTTTTGGAAAGAAGCCGACTTTTGTACTTGTTCAAAACGCGAGCTCCAATGCTAAAAGAGGATTCTGAAGCTACTGTCGTGATATGTATACTAAGCAGATCGCAAGCCATTGAAGATAGCTCACAATATATTTTTCCATTATCTCTCCAATAATGCAGAATGTCTAAATTGATCATGTCTAAGGGCGGTTCTTCAAGATACGTTTCCAGAGAAGACTTCCCACTAACAACAACATTTGACTTGCGAAACGCAAGGAAATCCTGAAAGCAAAAATAAAAAAATGAAATCGCCATAACGTATTCATCAAAGCATCAAGGAGACAAAAACATTAAGACCAATAAACTTCACGTCGACAAAAAGTGATATCACTTCAATATTCTTCACGTCAATATATTTCAATATAATTATATGATCTCATGTTGAGAAAAAGTGATTCACGTGACATCTCTATTCATAACCATAACACTACAAGAAAACATCCCGATTTCTGACCAAATTTCAGAGCAATTTAAAATGGTCGGGAATTTCCGACCACATACCGACGACATTCCGATTAAAACACACCCGTCGGAAATTGGTCGGTAATTCCCGACTATTTTAAGTTGGTCAGAATTTTGGTCGGAAATCCCGACGGATTTCCTACGTATTGGAGACCGACTAACAATCGTCGGAAATTGGTCGGTATTACAGACCAATTTCTGACTGTTTTCCGACGAGATATATACGTTAATATACCCGTTGCATTAGCCGTTTATAGCCGTTGGCGAATATTAGTATGGTCGGAAATTGGTCGGAAATTTAATCCAATTTCCGACCAGTAAGGAATCCGACTAACTCCCGATGAAATATATACGTTAATCTGCCTGTTGCACTAGCCGTTTCATAGCCGTTTGAAGTTTTTACAATGGTCGGAAATTTGTCTGGAATCCGCGGAAATTTTAATTATAAATACAACACCACCCTCATTCACAATTTACACCAAAAAAAAAAATAGAAAATGTCTTCTTCAAATCCAAACACTAGAGATTATTTTCGATCGTGGATGGATAGACCACGGCAAGATCCAGCGACGAATTTACTGACGGATGAGTATGCACAAGGTGTTGAGGAATTCATGACATTTGCGACAAACAATAGCATGACGTCGGAATACGGTAAATTGTATTGTCCTTGTCCTAAATGTCGGAATCATAGATTAGTCCCTGTTGGGGAAGTATGGAAGCATCTTTATAGGAATGGGTTAATGCCGAGTTATAAGATTTGGTATACGCATGGAGAAACTGATGCAATGGTGCAATATCATTGTAGTGGTTTTAATTATTCGGGTAGAATAGAGGAACCAACACCGGAAGTAGATGCAAATCTTCAGATGGTGAATGATGCGTATCGCGAAAACGTAGCATCGTATGTTCCGGATGGTATTAGAATAGAAGAACCTAATTTAGAAGCTCGGAAGTTGTTTGATATGCTAGATGCAGCTAAGCATCCACTATACGAAGGATGTAGAGAGGGAATATCGCGTTTATCAACTGCAAGCAGGTTGATGACAATAAAGACCGATTTCAACTTGGCAGAGGATTGTGTGGATGCGATAGCTGATTTTGTGAAAGATATTTTACCTGAAGATAATCTCTCACCGGCTTCATACTACGAGGTTCAGAAACTTGTAGCTGGTCTTGGATTGCCGTATCAGATGATAGATGTGTGCATCGACAATTGTATGAAATACTGGAGAAAGGACGAAAACCGTCGCAAGTGTCGTTTTTGTGGGAAACCTCGGTATCAGGAAACGGGTGGAAGAGTACCAGCTCCACATAAACGGATGTGGTATTTACCGTTAACAGATAGGTTGAAGAGGTTATATCAATCCGAGCGCACGGCAGGAGCTATGAGATGGCATGCAGAACATAACTCAGATGGAGAGATTGCGCATCCTTCAGATGCAGAAGCGTGGAAACATTTTCAAGAGGTGTATCCTAGTTTTGCGGCTGAGCCAAGTAACGTATACCTCGGATTATCTACAGATAGATTCAACCCTTTTGGGAAACATGGGAGGCAATATTCATTGTGGCCAGTAATCGTCACACCTTACAATTTGCCGCCTAGTTTGTGCATGAAACGAGAGTTTTTGTTCCTCACGATTCTTGTCCCCGGACCGGAGCATCCTAAGAGATCCATTGATATTTTCTTGCAACCATTAATTTATGAGTTGAAAATGTTATGGAAAGATGGTGTTCAAGCGTTCGATGTTTCTCTCCAACAGAATTTCACGATGCATGCGGTACTTATGTGGACCATAAGTGATTTTCCAGCATTTGGTATGCTATCTGGATGGTCGACTCATGAAAGGTTGGCGTGCCCGTATTGTCAAGATAACACTGATGCGTTCCAATTAAAGCACGGTCGAAAGACTTCTTGGTTCGATTGTCATCGACGATTTCTGCCGCATGATCATCCATATCATCGGAGCACGACATTGTTTAAGAAGAACAAAAAAGTATTTGATGGCCCACCTCCTAAGCCGGATGGGAATAACATCATCACTCAGTTGAGAGATTTTGGTGCTGAGAAAACGGTTTCATGTGGTGGTAATGGTCATTTTCCCGTAGATGGTTGTGGCGAGTACCACAATTGGAACAAGAGGAGTATTTTTTGGGATTTGCCATATTGGAAGAACCATCTGCTGCGCCATAATCTAGATGTCATGCACATTGAAAAAAACTTTTTTGACAACATCATGAATACTGTTCTAAATGTGCAAGGGAAGACGAAAGATAATTTGAAGGCCAGATTGGACTTGCCAGAAATTTGTTCTCGGAAGGAACTCCATATAATGGCGAACGGAAAATCTCTGGCCCCCGCTTTCCGTTTGGATGAGCCTACAATGGAGGTGTTCTTCGACTGGATTACGCATAGTGTTCAATTCCCAGACGGATACGCATCTAACCTTCGTAATTGCGTTAATATTGGAGAAGGGAAGTTTTCAGGGTTGAAGAGTCATGATTGTCACGTTATCATGCAACGCCTCCTTCCATTTGCCTTTGCCGGTCTTCTTCCTAGAAACGTCCATGGAGCTATTGCAGGTACATTTATAATTTACAAAATTATATCTAAATTTTACTAAATTTATCTAAATTGTCTAAATTTTACTAATTTTATTTATCATTTATGCAGGGATCGGTGCTTTCTTCCGAGATTTATGCACGAGATCACTTACAGGAGACGGTATCCAAAATTTGGAGGAGAAGATACCGTCTCTCCTATGCAACCTCGAGAAAATATTTCCACCAGCATTTTTCGATGTTATGAAACATCTTCCTATTCATCCCCCTAGGGAAGCAAGACTTGGTGGGCCAGTTCAATATCGATGGATGTATCCGTTTGAGCGATATATGCTCCACCTAAAGAAGAAGGTGAAAAATCTTGCAAGAGTCGAGGGTTCTATTGTTGCACAGAGCGTGAATGAAGAAGCATCCAACTTTGCTAGCTACTACTTTCCATCTTCGGTGAAGACTAAAAGTAGACGACCTGCACGTCATGATGATGGAGGAGAAAAACCGCTGTATCCGGTCTATGTCCCAAATATTTTTGCAGAAATTGGAAGGCTTAGTGGAAAAGGGAGGTCTAGACGACTAATAGAGGAGGAACAAAGGCATTTGCATACATATCTTCTGACAAACTGCGAAGACGTTTTCGAATATGAGAGGTACGTCACTTGATTTTGAATAATGTATTTGTTTAGTAATTACCAAAAATTAATCCTTGATAGTATTTTGAATAATGTATTTGTTTTATTCACAGGATATACATAGAGCAAACAAGGAATTGGTTTCCAAATTGCACAGAGGATGAGCTTATGGTCTGTAAACAGAATGAATTCGCGGATTGGTTGAAATATTACGTAAGTGCTCGATTTCCCGCAATTAAACTAAATTTTACATGCTTACACATATTGTTTATGAGTGTCCACAAATTGTACAGGTTGATCAGATGAATACTACTGGGATATCGATTCCCACATGGTTAGTTGAGATGGTGCGTGGCCCTACTTTTGTTCCAAGTGTTTATGCGATGTATTGCACTCGGGGGTATGCTTTTAAGGCTTTTCGTGAAGGGAGTTCAAGGACAACATGCAACTACGGTATTTCGTCTACATCCGGAGAATTTGTCTACTACGGAATACTCCGCGAAATATTAGAAGTCAAATATCCAGGAATGATTGGTTTGAAGTGCATTGTGTTCTATTGCGATTGGTATGATCCAGTGGAAGGTCTACGTCAGGACGAATTCGGTGTGACATCTGTTCACGGAGGCAAGCGACATCGGAAATACGATCCATTTATTCTTGCTTCACAAGCAGACCAGGTTTCCTACATTCGATACCCCCGGGTTAGGAACAAGCAAGATCCGTGGATTGCAGTAACATTGATACAACCAAGAGGAATGATATCTGGTGTTTCCGAGCATGACCCTTTACAGGAAATGCCAATTGGTAATTTAGGTGACATCGAGCATTCTCTAGAAATTGACCTTGTGGTTGACTTCACCGCCGGCATGGGCGAACTATTTGAGGATTCTGAAGAAGAGAGAGGAGAATTTGATGAGGATTCCGATTCAATTTCTTCAGATTATTCATCGGACTCAGAATAGGTTTTTGTAAAAAATATTTTATATGCATTTATTTTTAAGTAACAAATTTATGAAACTTTTTTCACATGCTTTAATTAGTTGTATGAATATTTTTAATTAATAAGGATTCAGATACATCTATTTCATTTTATTCATCAGTTTCAGAATAAATGTGTAACAATGTTTTTTCATATGCATCTATTTTAAATCAACAAATTTTTCAAAATTTTTCAAATGCTTAAATATGGTGTACGGATTTTTAATACATTTAATTCTATATTTCGACCATTTTCCGACCGGACAGGAGGATCGGTCGGAAAATGGTCGGGAAGGATTGAATTATATTTGCCCGGTCTAAACTTCTTAGCCGGGGCAATTCTTTGTTTGGTCGGAAAATGGTCGGAATTCCTAGAACTTTCCGACCATTTTCCGACCATTTAACCTCATACTCACAATAAACGTGCTAAAATCATCAATAAAAGTGCTAAAATTATCAAAGAACGTGTGGTTTATTAGTTGGTCTGAATGTGGTCAGAATTCCTCGTAAATTCCGACCAAATTCTGACCATTTGAAGTTCCGAAACCTCAAACGGCATAAATTTGATTTGGACTATGTTTAATATGGTTAGATATGATCTTTTGAAAGAATTAAATGTCCATAAAGCTTAAGTAAAACAATTTTGGGGCATATAATAAAAAACCTACAAGAAACCGAAAAGTATAAGTATAAGGTCAATGTTTCGTTATGAAAGGTTTAACTCAATCTACTTTCAATTTATAAAAACATCGTATACTCTATTAAATGTTTATTTTGCCATATATTTGTTAGACATAAGATGTTTACATGTTTTTTAAACAGTATACAGTTTGAAAATTAAGAATTTTGAACCCTAAACCCTATATGGTCGGAAATTACAAGGAATTTCCGACCAATTTCCGACCAATATCATCATATACTCTATTAAATGTTTATTTTGCCATATATTTTTAGACATAAGATGTTTACATATTTTTTAAACAGTATACAGTTTGTAAATTAAGAATTTTTAACCCTAAACCCTATATGGTCGGAAATTACAAGGAATTTCCGACCAATTTCCGACCAATATGAATAAATAGTCGGAAATTGGTCGGAAATTACAAAGAAATTCTTAAGTTTTATGTTGGATTTATAAACCCTAAACCGTATATGAAATACTAATTTTTATCTTAAGAATCAATATTTTTAAACATATAATCCAAACCTTACAAGAAAACGAATAGTGTAAGTATAAGTTATATGTTTCGTTAAGAGAGGTTAAACCCGTTCTCTTATCGATTCATAAAAATCGTCATATACTCTATTTATGTTTACCTTGCCAGATTGTTTTCATACCTAAGATGTTTAGATGTTTTATACGGTATTCAAATTTAGGATTTCATACCCTATACCCTCTATGGTCGGAAATTGGTCGGAAATTTCCGACTAATTTCCGACCAATGTGAATTTTTTCGAAAAGAATTTGCCAAGTGTTAACAATATATCAACCCGAGACATGCAATATTATGAAAAAATGCTCAGTATGGTCGGAATCGTGTCAGAAATACCGACCGATTTCCGACCATACTGAAATAAAACCCGCGAAAATTCACCGCTAAATGAAATATTTAGGCGGTTTTGTATTTTTCGAAAACGACCGAATTCCGACCATTCCTAGATCTAAATACCTGTGCCGCATCTTCTTCTTCATTTGGTCGATCTCTCTTCTCTCTCTCCGCCAACCATCACCGCCGTCTCTCTCGCCGGTAAGTGTCCTTCTTCCTTCTCTTCTCTCCCTCTTCTCTTCCTCTTTTCTTCTCCTAATTGTTTTTCCTTCTCTTGGTTTGTAGATCGCCTGAGCCTGACCCGTCCGCCGGAGCCGCCGTCCCTCCTCCGCCGCCGACATCTTCTCACCATGTAAGTATTTTTGAGATATGTGGTTGTTGTTGTTGGGATTTGAAGATTAGGATGTTAGTTGTTTTAGCTTGAGTTTTGTGGGTAGATTGGAGATTAGGATGTTAGTTCTTATGATTTGTGGTTAGATTTGTGAGATTTGTGGGTTAGATTTGTAGGATTTGTTGTTAGATTATAATTTTTGGATTTGTTGTTTACACATATTGTTTTTCGAAATTTTTTGGTTTAATTGGATTTTTTGGATTTATGGAAAATGTTTTACACAATTGGATTTTTGGATTTTTTGGATTTTTTGGATTTTTGTTATGAATATAAAACTTTAATAGATAATTTTTAGATTAAAAATAAAAAATATATTTTTTAAATGTTATAAAAATCATGTATATAAAACGTTTTTAAATCTAAGATATTTTTAAGATTTTTTGAAATTTTTTAATTTTATCATTTGTATAAAAAAACGTTTTCATTACTTTTGCATAATTAATAAATTTATTATTACTCTTTTTCATAAATTTCTTATAATTTTATGAATTTTTGAAATTTTCATAAAAACCGTTTTGATAATTTTCATAATTTTTTCGGGTTTTTCGTAATATTTTGGGTTTTTGGTAATTGTTACGGTTTTTGGTAATTGTTTCGCGTTTTTCTGAATATTTTCATAGTAATCGTTTTTTTTTTTGCGTTTTATTTATAGTTTGCGTTTTATTTATAGTTTGCGTTTGCGTTTAATATCTAACAAATTTTGCGTTTTTTTTTTCAGGTCGTACGAGGGTTTCGCGAACATGCGCATCGGTGGTTCGTCTCAAGGGATGCAACAACCTCCACGTAGCGGTGGTTCGACTCGAGGGGCAGAACCATGATAGTAAGATTTTTGCTATCAATTACTCAAATCCCACTCATGTCATTGTAGTATTTGAGATATCAATCCATAATGGGTTAAGATTAAAAACTAAGAATACATAAAACTTCTTAATCTAAGCAATTCAAGGAGAGGTTTTCTAACAACCTAAAAGATATTGAAAGCAAACTATATTTGGCTAAAGCAATAGATAGAAACTTAAACGAGGGTGCAAATTACGGTTTAAAGACAATACTAAAAACGAATCCAAGGGTGAAGTATATGATTTGTTGATAATCTTAGAGTTTCACAATGATGTTAATATACTCAAGTAATGCTAATCCTTAGACTATGATCCTTAAATTAGACTAATCCAATTCCTTGGTATTAATCCCTTTGCAAATTACTAAATCAAGAACAAATTTCCATTTGTGATTTAATAACTTTCAAGCATTAGAAACAAGATCATTTAATCAATAAACACCTTAGACAACTATTTCCATAGGCTAAGAATAATATCCCTTGATTAGTTCATTGGGGAACTTCATCGAACACCTTCCGGGCGAGAAATTCTCTATGATCTAAATCAACTTGATCATGGATGATTTAGCATTAAACACACTAAAAAAGGAAGGATCATTAATAATCTAATCCCTAACATCATTGATTCACACTAAAATTACCTAAATCTACTTCACCCTAGAATTCTAGAAAACTACTCACAACACATGATTATCTCCACAAATCCCATGGAGGAAGTGTTTAGAATCATGGAAGATGATAAGAAAATAGATAGATGATATAATCCAACAAAAACTTGCATACATCACTCAAGAATCTCTTAATCTCCCTCTCAAAACCTTAAACACGTTTTTTGTTTAAGTCTAAAACAAGAGTTCTGTCCATAATTAGGCTTAATTGCTTAAGTAAATACAGGTCGGGTCGGGTCAACCCATCGGATAGAGTTTTCAGCGGGTCGCATCGGCCTCCTGAAACCGATACATCCCACCGATGCAACTTCGGATTTCCAGAATTTCGCATCGGTCGGGTGTATCGGTGGGATGCCGACCGATGAACTTCTTGACGTCGATGCTGTGAGCTTCCATCGGTCTGCTCCTGCCCGATACATCGCACCGATATGATCCTCGGATTTCCAGAATTTCCATCGGTCGGATGCATCGGTTGGATGCCGACCGATGGACTTCTGCCTTCGTTCTTCGTTCTGCATCGGTCCCCTGCGACCGATGCCTCTGGCCGATATTGCCCCTTCGGATTTTTCTTCTTCTTTCGTTTGCTTTCTCCATTCCACGGGTACGTTCCACTCGGTATAAGGTCTTCCTCTAAACTCCATCAAGCACCTGAAACACTCCAATTGTACCAAAACTCTCTAGGACCTACCTAAAATCTATTAACTTCTACTTATGAATGCAAAACTATAGAAAAACTCTATGAAACTACAAAATAAGGCACAAAAACTAGATGATATGCATGACAAAAAGAGTTAAAATATGCGAATATCAATTCCCCCGGACTTGCCTTTTGCTTGTCCTCAAGCAAACAAACATAAACAAGTTGGAGAAAATGATTGAAAGCGGGAGCTCAAATCAAAAGAAGCTAGCAAAGCATTCACCATAATGTCCTTAGGAAATGATATCATGTTGCAAGAACAAACTTCTTAATCCACTCTAACTTCTCTAGGCTTATCGCATCTCCAAATATTTTTCTCTACACTTAAAGTCAAGCATCCGATTACCGTCATATCAACCAACTCTCACATTCAATTAATCGTTTCAAAGTGCGGTCTCACAAATGGGCAAGTGATCTATAGACCAATCGGTTGAACAAGAGAAAGATTTATCAATATAAACAAGAGATCAATTTGGTGGTTAACTCTATGAAAAACGGAGTACAAACACTTCGCAAAAGCAAGGAAGATCGGAACAATTTACGCGTACAAAGTATTCACTTCCATTGTTCTACCCTTCCCTAAGCTTTGAGTATCCAATTCACTATTTCTACCCAAGTGTTTTTCTCTTTGCTTTTTGCCAAATTAAATCTCTACCCTTTTGATCATTTCTCTTCTCAAATCATTCCTTGAAAATTTCTATTTGCTCTTTCGATTCTTTTTCTTATCTTTTCATTACTACTCCTTTCCCTTTATTTTTCACTTATCTTTTCTTTCTTTCATCTCTAGGGGGAGTTTCTTTTCTTATCACGATAGAATCGAACTTTTATTATACCCTTTTTTTTTTTTTCTAGGAACATACTTTCTTAAACCATGATCTTTCTTTTTCTTTTTCAATCCCCAAACATTGACAACTCTTAACACCATTCCCAATCTCCTTCCTAATCACTAGCCAATTTCCCAAGAACAACAAACCTAGCTAATGGAAGCTATCCTTTGTCGTTCTCGATACTTACAAGATTTTACAAGTGTAGTACTATCAAGAAAAGAGGCCTCACTCACAAAATCATCAAAGGTGGAAAGAAATGGTTGGGTTTAAAGGTGGGGAAACCATTTATAAATGAAAATGGCCACCCAAGTCAACAAGAGTGGTAAATATTAATGCAAAGATGACTTGGATGTTTTTAGGTGACCATGGTTAAGCATACACAAGCCCATAAGTGAGAAAATTAAATTCAATTAAGTCCAATAGTTAAGGAGTTGGTTTCAAATCAAGCAAACATCAACAAGACAACAAGTTTCAAGTGGAGAGATCAAAGCACGAAGTTTGCAAGTTTTTCAAGAGATGTTCAAGCAACATGGTATGATTAACAAGGGCACCACATTGAATGAAATGCTAAGCTTTAGTTACTATCATTGCTCTCTATGCATATGCAATGCATTCCTAAATGCTTTAAGACTCAATCCTAAAAAGAAAAGAATGCAATGCAAAACTATATGATAATTTTTTTTTGAAATTTTCGTTTTTTCGTTTTTTTTTTTTCAATGCAATACATGAATGCATGAGACTCAAGGTAAATAAAAAAAAACGAAAATAAGACAAAGAGAAATAAGGTTAAATACCGGTCCCTCCCCCAAACTTAAATCATACCGTCTCGGTATGAAAGAAGCCTAAAGGAGAGACCAAAAAAAAAAACGAACAAGAAAAACTATACAATGCAAACTCAAAGAAGATAAAAATATTTACAAGAATGGAGTGTTACCTCAAAATGTTTCGGAGTTAGAGGATGTGTCCACGGAGTAGGACATGTTGCTTGAGCACGGTGTTGGTGATCTCATCGCCCTCCTCTTATGCCTTCTCATTTCATGAGATGAAGCACGTGGCGGTTCTTCTTGGTTTGTAAGCATTAAGACCTCGTCGAATGAGTGGCGTCTCTCTTCTTCCATAGCATTTTCTCTGGTTCCTTCCCCTTTGACATTTTCGCTTTGATACGGATCACTGGATGAGCTTGCTCCGGTGACCTTTGCCGTGAGCTCCTTGATTTGGTTTTTCATCTCTTTGGCTTGGCTCTTCAAACCTTTCACCGATTTCACCAACTTCCTTATGGTTTTGTCTTGCCATTTGTTCCATCTTTGGAGGAGGTTGATTTGTTGATGAGCTTGCTTTGAGGCTTGGTCCGGAAGAGGCTCGCCATACGGATGGAAGTAGTATCGCTCACTTCCATAAATCGCGGTCGGAGGAGACGATGGCTCTTCAACCTCGGTCGCTGATAACCGTGTATTTTACCACTTTGAGTCTCATATTTTCTTTCGTTTTCCTTGTGTTTCGTATAGTTTTTAGTATGTATATGTCGCATTTAGGTCCAAATCGAGTCGCATTGCATTTAGGACGTCCTAGGTCGTTTTTGTGTTCTTTTTGGCTTGTTACAGCCTTTCTCAGGTGTTCGGGACTGATTTGGATGAGCGCGGACGGAAGGAAACCGCAAAGATTGAAGAAGGAACGTGAAGACCGGAAATACACTGGCGATCGGTCATAACCGATCGCTGAAAGCGATCCACGGCAAAACAAAAAGACATGCTCGATCCGTTACAAACCGATCGCCGAAACCGATCAACATTGCTTCAGGCGATCGGTCATAACCGATCGCCATAACCGATCGACAGTGCCTCCGGATTTTCAGCATGATTTTGGGAACCAACCACTTATGTAATATAATTGTCAACATTTCTTCTCTTTAATAATAACTCTAGGCACGAAAATATCAAGAATCTCTGCTTCTTTTTACTGTTCGAAGCCAACTACTTCTTTCTTCTTCTTTCTTGTTTTTGTATGAAAGATTCAAGATCAAAACCATTTTAGTGAAGATTTTCTTAAACTCTTTCCATCAATCTTCTTATTTTGCTTATGGCTTTAATTTGTACGGTTTATATTTGTGATTTAGCTATGTGTGAGTAGTTCTTTTAGGATTCTTGGGTGAAGTAGATTAGGGTGATTCTAGGTTTGTTCTTGATGTTTAGGAGTTAGATTACTTGAAATCCTTGCTCACTAAGTGTTCTTAATGCTAGATTGACCTTGATCTAGTTGATCTAGAACCTAGGGAGTTTCATCACCCGGAAGGTGTTTGATGAAATTCTTGAACGAATTTAATGAGTGCTTTTCATATCTTAGCCAACGGAAAATTGATGTCTAAGGTGAATTGTGGTTAATTAGACTTGTGCTTATTGCTTGTTAGTCATAGAATCGCGAACGGAAGTTTATGACGATTGATGACTAAGAAAGGGGTTAATACCATGGAAGTGGATTAATCTTTAGTAGTGTTCTAAGGCCTAAGGAGATATTTAGTCGAATGTTTGAGCATCTTGAGTAGATTAAAGCATCACCCGAGCCGATTACTTTACCCGAGAATTCATTTGTTTAAATTTGCTAAACAACGTTTAAGTTTGTCTCGTTGTTCGTTTTGGTTTGCTAAACTACTCGCTTATTTATCTGTTCTGTATGTTTCAAATTGTCCGATAAAAACCAAAACCAATTCTTGAATTGCTTAGATTAAGAAGTTTCATGTATTCTTGGTTTTTAATCCCAACCCATTATGGATTGATATCTCAAATACTACAATGACATGAGT